>CM051367.1:16073075-16548075 GCA_028015245.1 Cardamine occulta
GACTTTTCTCTTTAGCTTCAGCTTCATCCTCTCAACTGCACCATGCAACGTGTCTTCATCTTTACAGAAAGTAAACCTAACCAAATTCTTCCCTTCTTCTGGATTCAGATAAAAGACGCTCGTAGGGATCGCAACGACCCCAACTTCTTCAATAAGATACTCACAGAAGGAAACATCGTCCTCCAATCCAAATGGTGTGTGATCCACAACCACAAAGTAAGTTCCGCTTGATGGGAACACTTTAAACCCGACTTCTTTCAAACCCTTAACAAGAATCTCCTTTTTGGCATTGTAATCTCTTTTCAGCTCTTTGAAGTAAGACTCTGGTGCCTTGAGAGCTGCAACAGCTGCCCATTGTGCTGGTGTTGATGTGGCAAATGTGAGGTAAGAGTGTGCTTGTCGAATTCCCCAAGTCAAATGAGGCGGCGCAATCGCCCAACCGATCTTCCATCCAGTTAAAGAGAAAGTCTTTCCCAGAGAGTTCAAGGTCACGGTTCTCTCGTACATACCGGGAACAGAAGCTATGGAAATGTGATCCATTTCAAACGCAAGCTTATCGTATACTTCATCTGAAAACACAAGTAAATCGTTTTCAATGCAGAGAGAAGCAATAGTTTCGAGCTCCTCTCTTGTGAACATCTTCCCGGTTGGGTTGTGCGGAGTGTTCATGAGAATGGCTCGTGTCTTATTAGTTACCGCAGCTTTGAGCTCTTTCAAAGGGGCAGAGAAGTCAGGTGGGCGTAAAGTGATTCCTTTCACTTTAGCACCAGCCATAGAGAGTGTTGCTTCATAAGAATCATAGAATGGTGCAAAGACAATGACTTCATCTCCAGGGTTTATTAAACCTAACATAGTTGCAGCAATGGCTTCAGTGCAACCAGATGTAACAGTGACTTCTTTCTCCGGATCAACAACCAAACCAGTATCTTTATGAAACCGTGCACCTATTGCAGAATTGAGCTCAGGAACGCCATGTCCACGAGCATACTGGTTTTTACCATCTTTAATAGCTTGAATCGCAGCTTCTTTGACAAAATCAGGACCGTCGAAATTGGGAAAGCCTTGGCCTAAATTGATTGCTCCGTGTTTGATAGCCAATGTGCTCATCTGAGTGAAAATAGTAGTCTTGAACTTCTCTAATCGCTTCGCTACCTAAGAAATAATGGTTTGGAAATCATTAGAGTAACATAGAGAAGTCTAAGTTGCAGCTTGTTATACAATGTTCTATTGGCTCTGAATATTGCTAACATCTCAATAACAAATTCAAAATTGATCAATAAGATAGTAACGTATGCCGATGTTCACCTATAAACTCTAAAAGTGTTTAAATTGAACAAGCACGAAGAATGGTTTCTTGGGTTTAAACTCCGCGATGCTTAAGTGAAGTCTAAAGAAGAAGAACTCAATAGTTGAGTGGGATTGATTGATAGTGTAAACTATTAAAACAAAAAAAGGGGATCGTGGGACCGAACCGCATGAACTAAGTGGAATCCAAATCGGACAAAGATTGAAATCATTTCGTACAGAGAAGAGTACAAAAGAGAAACATCAAATTGGCAGTAAGAAGAGATAGAATTCAAACCGAATCTTCCAAAACGCGAGAATCGAAGCATACATACCCACCTTTTTCATCATTAGAGTTATAATTATACAGACAGAAACATTTCACCCAATAAGAAGAGATCACTAAGTAACACAGACCCCACGGAGTTAGGAAAATGAAAGAGAAGATTCCTTCACCTGTACAGGTTTCTGAGTTTGCTGCTGAGTCGACTCGTTCTGATTCGTAAATGTGGTCATAGTGGCTCTGATAGGAAGGTGGATTTTGGCGGAGCTTCGGAGGTAATTAAATGGGAGAAGAGAGGATTTGAAGCTGAATTGTCTGAGCATTACACCGCGAGTGTCCAGATACATTGAGTCTGCATTACCAAATAGATTCGGTAGGGTTTCTGATTAGCTCGAATTTTAGGAATTTTCTTTGTCGCAAGTTGCAACTTTTTTTTAATGTGAGTGGGCTTTTACAACACGACTCTCTGACTCGTGGGCCAAGCTGCCTTGTTGATACGCCCACCAACTTTTAATTTTCTCTGCTTTGTTTTTTTTGGTTGTATATCAATAAAAAGTTAAAAAAAGATGGAATTACTGTAGTTAATTAACAGAAGCATACAGAAAATGTTACCCGAGGGGTATCTTCCAGCAGCAAAGCACTTGTAAACAACATGGAATCAACGGCAATTAAGATTTTATGTTTAGTGTTATTAGCAGAGACACTGTTTTCTCAGTGTAACAATACAAGTGGAAGCTGTTGATGATTTTGGCCAACCCAAAACAAAAACATATTGGGCAAGCAAAATCCATGAAAACAAAGCAAATCGAGAATATACAACTTAGAAGAGAACCAACGGCGATTCCAATCCGAACCAAAAACAACGGCAGGTTCCCCACATTGGTCTCTATATCATCCAACTATGGAGCTGTTCTCATCCTACATGATTTTTGTTTTCCCCAGCAACTGTAATCTGAAAAAATATACAACAGCTGCTACAATCTTCATTTTCAGAGATCTCTTTTGCTCCAATCATCTATAATATGAAGTCATGTAGAGTCTCGCTCCTATATCGAGCGGACCATCATCTCCACCAACAGCGTGAAGAACCACAGGAATGGTCGACAAAACTTGGACGCTCAAAGGAAAAACCGCAGGGACAACCTCATCTGATGACTCGGTATCACGGATTGACAATGCACTGCATTTTGCAACACATAGGTCACAAGGACTCACCACATAGGCAGCTTCTTTCAAGGGCTTGAAATAGCCTCTTCCACCTCTCTTGGAATAGAGTTTATCAATGATTAACGTTGATGTTGCCTCTAGCCACTCTGCACACAAGCCTTCGATTTGGTCGTAGTATATTCTCCGTTCAATCTGTGACAGCATCAATAAACAACAAGTGTTAAACAGATTGCAAAGAGGGATTTAGATAATCTAACAGATTATAAATGAATCAGTAGAGACTTACGCCGAGCTTGCTGATGTAAACAGTCATAAATCTTGATCCCAAGTTCATTACTCTAGCTTCACACGGAAAAACCTGCAGGGAAAGGAAATAAGTGAGATTTTATAACATAACATAAACATAAGAAGCAACGGAATGATGCAAGTTTACAATGTACATGCCTCTTTTTTCTTCAGCACAAACCAAGTGTAGAGCTTATCACATGCATCTCTGACTTTTCGAGATGCAAACTTCCTCTCATTGCAATAAGCAGCAACATCAGATAGTATTTCAGTGGAGGGAACACCATGTTTCAAAGCAGCGATCGATAATGCTTCCTTGCCCTCTATAGATTCAGCAGCATCTTTGTTAAAATGAATGCCGGTGAAACAGATTTTCGCTTCAACAGTTGATATTTGCTTCTGCTTTGAGTACAATTCCTCAGCTTCAAGAGCAGCAGCTATCGCACGGTGAACAACTATGTCCGGGTACCGTCGAAGAGGAGATGTGAAGTGAGTGTAGAAAGGAACAGCTAGTGCATAGTGCCCCCACTCAGCAACACTGTCCTTCAAATTCCCAGTGCAGAAGTAAGATGCAAATTGCATAGGTTTTATAGCATAATTGTTGAGAATATCTACAAAAACTGAGTCATCCTTGAGGTTTTCCGTGATTTTTTCCAATGACTCCTGGAGTTGGCCAGAAGAAGAAATGTCCAAATCCATACCATTCTTTGAACAAAAGCCTTCAAATTCTTTGAGCTTGCGCATATTCGGTTCTGGATGCCTCCGGAGCAATGCGCTATCAGGGTAAGCTCGAGAAATAACCTCAGCCGCTGTCATATTTGCTAAGAGCATAAACTCTTCAACAAGAAAATTTGAACCCTTTCTAGAACACAACACAAAATCATACGGAACTCCATGTTCATCAAATAGAAAAACAGGCTTCGAATTCTCCAGCTGCAAAGCCCCATTTCTAAATCTCTTTTGCCTTAAAGTGGTGGAAATCTCACTAAGCTGTTTGACAGATCGAACTACATCACTCCACTCGAAAGATCCATGCAACGCAGGCCAGCCATTTTCTGCAGTATCACTTTTCCCATCTATAATGTCTTGAGCATGGTCATATGAAAGCTTGCAGCATGACCGTATAACAGTACGACCAATCCAGCGATCTATCACATCCCCTTCTCTATTTAAATCCCAGAAGATAGAAAAAGCAAGCCTATCAGCTCCTGGATTAAGGGAACCTAAGTTCTCTGACAGTAATGGAGGCAACATTGGTACTTTTCTCTGCAGCATATAAACACTTGTCGACCTAAACTGAGCTTCTGTGTCAAGAGCAGTCTCTGGTAAAACAAAGTAGGAGACATCAGCAATGTGGACACCGACTCTAAAAAAAACGCCGGGTAAACTTTGCACTGATAGAGCATCATCGAGATCTGAAGCCGTTGAGGGGTCGATGGTTAATACACAGATATCTCTCAGATCTTTTCTATGTTGAAACTCTTCTTCTGGTACTTCCCAAGGAACACGTGGAAGACTAGTAAGCAAGCCAGGAGAAAAGTCAGAATCGCAAACTGAGTTCTGATATAATATCGCATTGATCTGAGGCTCCAATTCACTGCCTCGGCCAAAGAGATGTGTAATTTGGGCTAGAGGAAATGGATTCCCTTCGCCCCAGTCAACAATTTGGGCAGCTACCAGCTCTGCCTCGATAGTTGGATCAAAATCCTCAAGTCTTGCTCTAATGCTTCCAGGTAAGACATGGAAGGGAACAATCAGTTTAGGAAACCTAGGGTCTGAAGGCACCAGTTGGACGTATTCATCATCAGAAAGAGACAAAGGAGACTTGCACCTTTTTGCATCACCTTCTTTATAATGAATCCATCCCTTGACATCAAGCAAGCCAACGATAGAATCTCTAACAAGTGATTTTTCAGCAACAGCAACTACTTGTCCAGTTGGTCGTTTGTAGGGGAAGGAACTAAGGATGGTGCACAGCTTCTCAATCGCACTACAATGTACCTTCTGCTCACTAAAAGAACCCAAACATGAATCCGGTAATGGTGTAGAGCTGCGAGTAACAGAGTTCTTAGCTCCTTGTCCAATAACTGAAGATTTGTTTGTCGAGAGCCCATTTTCTAAACCTTCCACCACATCAACAGCATTTTTTTGTCGAGCATTTTTGTCATCTTTCTTTGGGGGACTGCTTGTTTCTTCAGGCTTAGCAACATTTTCAGTAACAAATCCTTTCATCTTGGGCCACAGTGAGAACGGATCCAATTTAATAACAACAATATCCCCTTCCACCTACATAAAGAAACACACGTAAGAACTTGAAACCTCTCTAACATGGGCCAAAAGGAAAAAAAATAGTAGATGAAGTGCATTTAAACATAAGCCAGGAAGCTTGATAAAAAAAAAAAAAAAAAAAAAAATCCAAACTTACTGCTCTATTTTGGCTAACATTTCCATTGATTAGAATATCTGTAGGGACTCCATCGATCTTGCAGTATGCCTTCAAAGTTAGGAAAAAAAAATATTTTAAGTGAGCAGAAGAAACCAACGTTTTAGAAGCTTAAATCTCTTGGAAAATCAAATGTTATTTCTAACCTCACAGCGGTTATGAGCATTCACCCGAAACAGTGCCTTAAAAGCTTCACCTTTCTGCTATGCATAGAAGAGAAGACAACTATGAGGTTTAGAAGATATAACTTAAGCTGTTTTAATTGAAGGGAACAAAATAAAGAAAACATCTCAAAACAAACCTCTAAAGCTTCATTCACAGCATCAAGAGACCAGTGTGAAGAGAAAATCTTTCGCTGTGATGAACCTTCAATTTGCAGGAACAAGTCACCATTCATCCTAGGAGACTGCTCACAAGCCCTTGGATCAGGGCACGACTTTGACAACAATTGTTTACTAACTTCAGCAGAAGGGAGCTGCGGACTTCCAGAGCACCCGGGAAAACCACCTTCCACCGGCGCCTCAAAATGATGCATAGGCGGCATAGAATTGAAAGCAACATTAGACGCTCTCATAGCTTCAAGTTCATTAGAATTCTCCAAATCCAATCTTTGCTGCTTCAATGATGAACTACAATCTTTTGCTTTACTCCCATTATTTCTAACTTCTGACGACTCCACATCTATTGGCACTGTTCCGAAACACAAAGATTGTAACTTATAAGGTAACAATTATCCAAGTCAAGCTAAAAATATCTTCTTTATCCTCAATAATATGTCTCAGTTCTCGAATTACAAATAATCAACCTAAGATGAAACAAGTCCACGAGACTCCTACTAATACAGAATCAGTTCGATGAACAAAATCATAACATTACAAAGATCAAAACTTTACCTGAAGTGTGCTTAGATCGACGATTAGTTTTGCGTTTCTTCTTCTTCTCTGTGTCACCGTTTTCGATTCTTTCACAAACTCTAACTGATTGTTCAGCCGAATCACTCTTCATCGCTTACAGTATAAACTCTAACGAGCTCCAATGGTTTTTCTGGGTTAAAAAAAAAAATGAACCGGAGAAGTAGCTAAAGAACAAACAAAAAAACTAGAATCTTCCGATCAGATAAAAAAGTAAACCGGAAGAAACACAATTGAAAACCAAATCAAGGGAAAAAACAAAAAAAAAACAACGATAGGAAGAAAGAAATCAAGATCTTTAGATCTTGTGAGATGAAGAAGAAGATGAAGAAGATATTATAATTAGAAGAAATAAAATAATTGGTTGGCGAAGAAAGAAAACGACGTTATGGTTGGTCGGCGGATTACGCCGACTGATGCCTTTGGAGAATTATTACCCTTGCTTTCTCTTTAGTATTAGTGACTTCTAGGTTTTTTATACTGATCTTGAGTCAGATGTTTCATCTTATGACACGTGTACTGAAATTTTCATCGGACGGTTATTCAGCTACAGTTTTTTAGTATTATTAAAGTCAGTGTTAAAAAAAGCGGCTTAGACAAAAGGTTAAATTTTGTGAAAATCGGGAAAATCGGCTATATTAGATAGAAGGTTAAATTTGGCGGATTATATGATTATTAAACCATTATTAAATGGATTAGGCGGTCAGTAGGTAGGGTAGGCGAATTTAATAAATATATTTAAATATTTTTTTAAAAAATATTTATTTTAGTAAATAATTAAAATTATAAAAAACCATTTTTATTTAAAATTTAAGAATATATTCTTATCCATCTTTAGAAATCTTAAAATTAAAGATATGATTATTCTTATCCTAAAATTAAAATAATTATGACTCATTATTAAAAAAAATGATGAATTTTAAATTTTATTGAAAATATAAATTAATCTACTATATAATTTTATTATATTATATTATAATTTATTAATATAATATATATATATATATAGTTTTTATTGCAAAACTGCCTAAAACGTTTAAAATTACCTAGGTTCCGACTAAACGTTTTAGGCGCTAGGCTGAGGGTTGCTGCCTGCTTAACGCCTAGCGATTAAAGTAAGTAATTTACTAATTTCAGGGATTATTTTTTTATTTTATTTATCCCTATTATTTCTTAGGTTTGGCATTTCTACCTTAAAGTTTCTGGAAAATTTTTTAGCCCCCTATAATAAGTGACGATACATTTGTTTATTAGACATAAATATTTTGGACGATACAATTAAGTGGTGGTTAAGAAAAACTGGTTAACTAAAATATTAATTAGAGATTTGATTTATTATTTTATTTTTAATTTCCAGTTTAAGAATACCAGAAGAAACGTTAAAACTAACGACACAAACAACTTATCATTTCATTTAGTAATACATAAGATATCCAATACATTCAATACGAAATACAAAATACATGTAAATTTATTATTTCTCTTATTTAGATGCATGGCCACAATGATCAAGCTCTATGCATATATTTTCTCCACAGTAGAACTATATTATATCTCGTAATAATCCGTGTTTAATATTCAGGACACTTCACACCTCTAAATGAACAAATGTGAATATGTGATTCATTGTATCCTTTTCATTTGTAGAATGGACATTGAACATCCCTTTGCGTGATCCATAATATATCAATGCATATATTTGGGCAAACTTCTTTACATATCTCAAGAGTTATCCTTGGATGTCTCATACAAAAGTTTGGGATGCATTGCTTTACGCAATTATCTATTGCCTTGTTCGAATCAGAGGTGTGTACCAAAAACATCATCATGAACATAGCTACAATCATCAAAATACTGCATATTTTCTTCGACATTTGAGCCATAGATGATGACGTGTGAACTGTGATTGATGTTAAGAATATTCGCCTTTGATTGATTTATTTCGTGTTTACGATTTAATGATTTGATGGAAATGTTTAGTTGCTCAAATTTATACCGTAAGGTAGTTTTCTCTATTTTAGAAAATGGTTTTACTGTTTTCAAGTTGCTTTTTTTGTTTTATATTGTTTATTTTTGTTACTAATAAGTGATTAACTATACCAAACTTTAATCGAACTCGTTTTCAACTATTTATTTCGGATTTTTTCTATTTTTTTACGTTCAGTGCAACAAATTAATATTCTCACGATTAATCATTAACGATGAGCTAACTTTTCGGAATATCTAGAGTTCACAAGAAGAAAATTATCGTTTTCTTTGGAAAAGACGTATTTGCTTTTTATGAAAAAACGAAATCATCGTCATACACACACACACACACACACAAAAAAAAAAAAAAAAAAAAAAAGCATCGTGATAGGCTGAAACCAGGCCATTTTAAGTTTTGGTTTTCAAATGGACCCAACTTACTTCGTGTTTCATTTCGACGAAAACCCAAAATTATTATATTAGGCCGAGGTTCGGCCCATTAACAATATGTGGATTTTCATTAGGTTCGGCTCATTAATCCAAAGTTTTGTGTATTCTACACATTTGCGGAAAAAAATTAATTCAATAGGAAAAGTAAATTTAAAATATTTTACCAACTTTTTAACACTTAGATCTCTTTTATTTTAGGAAGTAAGTGTAGAAGGATCTAGAATATCCATACAATTAGTGACAATATATTATGAATATATATTCTAGAGATTTGTACATTTATGTTAATGTGATTCTATTAGAGTAATTAAGGTAATTCAATTCATATATAATTGTAGCTACTATATACATTCATCTCGATGAGAGTCAATAAAATATTTCCCATCATTATCTCTCATCACCTTCAATATTAAGTAGTTAAATCTGTTTTACTAAAAATTATAGGACAATCTATTGAAAGATACCACAATCTTTTAATTGATAACAATAATGTGAACGGCGTTTGGTGAGGATAGGGATTGGCAACTACAAGCAGACGCAACATGTGGATGATGAACGACATCGATATATCTTAATGTCATTTCAAGACAAATTTGTAAAGAACCAAGACTTACAAGAGAAAGGGGACATAGATACACAGTGTGTGTATATATATTCAAAGCATAACATTATAAAACTTCATACATATTTATGAGAAACCCGCCAAGGCATTAACTTACAAGCCTGTCGTGCATAAACCCATCATTTTTTTTTCTTCTCTGAAACCTATACTTTAATATAAATTTCTAGTGTTCTTGAATATAAATTTCTAGTATTCTTGTTCGAATAGTTTCAATATTACTCTCTGTTTATAAATAAGTGTATGATTCACACTTATTAAAAAAATCATTAAATTTTATATTTTATCCCTAATTAATATAATCTATCAATTTTTTATTGGTTAATATATTAATACATAAAAGATAAAATTGTAACTATTAGTTAATATTTGCTTTGAAAATCTAAAACGTCACCTAATTTTAAATAAAAATTAACTTTAAAATGTCACTTATTTATAAAGTAATAGTACTCATGGTAAATTATGGTTTTCTGATTGTTAACGAAATATTTTGTTGAAAACTGTGGTGTCCGTACAACTAGTTAGATATTATGATTATTGATTATTACACTTCTGATTTGAAAAATACGAATAATCAATACATAAATTAATAGATAATCAAGTTAAGAAAAAAAAAAAAACTGATGCTGCCGTTTTTTTTTTTTTACGTCTGAAATATTCCATATTTCCATGTGAAAATGTAGCTTTTTCTCTGAAATTAAGGAGATGGAAAAATAAAAAAGGTGAAGATATCGAAGATGATTTATTATTTTTTTGATCAGGACCCCACGCACGTGCGAGTCTTATCCACACGCTTTTTTTTTATCATCCTCTTTCTCACTTTGTTTAGCTCACTTGCAGAAAATTAAGTTCATTCATAGATTTTCATTCTCTCTTTCGCAATCCAACACGAAGGCTGAGCACAACGTGAGAACGTGCATTTTTGATCTTTTGTGTCTTGTCGTATTCGTATAACTTTTCTAGAAATTGATCGAATACTCTTTTTTATCTTTGAATTTATAGTAAATTCTATTTTAGTTGTCTATCGATGATTTAAAGTTTGATCTTGTCGGATTTTTTTTTTTAAATAAACAATGCATATTCTTACTAAGTAATACAAGTATACAGCTATTATTAAATCCTAACACGTTTGAATTTATTCTTGTTCATATCACGATCTTGATTTTGGAACTTCATTTTCCAAACCCATTATTTAAATCCTAACACGTTTGAACTTTATATCACGATCTTGATTGTACATACTCTTAATTATACGTAACACATGAAAAAATGTCAATATGGCATTATATATACTTATATTAGTTTTCAAAAAAAAATCATATATACTTATATTAGTTATATAAGCATATAAAATATATGTAGCATAAAGTATTCGTCAATAATCTTTAACAAAAAGTATATTCGTCAGTAAAACAGTGTATACATACATACTTGTTTTTACAATGAATCCTAAAGTGAATAGTATTTACGTATTTGTTTTTTTATAATGCTTTTTAATTAAACGGAATATCCCCGTTGATTTTTTTCCCCCAAAATTAACAGAATTTCGACCTGTTGCTAGTTAACTTCTTATTTTGTAATATCTCACTGAAATTAGGTTAAATAAATATTCAAGGATAGATTATGAAAACATTTTTTGTATCGTTTCATTCTGGCCATATTGTTTTTGTACTATTTTGTTTATTTCTTTAGCAGGTAAAGAAAATGGCAGAATACTGACCCAACTTATGGAGATTGATTGGAGAGCATGGAAGTTAGAAAGCTAGTCAAAAAAGCAGTTTATTAGATTGGGAATCTATAAAAGCGCTTATAATGTTTAGGAAATAACTTTTGACATTCTCCATCCTCAAATTTGTTCAGTTCATTAGAAATAACCAAACTTTTCATAACCTATGCATATTTCTTACAGTATTTAGTGTCTTTGGGAGCCAAATTTTCTTAGTAAGTCTAGTTGCTCAAGCAATAAATGGGGACTATAAAATGAACTATTTATGTGAGTAATTGATTTTTATGTTTGTTTTAACAAATAATTTTCTATTTACGTTTTTAATGCTTATTTGAGTAATGGCCGGATAATATATAAAAATATGAATGAAAAAAAATCAGAATTCTTTTTTTTTATATAGATATTTTGGATACTAAAAATCCGGAGTTTTTTCATTTATGAAATATATATTATCCATCACGTTGATGTTCTTGCAAAAATAATAGAAATTTTAGATTCTGTAACAAATTTGAAGATTAATCGAATAATTATTTATTTGTTAGTGTTGCTTAAAATAATTTATTTTCTTTTTTGGATGGTACCTAAAAATAAAAAAAAGTTGTTAGTTAAAGGTCTCCATCTCACAAAATCAATTCAAATGTCAGGTTTCGGGTGAACCAGATAGTACTAATTAGCTTGTTCCTACTTAATTATTGCGAGTTAAAGGCTTAGTTTTGTTGTTGTTGTTGTGCTGTAACTGTACCTTAATTACATCCCATGAAAACCTAGTTGACACCGGCAACCCTAACCAAAACAGTATGTTAGTGATGCATCGTAAATTTTGGAGTGTTATCAACAATTATTTCTTAATTATGTTTGTTATTTTAGTTCGGATTTCAAGTTTTTTTTCGTTAAAAAAAAAGTTTACCCTTAAATGGGTTTATCCAATTTTGATAATCATGAAGTAGAGCTTGAAAAAAAACTTAATAATATAGAGCTTTCACATCTCCATTTTCCTGTTTTCAGTATAGATCTATCTAAATTTTGATAATATTTGGTTTTCTTTGAGAACTCTCTCATACTATACAAATAACCATGTGGCTTATTATATAGTTTTCCAGCATTTCCATATTCAACATATTTACATGTCCTAAACGTTCCAGTTACTTCAATAATTACTCTTTTATTTTCTTATTCAGTTTTTAAAACAGGCTGATACAGAGATACCATTACCAACCATTGAATCAATTGGTGATTTGAGAATTTAGTCGGATTGTGATGGCCAACCAATGGCTTTGTAAACGAGGCTGCTGAAGTTGGTAAGTCGTAACTCACTGACACAGCCTGACATATCCTTTTGCCTCCTTTTAAAAAAAGTCCCCTTTCATTTTCTCTTTTTGATGTGATGCTAATTTGCCCACGATGGATTCACTGATCACTCACATTCAGAAATAAAATAATATTACTATTTGCTTAGATCTATACTTGATTGCTTCAGAGGCAATCCAAATTAAGTATTAAGAAAAAGAAAAACTCTCTTGGATTACCCACATAAAATTTATATCTTTATATAAGCACAAGGTTGTGTAATTTTAAATCATGAATTTCCATAACTTCATTTCATCGAACCGATTGAAGATTTAATAGTCAATTTTCTAGAATTTTGTTTTTTTTTAAAGTAGTAAAAAGATAAAAGAGATCACTCACAAACACACAGAAAAATTACATGATCTATAGAATAACACTAATTAAAAATAGGGTTGGCCTTAGATAGCCATCACACCTTAACTAAGGAACAAAAAAAACCCCCAATTAACCGATTACAACTCAACATAACAATTTAAACAACTCCGAAGAAGTAAAAAGATTATTGTCATCAAACAATCACATGCATGTGATTTTTAATAAATTCTATAAAAAAAGATATAATAACTTATATATTCAATCTTGAACAATAATAATAATATAAAAACTCCTTAGATGAAACCTTCTTTCTAGAAGGCCTTGAATCGGCAAATACGTAAATATCATGGCTTGTGAGGAGGGCATTGGTAGCATTTGGTAAAGATACCAAAAGTATCGATCTGGCGAACAAAGTTGACCATACTTGCCCATCCTCCAAACCCAAATCCAACCACGAATACCCAAACCACCACGAATATGTTTATGCAGTAAGTCCCCATCCATCCTCCTACCACTCTCGGCGGTCTCTCGACGGCGTTCTATATCCATGATGTATCAAAATTAACAACATTAATTAGATATAATAAAGTTCGTTTTGACATTATTTACTCAAAACGTTTAAAACTATATATGTAATAAAATTTAATATATACTAGTATTTAACATTGTAACAGATTTACGAAACGAATTAAATAATTTTAAAACGATGATTTTTTGAAAGAAAGGGAAAGATCTAACCTCTCTGGAAGGAGCAGGAGCAAAAGTAAGCATATGAGCCAATGCAGGGATGATATAGACAGTGAAGCTGACTAAGAGAGATCCGACCGCGGAATTGATTGGTCCGAAAAAGGGGAAGATAATAGCTAAGAACCATATAGGTACAACCACAGGTAATCTAGCCATGGCTCTTTTGAACATGCTCTTAGTCTCATGCACACCAATCAATTTTTCCCACACAAAATACAATGGTGTAGATGCGAATCCGAATGTTATGAACTGGTGAATGAGCATGAGGATCACTGCGGTATCTCTAAAACCGGACTTAGGTAGAAGAGAAAGTGCATTGGAATGAGTTAGCAAATGATCGCCAAACGCCCAATAAACCGCAGACGCCGATGGTAGTGTTAGCGTTAACACGTATATAGTTGCTAGTAAATATATCGCCTTGAACTTTTGTGGTTTCCACATAGCATGCATTATCTCCCTATTTATATTTTGTAATGGATATAAGTAATAAAAAAAATTTAGAAGTTTTTTGTTGTAGTAGAAAATGTAAAAATAAAATAAAATATGCTTACACGGTGACGGCGTGCCCACCGAAGGTGTAGAGAATGTTGGTGGCTCCGGTGAAGTAAAGCACCATTGTGGTTGGACCCGAGTGTTTCACATCCTCAACCTTTTTGTTTTGTATTTAAAAGTCAAGTTAAATAACAATAGCAAAAACTATATAATATAAGAAATTAAACAAGATCTATGTTAATAAAATGATGACCTGGCCGTGAAGGAGAGAAGCAATGGTGAGATACCAAGAAGTGTAAGTAGTCATAGCGAGTCCGAGGAATGACCAAATTCGATAATTGTGGAACGAAGGAATAAAAACAGTTGTTGCACAACACGCCCCAAATATGTATGTCCATGTCCTCTTGTCCAATTTGTCATTAATATAATATATATTGCTGCAAATTATTATTATATCAAAATAAATAAAATATCCCAAACATATTATAATTAAAGAAAACGGAAATTATTAATTTACCTGGCACAGGCAATGAGTTGAATCACGGATCCAAAGAGAAGAAAAGTGCAATTAAAGATTAATCCAATGTTCCTCCAATGTTTTCCCAGCAATCCATCTAACACTTCAAACCACTTTTAAAAAGAATTAAAAAGTGTTAAAATTCGATAACTAATACCATAACTAAACATTAATTATAATAACTAATCAAAAAGAAGGAATTAGCGGTGGGATAAAACCTGAATAACGTGGTTACGGAAATCGAATTTTTCACGTTCTTTACGAGTTCGATATTCAACGTAGAGAACACTAATGAGATAAGCAGTCCAACTTCCCATTAATCCATAAAACAGTTGAAACAAAATCCCCGACATCATCCCAAGTTGTGAGAACGAGTATGGTAATGTCAACAGTACTTGTGCCACCTGTCATTTTTTTATTTACAATAACAATTAGAGACGAAGATACATACACACAAGACTATATGTAATGTATATATGTATATTGTATAAACCTGATTTGAAGCACAGCTAAACCAAGCATCGTAGACAGAACCTCCATGCCAGAATAAATTCGAGAGTTTTGTTTTAGCTGAAGTGTTATTACCACTTCTGTTTTCTTCTTCTCTCTCCATTTCCAAGTAATTTCCTGCTACTACTGTCTCTATTTTCTCTGCCGCCATTTTTACTTCTCTTCTCTTAGCTTCTTTGCTTCTTTCTTCCACTCTTTAAATAGATTAATGGAAGTGACCTTTTTTTATTTCTTTATTTTTATGGGTTTGTTTTCTTTTCACTGGGTGCAATAATTGAGTTACGAGTACGAGTGTGAGTGTCGGGGAACGTAGCTAATTGGTTTATGATTGGTTAGTCACGGAGTTATATCACCTACTTGTGAGTGTTATTGTTTTCGGCGAGCGTGGATTATTTTTTTAATGGGCTTGATTTGATCGTTGGGCTTACGGGCCATATTTTTAGAGCACTACACGAACGGGTAGGCCCACTTTAAGATTGTTAATTATATTTTGACCCCGATAATATGCAAAAAAAGAGGGTACAAATAGTTATAAAAGTTTAATTTTAAAGCCAAGAAAAGGGAATAGACTAATTGTGAATTTGATAATAGAAGTGACGACAATGATGGTCTTTTTTTTCTTTTGAAGGAAAAGCTAAAACTACTATTAAAATTTATCATTAGCAATTATTTGAATCATGATGATGGTAACAACTAGAACAATGAATAAAACATATTGGTCCTTTTTTCTCTCCTCCTTTTAGTGTAAGGATAATAGTGATTTATACGTATAATAGTCAATTATATTTATGAGTTTTGTCCGATTATATTGTATAGCTGTTAATTGGAACTTGAAATACATAAAACCATGCCCTTGTCTAACATATTGCATTACACAATCCAAACACCCGATTTAGAAAGTGTGATTTGTGAGGTAAAAATGTAAGAAAGTGTGATTTGTGAGGTAATCGAGATTTGGAGATGGATCCAATGGAGAGAATGATTGCTAATCAGGTGGGATTAGTGCCTAAACATAATTACCACACGTGTCTAGCTGTCTTAGCCTTATTTAATCTCAATATTTCCCCCCTTTCTTTTGAAAATTTCTCCTTTTTAGCCCTAACTTTTACAATGGATCGAATTATTAATGTGAGGGACTCATCATTTTAGATCTTTATATCTTTTTAACCCGGCCAAAATGGAAGGCAGCGGATAGATAACTGATGACCGATATCAATATGTACATTAAATATGCATTTTTAATTTTCTTTCCTTTTTTTGGTGGTACGTACTATTTAAAATTTTGCTTTTACTTATAGGCTATTGTGGTATATATATTGACGTCCCTAAATTGAGCAACGATTTAGATATCATTGATGATAAAATAATAATATTGTACGTGACTGTTGTTTAATAATTTGTTATCTTGAAACCAGGAATCGATTCTACTGGATGGTGGATACTGGATACATATTTTGATATATTTTTTTTAATTTAATACATTTATCTTCGTCAGAAAATCTGCTTAACAAAAAAAAAATCATCTGTTCCAAAAAAGAACTGCTTAACATTGAAAAATTATTTTTATCAGGAAACAAAATTAAAAATCGTTGATAAGTGGACACATTTATTCAAAAAGTAGAAAGCAAGAATGGGCCGAAAAAGTGAGTCATTTGAGTTAGAACAAAATGGGCCATATGACCCGGTATTTAGGCCTATTATATATGTAGCTGAATTATTAACATTTAACAATTAACACCCATGACATGCAAGTCTAAAATAATCAAGGTAATAATAACATACCAAAAGATCAAGAGAATTATCCAAATTTTCAAGAAAAATAAAATAAAACATTGGACAGATAAAAAGCCACATATATAGATACTTATATAAATAAATATATTTGAATTTATATTTTACCCTTTTCTTTTTGTCAAACGAATTTATATTTTACTCTGTGTGTATAAATATAAGTATATCCTAACCTTTTGGATTACCCTCAGCTAAAGCAGCGTCCCAAAGAATACTTGCATGAAGCATCAGGAAAGGAATCACACTAACTTTTACCAAATTCCAAAACAAGGAACCTTATTTGAAAACACAGCTAGCTACTAACTTAAAACGATTTTTATAATTTTAGATATAGACTCTCCATGCAAGTTATTCCTTCTTCATCCCTTCAAAAGGCAATCTCACTTCAATAATTCTTCGTAAACCGAATCATATTGGGACCTAAAAATAGGATAAATCCTTAGATATTTTCCAGTAAATATGTCAATTCGTTTCGGTTTGTCACCGAGGATCTTGTTACTCTTTCTTACGATATTATCAGGTAAATTAATTACTCAAACATTATTATCTATATAATTAATTACAGTTTAAATAAAGATTAGAACTCGATCGTGTGAATGGATATATAGGAACAAAATGGTCGGAATCAGCCAGAGTATTTACGATCGTGAACTCATGTGAGCAAACGATCTGGCCGGCGATAACTCCAGGAGAAAACTTCAACGGCGGAGGATTCAAGCTAAAACCGGGCCAATCCATAGTCTTCAACGCACCAGTAGGTTGGTCAGGACGAATCTGGGGACGAACCGGCTGCAAATTCGACACAACCGGAACCGGAACCTGCGAAACCGGTTCATGTGGCTCAACTCTAAAATGCTCAGCCTCGGGAAAACCACCAGCTTCACTCGCTGAATTCACATTAGCCGCATTGAATTTCTACGACGTGAGCCTCGTCGACGGCTTCAATCTCCCTATCTCAGTAACTCCCATTAACGGAAAAGGAAATTGCAGTGTCGCCGGTTGCGTCGCCGATTTGAGGCCACGGTGTCCGCGTGAGCTCGCCGTGAAATCAAACGGGAAAGTGATATCATGTAGGAGTGCTTGTGACGTGTTCGATAGAGATGAGTATTGTTGTAGAGGAGTATATGGGAATCCAGTGGTGTGTCAACCAACTTATTATTCTAAGATCTTTAAGCAAGCTTGTCCTACTGCTTATAGTTATGCTTATGATGATCCGACAAGTATTATGACTTGCACCGCCGCTGATTACGTCATCTCTTTTTGTTCCTCCAGGTTTGTCTTTTGCCTTTTTTACGTACCATGCAAGTAAGACAACTATAAATACAATGTTATTACTAGTACAACAAATTAACTATCTTATATGCTACATAATTTAGTTTTTGTTTTAATGTTATAACATTATGTTTTTCTTGAAATTAGATTAAATGTTGAAAATTTTAATCTTGTTTTATTTTTAACTCGTTTTTACGTTTGCAATTGAAAAAAAAAACAATATGTTGGTTTTTAGAGTAAACAAGAACTTTCAAATCTGAAACACAAAATTTAAATTTGGTTTTTAGTCTTAGGCAATGATTTTTAAAAATGTAAGAACGACGTCTATAATATTGTAATCAATTCTTTGATAACTTTAGATACAAAAATAAAGAAGTAATTCAAATGCAAAGCTTAAGTTTTATGGTTTTTGATTAATGTGATCATATTCATAGGAAGAAACCGGTGTGCACGTACCATGATAACAAGTTGGTATGCAGCGATGGTTCTGGTGGATTTAAGATGATGATTGGAAGATTCTGGCTTGTATTGATGTTATCTCTTGTTGTGTTTAGTTGATATCATGACTCGTTTTTTAGATTAACAAGTTTTTTTTTTCTTGAGGAAAGTTTCTCAATTGTTTATTTATTGTTATAAGTTTTCATGTGTAAATAAGATTAATTGCAAAAGTAAATTTAAGGTTGATTTGGGTGTGAAAAGAAACATGAAGATAATTCTAATCCATTGTCTCTTCTCTGGGCTCCAAACAAAATTCCTAAAGACGCATGCCGCATTCTAAGGAAAAGATAAAATACCGAGGTTAAAATGTAAATAACCAGAACTTATTATAATTTACAAATGGGCCTTAAAATGGACCCAAAATGAAACCCAACTTAATATTTTTTTTCTGGTCCACACACGAAACCCTGGTTGGTGTTGCGTCGTTGAAACGCGAGAAACAAAAAAGAGAAAATCGAAAACGCCATTTTCGCCGTGCTAATCTTATCTCGTCCTCCCTTCGCCGGAAAATGGCCACTGGTGGAAAAGTCTCCTTCAAAGTCACTCTGACCTCCGATCCTAAGCTTCCTTTCAAAGTGTATGCAAATCGTTAATTGTTTTTCCGATCGAAATGCGTTTGATTTACTTGAGATTGATTTCTATGGGTTGTTTTTGTTAATTACAGTTTCAGTGTACCAGAAGGAGCACCATTCACGGCGGTTCTGAAATTCGCAGCAGAGGAGTTCAAGGTTCCTCCACAAACCAGCGCCATCATCACCAATGGTAATTAAACCCATATCATTTGCATCAATATAGGCACGACCTGAATTTTAAAAAATTTCGCCTGATGAATTTTCATATAATTGTGTTCATTAGATCACGTTTGAGTTTAGTCACTTTAGTCACAAGAATTCTCTAAGACCATTAAATTTGTCTGTGCATGTAACTTTTTCCCTCAGCTTATATGTGTCTACATTGTTTATAAAAGATCTCAAGACTTTAAGGATTAGCTTGAACACAAAAATACTCATTAGACTTGTAAAATGATTGTGTTCCTTAGAGAAATGGATGATCTCTTTTTGATTTTTAGGGGTGTGTAGTTTCGTTACCCATTTGATTGATTAATCTCGGCTGATTTGATTATATTCATATTTGTGTTCCTTAGAGAAATGGATGATCTCTTTTTGATTTTTAGGGGTGTGTGGTTTCGTTACCCATTTGATTGATTAATCTCGGCTGATTTGATTATATTCATAGTTGTCAATACTTAACATTTCTAATGTGATGCGTTGTATCTGTGTATTCATGTGTGCAGATGGGATCGGGATCAATCCCCAACAGAGCGCAGGTATGTCAAATTCCTTAAATTTTACTTGCTTGATTGCTTTAAACTCATTTTAGCATTTTTCTAATTCTTTTGAAACCTGATTATACAACCTTTAGATTATTTCAACTGTCCTTTACACAAATGTTTTGTATTTCAAAAGAATATAAAGCTCAACAACTAAACATATGTGTGGGTTTTTAACATACAAATAGAAATCAAGTTTCTTGAGCTATGGTTATGCTTATGGTTTTTTCACCTGTTTTTCTCGAATTTTAATGAATGTGGTATCGTGAATAATGTCAGGAAACGTGTTCCTGAAGCATGGATCTGAGCTAAGACTGATCCCGCGTGATAGAGTTGGAGCTGCGTTTGTGATGCATCCCTGAATGTTGTAAGCAATGAGTTATCCATACCTTTTTAAAAATAACTAAAAAAAACAACATATTGAAATGGTTTTTGTACAACTTTTTCTCTTTGAATAAATATGTGATGCTCACATCCTTTTAGAGATTTAAGGGAATTTGATTTGGTTGATGTTATATATATGTCTGGGTATAATTCATATTCGTGTATAATGTAGATAATGTATGTGCGCTATACAGAGTATGCCATCTCTATGTATGTAAATTTCTATGTGTGCAAAGTCTCTCTCTCATATCTATTCTCTCGACTATTTTTACATTAATAACGTTTATAACGTCTTAAGTATTTTTCGAGAACAACAATTCATTCGCCATCTCTATGAATGTAAACTAAACTTCTATGTGTGTAAAGTGTCTCTCATAGCTTAATCAATTTTCGTCATAGCTACTACATTTTTATTACAAATCAAAGAATCATACGAATGAAAAACGATCTCCGTGCGGAGCCTAGAACGTTATGGATTGGTTCGTTGCTTCTTGTATTATCGATCGTAAACTAGATGCTATAGGAACCCGTAGTTTATCTTTTTACATTCCTTACGAAGTAATGCATCAATTAGCTTTCTCGACTGTGTTATGTGCTAATCGTATCGTACTATTGGTGATATATATTTTACAACTTGGTCTATTGAATTTAAAAATAAACGATGCACAAAGAGTTTTGTATACTTTGTGGATGGTAGTTTTGTGCTACTGGCTTTTGAACCAAGCGCAATGACCAATTGTGCAGCATTAATACTGAAGCATGGATGACAATGAAATGAGGCAAGTGCTTCGACTATACGAGTTCTGGAGGTACAAATTCTCTTTTTTTTTTTTGTGGCGGAAATATGCTTCGACTATCTGAGTTTGGGAGGTAGGCGAACATGTGCTTCGCCTATAACAGTTGTACTGCCGTTTCTAAGGACAATTTGTATACGAAGGACATACCCCTATAACCGTTTAGAGCATTTTTAGTTGTACTGTGGTAACAATGAGACGCCTAACTTGTTTATGTACCAAGGTATCAACAAGCGTGGTCATATTTTCTGCAATAACACTCGAGCTAAAATGACTTACTTGTAGGGAAAATGTGACTGCTAAAGACCTGATATGGGTATTTTCTTCCAACCATCAGCTGACCCCGAGAAAATATGCAGCATTCCACCTGAAAAGGCTAAAACAGATTTGCAACTTGTAAGCTTTCCAAAAAAAAACATATCATGAACAAATTAAATATGGGCAATATATAAAAGTTTTACGCTCATTTAGCTTTGTGAAAATAAATTTTGCATTATATCTATCACTACCGTCCTCCCTATATCCAAATTCTCCGGAAATAATCAAATTGCGCGTAAATCCTGCCGGAATAAATGAAAACTGATAGAGAGTTGTGGAGAAGTTTTTAAAAATTCATGATAACAATTTGTAGACAGACAGATTTTACTCTCTTTTTTTTAAACCAGAAACAGGACATAAGAAAACGAAACAGAGATTTTAAAAGGCTTTGTGTTTCTAAAAAAGCAATTCAGATCATTAATCCTTTCTTTTTCTTTCAGCAAAATTCTCAGAAGCCTAGAGCAAGAATTGCGGAAGTAAACAGAGAATCACGAACTGAAACAGAACAATTGAAGATTTGAAGGAAACAAAAGTGATAGGAACAGATCATACCATGTTCGGTTTGTAAATCAGAGCAGGATCTTCGATTATCTGAAACGTGATTTTCAGTTCTTCGGGAAAAAATTAACTGCAAAGAGAGACCAAAACGATTCAACACTTGCTGGAAACAAAGAAACTCAAGATCAAGAGTAATTGGTGTTTTACTAGATCATGGTTCGGTCAGAGCATGAGCTTGACTTATGGATGGGTCGGCTGAAGGAAGAAGGAGAGAAACTTGTGGCAAATGGTCAGAGAGAAACCACCGGAATATTCCCCTATGTCTCTGACTCTTCTTATCTCCTTAATGATCAGAAGAAAATGATTCAAAATTTTCTAAGAGAAGGAAGAGTTGGAAAAATAAACAGAGAAGGAAGAGATGTGTTTGTGAAGATAATTGTGAAGGTCTAAGGGAGTATTTAAAGAGCTTGTTGGCAATCTTCATCAACGGCTATAATCTTATTACCGTTGTTTATCCACAACGTTCTCAACGATTTGACACTTAGCCGTTGCATTATAATTTACTTAATTTCTAATTAACCAATTATTTTCTCTATGCGTGCCATTGAGACTTTAATGGGCCTATGGATAGAGTCAAGAGTCCAAACAATCTCTATCTTTAACAAGTGAAGGCCCAATGGATCGTTAATTCGAATTAATTTGAGTAAGAGAATGAGAAGCGGCAATAAGGTGGTTCGAATCTCAAACACAATTCTCTGGGTTTTTTTTCTCCTTGCTCCAACAATTTCAAAATCATTTCTCAGTCTAGTGGAGAGGAAAGCGTTGGTTTCTACATCGACGGCGATGGTTAAAATTGGAGCACTAGACTTGCTTACACCCAGAAATTGAGGATTTGATTCTGCTACGGTTTCTAGTTCGGCAAAATCAACGGTGTAGCAAATCGGAGATGCAGTTGAGATCCAGCCATGGACAGGGAGGCAAACCTTCCGGTCCCACCGGATAAACCTCCGAAGAGTCTGGTTCGTCCCATCTTAAACCAGGAATTATCTTCTTCTTCTTCTTCCTCCTCCTCGCCGGAACTTCTACGGCATGTGCAAGCCGCTTTCAAGCGACATCGCCCACTCAGTACTCTCTCACTCTCTCACTCCCTCTGTCTCTCTCTCTCTCTCTCTCTCTCTGAGCTGTGAAGTGAAATCTCTATATTTGGAACTTTTATTTGCCTAATTTAGGGTTTCCTTGGGTTTAGCATTTCTCTTGTCTCGTTTTGACACCGGAGGATTTAGGGCTTTTTTATTGGGAAAGTTAAGTTCCATTTCTTAGAATGGTTTACGATTTCTAGGTTACGAAGTTTTTGGATTGTGGTGTGGGAGATAATTATATGCTAGTTGATTACGGAGATGAACTTATGGTTATGAGAACGCCCAATTGTTCTTATTTTAGCTGTTAGCTTAAGCTCTTTACTTGAGAGTGAGTTGCGATGGAACTCTTATTATAGCTTTCTTTTCAGATAAAATGCAGACGACCACTATTGGGCCTCGGAGAAGTGTTGCTCCACAACGACAAGCTTCAAGAAATTCACGTTTGGTTACAGGTTCTACAGCTGAAGGCCAGGGATCTAAGGATGTTGTTTCGCTGAGTCATAGTCTTGCTGCCAATACTTTGACACAGGATACAAGTAACTTAGCTGCTTCAGTTGCTGGAAAATCTATTGAGAATGTGTCCATTACGCCACCTTCAGTTTCAGGAACTATTAATAATATGTTTGGTGAGAATTTTAATCCATCAGACAGAGAAAGGTTTGCTAGTTTAGAAAGTAATCTGGATCGAGGATCTGGGAACGAAAACATTCAGCGAAAGGTTCAATCTATCATTGGCAGCACGGTCACATCTCATGGTAAAGCCCCTGCCTTTCGTTTGGGTGTCCAAAATTTGTCTGTTGTACTTTTGTAAGTAATACTGAAAAATAGTCCATAAGCTGAACCAGGGGGATCTTAAACAATACTCAACACTTTTTAACCACTGTTATATATTCCTCTTAAGCTCAATTCAACTTACAAGGCATATTTATTGTTGCTTTGTTGAGCTAATAATCTTACTTGAACTCACTTTTCCTGGCAGATATGGAATGGGATGCAACAAATCAGGCTGAAGCATCAAATCTTGGTGCTAATACTGGATCAAGACATCAGAATCTCCAATCTGTTGATTCTGAGATCAGTTTGAAATCTGATTACAAGGTTTCATCGTCATTGGCAAAGACCCAGGGTCAGCTGGGAGAATTCCGCAACTTCTTGAACCAGCCCAAATCTCAGTATTCTTCCATGGGGTCATCATGTGCCACAACTACGCTAATCCATTCGTCTTCAGCTCCTATGTTAAATGCTACTACCCATGTCTCTCGTTCTTATGTTGAGGCTGATCCGAATGCAAATGCCCACGCTGTTCAAAGTCAAGGGAACTTGCCTTCTTGTCACCCTTTTACCAAGGAAAGCAACATTCTGCATGCTGATAAGGATGCTCCTGCTTCTGAGATGCCAGCCTCAACTATTGATCCGGAAAAAAGAGTCAAAGAGACCGATAAGTCCAAGCAGCAACAGTGCACTACAGAAGTTGAAGTTCCAGTGGGATCTTCCAGTCATGGTTGCGACGGACAAGCTAATGCTCGTCTACCCGATGAGTTGCTTACCAGTGTTAGTAGCTCACAGCCACAAAAATCAGACAAGCATGAAAACGTTGCAAGTAGCAAAGGGCCATCAGCGCCTCGTAAAAGAAATTATGATCCAGACTTGTTCTTTAAAGTCAATGGGAAGCTCTATCAGAGGCTTGGCAAGATAGGAAGTGGTGGAAGCAGTGAGGTCCACAAGGTTATTTCTTCAGATTGTACCATCTATGCGCTAAAAAAGATCAAGCTCAAGGGTCGTGACTATGCTACAGCATATGGATTTTGCCAGGAAATCGGATATCTAAAGAAGCTTAAAGGAAAAACCAACATCATTCAGCTAATAGACTATGAGGTATTTCCTTTTAGTTCGTGTTCTGATCCATGGGGTAGTTATATTCTCTATTAGTTTCCATCTCAACCATAACACTAATTCTCTGTTGCAATTAGGTCACGGATAAGACTTTACTCCAGGAGGTTTTGAATGGCACAATGAGTAACAAGGATGGAAGAGTTAAGGACGATGGATTTATTTATATGGTACTAGAATATGGAGAAATCGATCTGGCTCACATGTTGTCCCAAAAGTGGAGGGAAATCGAAGGATCTGACCGGACTATTGATGAAAATTGGCTTCGGTTCTACTGGCAGGTTCTTACACTTCCCATCAAGTTACTTTTGTGATGATACTAAACTATTTCGTTTTTTTGCATGGGAGCTCTTTCAGTTTGTTCTTTTAACAAAAAAAATAGAAAAAAATTATTAAATTTCACAGAAGAGCCTTTTGTTCAAGAAGCATTGATTCTCATATGAATTGAAAAACAATTGCAGCAAATACTTCAAGCTGTGAACACCATACACGAGGAACGCATTGTGCACTCTGATTTGAAACCCGCAAATTTCCTTCTTGTCAGAGGCTTTCTAAAGCTTATTGATTTTGGTATCGCTAAGGCCATCAATAGCGACACTACAAATATTCAACGAGATTCACAGGTAAAATCCTGTCATGTTTCTTTTTTTGTCATCATACTCTTCTTGAATACGAAGTGCTGGTATCAATAGGGGTATGTATGTATTGTAACAGGTGGGGACTTTGAGTTACATGTCACCTGAAGCATTCATGTGCAATGAAAGTGATGAGAATGGAAACACTATAAAATGTGGAAGACCATCAGATATTTGGTCGCTTGGTTGCATACTATACCAAATGGTGTATGGAAGAACACCTTTTGCAGATTATAAGACTTTCTGGGCAAAGTTCAAAGTCATAACCGATCCAAACCACGAGATTACTTACCGTGAGCTCTCAAACCCGTGGCTTATCGACCTAATGAAGAAATGTCTAGCTTGGGATCGTAACCAAAGATGGAGAATCCCTGAGCTTCTCCAACACCCTTTCCTTGCCCCGCCCATACCACCTGAGCCTCGAGTTAAAACTATTGAACTGCTCAGTCTTATAGCTGAATCTTGTGGTAGTGATGACCATAAAGCTAATTCCATGATCTCTCAGCTTGAACAACTGCTTACAGATCCTGCTTCTCTTCCAAGAAATGATCTGTTAGATTCAAGAGATCAAAAACATCAACTTCTCTCTCGGGTTTCAGAACTTTGTGTTCAACTCCAGGATCGGTTACGAGGTCTTGAAGGAGAAAAGTAAGCAGTAGTGATCTAATTCGACGGGTTTTTTTTTGGATCTTGTAAATTGGTATGTTAATTGATAGCTTTGAAAAGAAGACGTTTGCTTAAAATTTCCTGTTTGATTTCTTTGTCATGGAATGTATCGTTTTGAGTGCTCGTCTTTTTTTATTTGGTTTTGAGCAGATGAAACCAGATTCGGTAAAAAGAAAATTTTGCATTATCCAGCACAAGAACAGTTCTCTTTATTCAGCAATTTGTGGCAAAGGCGTCTTTTTAAAAATTCCTCAAAGCATCGTCGTTTTATTAACTTTAATATAACGTATCGTTTCCTTAACATTATTAACACGACGTCGTATTATTTTCTGTATTTTTTTTTTGGGAACCACGTTCTTCCATCTATTTTCTCTTTTGCACAAGTTTTTATAGCATTCAAAGTCCAAACAATTTCTTAAAATAGACCCTTCAAATACGTAACACTTCATATACAATTGTCTCTTACTCATTTTTAATTCCAAGAAACCAAAAACAAAAATGATTTATTCTAATACGTTACATTTATTATTAATATTTAAAAAAAAAAAGGTAACAATTCACCTAAAACCTTGTTTTCATCCATTTTAAAAACGTGTAGTTCCATAAGAAAGCACCTCAAAGCAATCTTGCGTCCCACGCAAACCTCGCACCTTTGCACATTACTTTCCCCTTATAGCAAAATCCAACACAACAACAACTCGATCCGCTTCGTTAAACATCCCACATTCACCTCGTACAAATCACAACCGTGATCTCCAGTATAGCCTCTCCGCTGGTCCTCGTACTAACGAAGATCTTCCACCGTCGGGAAACGGTATCGCCGGAATCCTCTACAAATGGATAAACTACGGTAAAGGATGGAAACGCCGCTGGTTCGTTCTCCAAGACGGAGTTTTATCGTATTACAGAATCCACGGTCCTAACAAAATATCTCTCTCCGTTGAAATGGACCGGAGATCTAAACTAATCGGCGGCGAATCTTTACGGTTCATCTGCCGTCATAGCAAACGCGGTGATGTTCATAGCTCCGCGAAACCTCTTGGCCAACTTCACCTCAAGGTTTCGATTGTTTTTTAATGCCCTTGTATTTTAGAAACGTTTTCAAATGTACCCCATATATTTTTAATTTAACGAATAAACACCCAATTATGTAACAGGTCTCGTCGATTGGACAAAGCATATCAGACGGTAAAAGATTAACTATATTCACTGGTACGAAGGGTGTACATTTACGAGCAGCATCTAGAGAGGATCGTATAGCTTGGATGGAAGCTTTACAAGCTGTTAAAGAAACGTTTCCATGAATGTCAAACGAAGAATTAATGGCATCGACTACTAATGTTTCAGTCTCGACCGATAAGCTAAGAGAAAGATTAATGAAAGAAGATCTTAACGAGAGAATTATCAAAGATTGCGAAGATATAATGAAAAACAATTTTGTTGCATTGCATGATGAAGTCATGACGCTCAAAGAGTACCAATATCGTCTCGTTGATTCTCTTACAAACATTAGTAACGCATCTAAGAGCCCTGTTAACCAAAACTTTCATGAATTATCTATCGATGTTTGATTTATTAGCAGTTTAAAATCAAACTCGAGCTTCTTTTTTTTGTGTGTTTATTTTGTTTAGGAAAAATACCATTAAAAAACTTTCAACTTTGAACACTTTTCCAACTTAAAATCTAATTCTTTTGTGTTTCTACTTAAAACCTCCAACTACATTGTTTTTTCAAAACAAACCTTCAAATAATCTAGAATGTACGTAAGGTTAGATTGACTAACGGTCAACATCTAACACCGTTAACAAAAATCAAATTATTTTGTTAAACAATTATTATTTTCAATTTAACTAGAAAAAAACTAAAAATCATAACGAAAAAAATAAAAACTAAGTAAAAATAATATAAAACAAAAAATAATATAAAAATAATATTTTTTAAAAAATGTTAATGTAATAAAATAAAACCTTTTATTATTAACAATAAAAATTATCTTCTCTAAATAAAAATTATTAAAAATGAATATTACATTAATTAAATGTTATATTTACAATAATAAAAATATTAATTTTTTTTTACCAACCAAACATTAATATTAGAAACTCACTCCATAATTGATAGTCCAAACTGAAGAAAAAATGTTTACAAACGTAGTTTCAAAAAATAATAACACTGTTATATTTAAATATATATATATTTTGAAAATAGTTTTTATTTAGAGAAATTAAATTTATTGTTATAATATTTTTTATTTTCATAATTTTAGATTAAAAATATATATTTTTATTTATATTATTAACAAAAATTAAAAAAACAATAACATAATAAACCAATATTATTAATACTATTGTTATATTAAAAATGTTAACATAAATTAATTGATTATAATATTAAGATTTTATATTATAATCAATTAATTCATTTCTTCTTTTCTTGTTTGTTAGCATTGTAAATGGTAAATAATATAAAAATATTAATTTAATCAATATTTATATAATTAATCTTTACTGTTAATATTATTATCAATTAATTTATTTATTGTTTCCTATTTTTCTGGAAATTATATATTTTTATTTATTTAATTTAAAAGATTATTTCTTTTGTTCAGAAATATGTATTTTTATTTATTTAATTAAAAAGTTAGATAAAAAAAAGTTTTGCTAGAAAAACGAATTGAAGATAATTATATTTTTATTTATTTAATTAAATAAAATAATTTTTGTTTAGAAGACATAATTGTTTATCGTTTTATTTAGTTTTTCTTATTATATTTTTAGCTTTTTCTATATAAATACAAAAATAATACTTTTTGACATAAAATTATTGTTGTTAACGGTGTTAGATGAAATTAACTTCGACCGTTAGTCAACTTAATCTCATGCACATTTTAGATCCTTTTAAGATTTGTTTTGGAAAAATAATTTAGTTGGAAATTTTATGTGAAAACACAAAAAATTAAATGTTTTAGTTAGAAAAATGTATTAAATTGGAGATTTTTTTATGGTATTTTCTCTTTTGTTTATTAGGCTATTGTGAGTGTTTTGTAAATTAGAAAATACAAAGAAATTAGAGTTTTCAAATGTAATTTATGGGGCTTGGGCCATTTTGGTGAAAGCCGATGTATAGCTTATTTCAGGCATATAGGCCCTGTTAGAATTTATGGGACAGTGGGCATTTTTGTTGTCAACAATAATATGTACGTTATTTTTAAAAAAAGATGAGTAAAAAGTAAACAAAAACTTTCAAATCATCAAATAACGATCCTCAAAAAATGACGACAACAACATATGTAATTAGGGACAGTCACTGTAATTTTTAAAAATATAAAATCAATCAATGTAACTACTAAAAGATTAGTTTAAAGTTTAAAATCTAACTATTATATATGGCCACCAGATTTTTTGTTTTAGTTAAGTTTCGATGTTGCAATTATAAATTTTGGTTTAGTATATTGATTCAGTCAATTTGTCGGCAATTTTTAAATAATCTTACGAGTTCTTAAACGTTTTTAATATAATTAATTGTATAACGTAGCTATGCACCGTCAAAATATTAATCTAATGCATGAAAACGCTACGTAATGGATATGAAGTCATTACTATGCATTAAAAACAATGATCATCTAATGTGCATGTACTTAACAGACTAATTTGTTTTGCTAGCGTTGTATTTAATAAAACAAGTGAAACAAAAGATAAGTTTTGAACCTAAATAATTAATGATAGAAGTTAGGATCAAAATCAACTGGGTTCATATTTCTGTCGACGATGAAGACATATGACTGTTCAATCTGATAATAAAGCGATCCTTTTCAGTTTTATTTTATTTCTTTTAATAAATAAATAAAAACCTTTTATGTATCTCGAAAAATTAATGAAGCAGAAACGTACGAAAGAGAAGACTAAAACTAAGAGCATGGTCTTTCTCTTTCAAGCTTACACGACAAAGAGACGTATTCGTAATTTAAAAACCCATTAATTACGTAAGTCCAATAAATTATGATCATTATTTTCTTCTTCTTCTTCTTTTTTACGTATTGGAACTGTAACGTGTTCACTTCATTTAAGATATATTCATATTAATCCAGTAAATATACAAATCTTAAAATACGTCTGAACTTCCTTTTTGATATTCAATGATTTTGCAATTCGTTATTAAATACAGAATTTAACTACACAGAATAAAATAAAAGATGTACTTTAAATCACTTCTCGCAAGTCATTAACCAGACGATTAGAATCAAAACAAAAAAAAATCCCCGCAAGTTGGATCTTGTACTTGGTAAATTAAAAAAAAAATGGTTAACTAAATCTAAATGGAGGATATTGAATAAAACTAATGGTAAGAAGGAGTGACAAGACGTCGGTGTAAGGCTTATTGAGGAATGGGCTTTTGATTCTTCACCAGAACAAAGGAAACATTGTTACATCAATATCTGAGCTACTCTCCTACTATATCCTTGCTTTACTTGTCGACGTCACCACCCCCTCATTAATATTAAAAATAACATTTTCTCTATTCATATTTGTGGTGTGACCAAAAGTTAATAGTTTCTTGAGGGATTTTCTCATTGGACAATAACCAGGCTGAATTTTAAAAGTACACTACAGTCATAACTCCTGGTTACACGAAAAACCTTTCCTATTTTAACCAAGACCCGCTTTATCCCCTATACACGTTTGTATTTTGTTTTGTTTCCTAATATTTATTTCGATTTGTACCATTTTTTTTGGTTTTTGTTAAAGAATTTTGTACCAATTTTTGAATGGTATAATGATGGAATTATATAAATGGAAAAAAATTAGTAGAGTGACACATAAGAATGCCTATTGACACTAGTTCTTTAAAGTAACAAAAAAATATTGGAAGAATTCTATCCTCTCGTTAAATTAGAGTGATTGTTTTGATTAAATGTAGTATAGTTGTAGACAAATATTATGAAACCTCATTTAAGTCCGTAATTAATGTGTGATGGAGTTTGTATTTGTAATGTAAATGATTATTATATTTTGTTTTTTTGTGTGTATGTGTGTGATTAGGATTAGAGAAGATAGGACTGGTGAGTCTTGTGCATTGATGCCGTACGTAATAGGTCGGCGGACGGCTACCTCACTTATCGCCTTATCGGTCATCCATCTTCTTTGTCTTTTCTCTTCTTATTTGTTTTCACTTGATTTTTCATTATTATTATTATTATTATTTTTGTCACCAATCAGAACTATCATTATAACATTGTCACGTATGGGGGGTTTACAACAGTGTCTTATGTTTACTCTTAAATTTTACAAAGTTTAATGTTCAAATTGTCCTTAAATCCCATCTTCAACCCATTTTTCAGTAAATTTATTACTAGATTTTTAACAATAGTACCCTTCATTTGAAGATTGAAGTAGGTTGGATACATGGGATAGTAATTCATTTTGATTATTCAACCACGTTATATGAAATTCACAATACAAATACATCGACATAAAAATTTATAGAAAATGTTAATGTCAACCCAATACATTGCTGATAGATGAAACTTTTTCTCTTGTATAAATAAAAGGTTTTTTTTTTAGGGTAGTGTGTGGTTTTAAAATTTTTATAGGGAGATTGGGTAGTTTTAAGTTTAATTGGGAAAAAATGTAGTTTTTTTTTGGTAGTTTTAAGAGGGAAATAGGGTATTAATTTGAAAACTAACCTAAAAACTAATATTTTTCCTAATAAAAACTTAAAACTACTCAATCCTCCAATAAAAACTTTAAAACTATCCTATATTCCAATTTCCCCTAAATAAAAAAACAATTAGCAAATTCCCCAAAATTTTAAAAGTTCAAATAATGTTTGACAGTCGCACGTCTGCACTAAGGCCGTTGCACGTGACTACTCAGAGAAAAGAAAACGTAATCTTCGTAGGATCTTAACGCTATTAGCCGCCCCAAGACAGGTGGTTCGCTATAGATTTTGATGACGTGGTTACAATCTTGACCGCTTAAATGAACCACACGTGGCACCGTCTATATCGTTGGATTGTTCGTACACGACGATATTAGGTGGGCCGTGACAGCCCAATGGTTCAAAGGCGGGTCCCTGTATATATGCCAGCTCAGCTTCATCATTCCAACTGTAGAAAGAGCTGTGTGGCTTAATCTTCGCCTCCCTACTCATTGAACTTATATAATAAAGAAGATAATGACGCGTAATTAGATTTAATTTTATTTCTTTATCCGTAACTAAGAGGTATTTATTTGTCACTTGTCCTATCTGTCTCTAATTTCCTTTTTCCCGAATCATGGCGAATCAAAATCTGTAGACGACAGAATATTTTAATTAAATTCTAACAACGTCGCTCGGTCATGCAATAATATTGATAAAATATATGGGGGAGAATAAGTAGTTTCTTGCATTATTAAGATGGGTATTATCTCGTGATTTAAAAACACAAATAATTTAATCAAATAACCAATAACAAGCTATTGAAATTTTTAATAAAATAGATCTATCTGACAACGTTATATCATAATCTTATTTGATTATTGGTGATACCGATGCATTGTAATATACTATAAGGATCTCCAACGATCTTTTTTTTTAAACGTGAAAATAACCTTCGTTCACTTAAATAGTTAAATATAATTAAACAAAAATCAACTCACTACAACAGTTATCCTAGAAATACAATATTGTTGATCAATTAATCATTGCCTCGTGGTCTTCAATTCTTCTATGGATTATGTCGAGGCAAAATTAATCTAAACATAAAAATAAAAGTTAATCTAATCACTTTCCATTATATTATCTGAGATTCAACTCACAGCCTAATATCTTGAAGTCTTAACGAATAAATACATAAAATACCATATTAGATAGCGATGCTCTATAACGTCTATCTTCTCATAAAAGACTATTTAGCGTAATACTAAAACCACCAAAAAAACATTAATCTCAGTATAATAAAGCCACGCAGTAGAATCTCAGTATGTAGTTACCAAACATTATTACCTGGTTTTATTAATTTAATCCATTCCAATTTGTTGACGATCAATCAAAGTAATTTAGAAATGCTCCCTAATAATTTTGATTATTGAGGAGAAAAACATAACTAATCATTTGGTCTTTTACGTGGGTATCACATTAATTCCACACAGCGTAGGGCACGCCGGCACTATTCTTTTTAATAATAATAAAATATTCAGTAAGTACGTTGAACAACAATTTGAAGTAAGGAGACATTTAAGCCTATAAAGAATATAGACAACTGTTATTGGTTGATTTATTTATTGAATTTACCGTTATTTAACACTGTAGTAAATTCACTAATAAATCCCGTTAGTAAATTTACCATTGTTTAATCTCAAAGATGAAATAACTGTAGAAGAAGTTACTAAATAGTAGTAACTGCAACTATACTTTTTTCAGAAACAATCAAGTAACCGAAGTATATGTCCGTTAATCATATTTACACACATATTCAGACATAATTATGTGTTCACGAGTGAACAGATCTAGTTGTGCATCAAATTTTCCAGAAATTATCCGATTGTTTTCAACATCATTCATTCATTTGGGTGAACAGTTTCTTTCTTTTGTGAATGTGTATGTTTTAACAAGTAAAACATTTTTTCATTAAACTGAAATCAATCATAAATCAAAAGTTTTACCCATCTTTTTTGGTATTGACTAAAGTTTTAACCCATCGAATTTGCTTTTTTTCTATATTATAAGCTTAAATTTGAATGTTGTTGTAATTATTTAAGTCAACAATACAATGGTCAAAGGTCAGAACAATGTGAGTTTATTTTTTGTTCGGGCTGGTGGGCTTTTTTTTGTGTCCACTTCCCAATGGTTACTGCAACATTCTATCTTCCTTTAATTGAATTTTATTATTTTACCCTAACAAATTAATTTTTCATTTAAAAAAAAAAAAGATTTTTATTTCTCTTCTTCTTCATTCTCTCTCTCTTTCTCCGTCTCTTTATCCTTTTTCTTTTGATACTTCATTCTCCCTTTTCTCTTTTTTTCCTCTGTAGCGTTTTGTAGGAATCTCTCACCAACGTTTCTTCTCAGATTTAGAAAGTTTCTCTTCCCTTTGATTTTTGCTTCAAATCCTTGGCTAACAGCAAAATCTAATGCCATTTTTCGAAGATCGAAGTGATTGATTGAGACGAAAAATCGAAGAGTGTGTGAAGGAAGCTAGGGTTTTATCTGATGAATAGATGATGCGTGAACCTCTGGTTAACGAAGAAGAAGAAGCTACTGAAGTTTTACTCGTTGAGAACAAGGTGCTGTGTAAAAGAGAGAAGCAAAGAGGAAACGAAGAAGAGAGACGAGACGATTTGTTGTTATTAGCTTTAACGCCGATGGTACGATCGAAATCTCAAGGAACTACAAGGCGCGTTACTCCCACGCCTCCTCCGTTAGACGTTGAGAAACCGTTACCTAACGGAGATCTCTATATGGGAACGTTTTCCGGTGGGTTTCCTAACGGATCCGGTAAGTATTTGTGGAAGGATGGTTGTATGTACGAAGGTGAATGGAAACGTGGGAAAGCGAGTGGTAAAGGCAAGTTTTCATGGCCGAGTGGTGCGACTTATGAAGGTGAGTTCAAATCTGGGAGGATGGAAGGATTTGGGACTTTTATTGGAGCTGATGGTGATACTTATCGAGGCTCTTGGGTTGCTGATCGGAAACATGGTCATGGTCAGAAGAGATATGCTAACGGAGATTACTATGAAGGTACATGGAGGCGTAATCTTCAAGATGGAAGAGGAAGATATGTTTGGTTGAATGGGAATTTGTATACTGGTGAATGGAGAAATGGTGTGATTTGTGGTAAAGGTGTGCTTGCTTGGCCTAATGGAAATAGGTATGAAGGTACTTGGGAGAATGGTGTTCCTAAAGGAAGTGGTGTGTTTACTTGGGCTGATGGTAGTTCTTGGATTGGTTCTTGGAATGAAAGTAGTCACATGATGAGGAGTTTCTTTGATGGGATTGAGAAGAGTGAGTTGATTGTCGCTGCGACGAGGAAGAGATCTTCTGTTGATAGTGGAGCTGGGAGTTTGAGTGGGGAGAAGATTTTTCCTAGAATCTGTATTTGGGAATCAGATGGTGAAGCTGGGGATATTACTTGTGATATTGTTGATAATGTGGAAGCTTCTGTGATTTATAGAGATAGGATCTCTATTGATCGTGATGGGTTTCGTCAGTTTAAGAAGAATCCGTGTTGTTTTAGCGGTGAGGCAAAGAAACCTGGTGAGACCATTTCTAAAGGGCATAAGAAATATGACTTGATGCTCAACTTGCAACATGGAATCAGGTAATTTTCTAAGACCGTTGAGATCCCAAGGAACGATGAGTTTCTGGATTTGTGTTCTAACTAAAGTGATGATTTTTTAGGCATTCTGTCGGCAAACATGCTTCAGTTGTACGAGATCTTAAACAAAGCGATTTCGACCCCAGTGAAAAGTTCTGGACCAGGTTCCCTCCGGAGGGTTCTAAGATTACGCCACCGCATCAATCTGTGGATTTCCGCTGGAAGGACTATTGCCCTTTGGTGTTTAGGTATTCAATCTTTTGCAGTTTTATGATCTCTTATCTCCTCTCCCAATGTGTTGACCTTTTTGTGCATACGTTTGGTGATGTCTGTTCACTCTCTTGGTTTATGATGAAATGTGTTTCTTTTGTTAGACGTCTAAGAGAGCTTTTCACGGTGGATCCTGCGGATTACATGTTAGCTATCTGTGGTAATGATGCTCTTCGGGAACTGTCTTCACCTGGAAAGAGTGGAAGCTTCTTTTATTTGACTCAAGATGACAGATTTATGATTAAGACGGTGAAGAAATCAGAAGTCAAGGTTAGTCGTTTGCTCTTGTCTTGACTTTTTGAATCCTTGTATTTTTTTCATAGTCAATTTGACCTGTAATTTTGTTTTTCTATCTAGGTGCTTCTACGTATGCTTTCAAGTTACTACAAACATGTATGTCAGTATGAAAATTCACTTGTGACTAAGTTCTACGGTGTGCACTGTATCAAACCTGTTGGTGGCCAGAAGGTATGTGTTGTTCATCTATATTTCACAAGGCTCTTTTGTTTTCAGTGGACAATTTTCTCATGTTGTTTTCCATCTTAACAGACCCGGTTTATCGTCATGGGGAACTTGTTCTGCTCCGAATATAGAATCCAGAGACGGTTTGATCTTAAAGGGTCTTCCCATGGACGTACCACCTCCAAACCTGAAGGGGAAATAGACGAGACCACCACTCTCAAGGACCTTGATCTCAATTTTGCTTTCCGTCTTCAGAGAAATTGGTACCAAGAGCTTATGACGTAAGCTGCCCTACTTCTTTCTAGTGTTTTCGCTCTTGTTATTTGGCATTTTAAAAGTCCAAACACATAACTGAGCTAAGTGGTTCTCATTAACAGGCAAATAAAACGCGATTGTGAGTTCTTGGAAGCTGAGAGAATTATGGATTATAGCCTTTTGGTTGGCGTTCACTTCCGTGATGACAGCACAGGAGACAAAATGGGGCTTTCTCCTTTTGTATTGAGATCTGGTCAGTTAAACTTCTCCTCTTTCCTCAAGTCTTATTCTGTTGACCCGACTCATTCTGATCATATATGTTCCATGTATTGTGCAGGTAAGATAGAGTCATATCAAAACGAGAAGTTCATGCGCGGTTGTCGCTTCCTGGAGGCCGAACTTCAAGATATGGACCGCATTTTAACTGGCAGGTACTAAATATTTGCTCTCGAGAATCAGCAAAATAAGTTGACCTAACAATTCAAGTCTATTTGCAATCATAGTCATTGGTAAATGCTGTGACAGAGAGTGGTTGGGAGTTTCAATTTCCGATTAAGAATGATTTCATCTGAGAAGTATATTACATCTCTATGCATTATTGTATTAAAAAAAGTTGCTTGGCAACCTTGTGGGGGCTGTTCAATTGAATAGAGAAAAAAAAAACACAATTATATTGTGGGGCAGGCATGACAGATCATGTGGTCCTTAGACTAGTTCTTAAAAGATCAATCATCTCTTTGACCTTAGTCACAGATCAACATTATACTCAAGTTTTGTTTGGTTATGCAGGAAACCGCTGATTCGATTAGGTGCAAACATGCCTGCACGAGCAGAACGAATGGCGAGAAGAAGTGACTTTGATCAATATTCCTTTGGAGGAACAAACCATCTATCTCACGGAGAAGTCTACGAAGTGGTTCTATATTTTGGGATCATTGACATTTTGCAAGATTACGACATCAGCAAGAAGATCGAGCATGCTTATAAGTCTCTACAAGCTGATCCGGCTTCGATCTCAGCCGTTGATCCCAAACTCTACTCCAAGAGGTTTAGAGATTTCATCAGCAGAATCTTCATCCAAGACGGCTAAATTTAAGTCTATATTAGCCCCATCTTTGGAAAGGTCCTCGCTTTTGAAGAGGCTGCGGCATGAGGGGCAAAAAGGTAGTCTTCATGTCGAGGAAGCGCGAAGAAAGGAAGAAGACGATTTGGAATTCTTTCATTTTTATATATTATGAGAATGAAGTGACCAAACAAATTTTGGGTTGGGGGATTTTTTATTGTTATTTTGGAAGGTGAGAGAGGGAGATATATGTGAATATAGATTTGTGAATGAGAAGAAAAAGTACATAGGCTTTAAAACAAAAAAAAGGGTTTGGGAGATTTGGAAATGGGGAATAAGATCAATGTAAGTTAAGTGAAAAGGATGGGTGATTTATTATAATCCCATTTGTTATAATTCCCCATTATTTGATTTTATCTGTCAGGGAAATGTTGGAGGAAGTACTTTAAAAATTGTAATTAAGTCAAAAGTTAAAGGTAAGAGTTATTAAAATCTTCACAAAGAGGTCCCATATTCCCATGGGATCCCTCTTCTTCACCATCCTTTTCACATCTAAAGATACTTAACCAAATTTGATTCAAACTCTGTTTCGTGTCACATATTTGGTTTATAATCTAACAGCTTCTCAAATTGTACAAGGAAATAATTAGGTATTTGTGATGATAATTGTTCAGATATGGGAAAATAAATCGACAAATGAAGTGCCAAAACATAAATATGAAGAAAACCAAATTATACTATTATATTAGATATAGATTTGATATGATGTTACTATGATTCATCTACAAAAAGGGCATAAATATATAATATGGTCAAAACTCAAAAGTAGAGAGAGGTTGGAATTGAGGTTGTATTTTCATGGAAAGGAGAGAAAGCAAAGAGAGAAGACCACATGCCTTCTTTTATAATTCACATTACCCTTTCTTTTTCCATATTTAATTACATTTATAATATTTGAGTATGGGTTTTGATGGACACGTTAAACAATGTGTATGTTGACTATTTTCTATAATTTTTTATTTAATATCAGATCGAAACCCAAATAAATTTGTGAAAACTGTTTTTTTTTTATCATTTAAAGCTTAATTAATAGTTAATTATCATTGAAATCGCAATGACTATTTTTGAATCCTTATTTTCCATTTAGAAATACCTTTTTAGCCACTTGACATCATAAATTGATCTATCTAATTTTATGGTAGTGTGATATGTTATTTGTCGATTGTAGTGTGATTCCTTCAATATTAAATGGTTGCTTGCCCCAAAAAAAAAAAAATGAAAATGGTTTTGTTACCAATGCATGCTTAGTTTTCAATGAGCAACGGCTGCCAAATACTCATAGTCCGAATATATATATTTGTCACATTTTGACATAATCGCAAACTTAAACTCAAATTTTTGGATGTATACGGATTATAATATATGTAATCCACTATTAATAACCCGATAACAGTAAAAAATATTAAATATACATGTCTACTTGGGTGTTGAGATTACATTAAGACATTGAAATCCCAGCAATTTATGAACAAATACGTGTCATTATGTGCCCATTCTCTTCAGATCCTAGAGTCCAAATTCCTAAGAGGAACATTCTGTTTAAAAATATGATTAAATACGGTTTCGTTTGTGGAGTAGTGATTAATTAAAAAATAAATGAGCACAGAATGACCAACGTTCATATTTTATTTATATTTTGGTTTATCCATTCATATTTCTTGTAAACCAAGTTTTTATATACTCTGTTATTTTACATAGATCGATGAGGCTTTTTTCCTGCTACGTTATTAATTAATGAACCCGCTCCCACGGGACACAGCAGGTGACAAGTCACAAATTCATTTATCCCTCTTTCAAAGCAAAGAATATATCATTTCATTTTTTTTCTTACCAAAAGCTGGTTATGAAATTATTATACAAATCTTCAAACCACAAATAACGAAAAGAAAGATATACTATTATACAAATATTCACTACAGTTTACTCGAGAATCAAAGGAGACAAAAGAATAAGAAGATATAAGTGTATCTTGTACGTACTGTCTGCATAAATTAATTATAACGTAAACAAATAAAAGACAAAATGGTTCTTTAAACGAGAAAATAGGAAAAAGACAGAGCCTTAATAGGCTTATACAGTAGCTACGTCTGCCAAAAAAACTTGCATGCCTATAAAGCCCTTTAATTAAATGTCACACATATTCAACATTTTTTCCTTATTTTTTTCTCAAGTTACCTTTAAATATATACGAATAATCTTGCGACGATACACTAAGATCTTTTTGAGAGGTCTCTCGATATTTATTACTTTTACATCTTCTGCATAGCAATATGAATAATAGGCCAAATTTAATTTAGAAATATGGCACCCATTGGCTACAAATTCTCAATCATCGACAATAAGTGAGATAATAAATTCTGTTTACTGTTTCAACGGAACTAGATTCTGAAATATTCTCGTTCTTTGTTTTTTTTTTTAAACTCCTACACCTTGAATTTTGATGATAAACGGTGTATGGACCACTAGACTATTATATTTTAGCATATTTAAAAATGTTTTTCCAAAAGTAGTTGTAAATCGATTAGGAAATAAACCAGTATTTTCACGCCCAATCCAATCCGATCGGTCCGACCGGTTAATTCAGGACTCGTATATTATTCCATTTCGGATTTAGTACTAAAACTCACCAATAATAAAATCGGAATTTTTTTAAAAAAAGGCCATTAATTTGCCATATGGCCGATTCAACCGTTCTACCGGGTTGCATATCAACAAAAAATTTCAAAATATTTTTTAGTTTTGATTTTATAACCTTTTTTATTCAAATAAAATATTTGATTTTGATAATAAAATAGTGTTTTGGACTTATTCTTTTTATAATTTTGTAGTTTTAAAAACGCGTACATATGATTGTTTGTTTTAATGTTTACTTATTTTATTTTTGTGGACGATTTTCTATTATTTGAAAGGTTTTTTTTATTTTTGGATTAAGTTTGATTGAATAACTTTAATATTAGTGTTGGATCTTTTTTTTTTATCAAACATGGTATTACCGTTTGGGCAATTCTCAAAAATAACATTAAAAAAAAAAAAATTTGTTCTACAAATAACATAAATTTTCATGACAAAATAACATTTTTATTAAAAAATAATTTCTTTATATAGCACAAAATCTTCTAAACTCATATTTCTAGAATTTAGGATTTAGGATTTAAGATTTTAAAACCTTAAACTCTAAACCATAAAAAACCATAGCTTACACTCCAAACAAATTAAACCCTAAATTCTATAATACTTAACCCAAATAAAAAATATTTTTTTTGTCTTTTATAAAAATGTTATTTTTGTCGTAAATAAAGATGTGTGCTATTTATAGAAAAAAACTTTATTTGGTGCTATTTTAAGAAATTTTTCTTATCGTTTCATTATTTTAATATTTATAATCTTTTATTCTTAAATTCATAAAACAATACATAAAAATATTGATAAATACATAATAACGTATAAATTATTTTTTATTTTAGTAATTTGGTGATTGATCCGATTTGATCGATGATACGATAACTCAAAAGGTCATCCGATTTAGTGTTCGGATCGGATATAAAAACATTGAAATAAAAGTTAATGTTTACTTGTAGTCGGTAAGAAATTTAGCCAGAGAATGTTTATCCAAAAGAAGAAAAATTAATGCCTCTACTTGAATATTATTTAGACTTGAATTTATTAAAAAAAAAAAAAAAAAAAATCATTCATTCAGGACATTCACGTGTGACAAGTAATCATGTATTTTTGTCTATTTGTCTTCCAACTAAATAATTTTTATTTGATTTGTTTATTATTTTACTATACTGTAATGCAAACAAAATTCGAATCTAGGTGAATCTTCTTCACCACGCCTTTGCTCCTTTGGTTATCCCGTTCCCAACTATTTTAATATCTTTTTAAAACTCCTTCAAAATTCGTAATTTAAGTCTAATTGATATGTTTAATTGGGTCTATGAACTGTACAGTAGGTTATTCAACGAATGTAGACCACTGAATTCAACTACAAAGCATATTCTAGGGCAATTACTTAATTGTTTAAAGCTTATGGTAAATGTTTATAGCAACTTCATTTATTATTATTATTATATTGTATTCATATATACTCCAGGTATTATAAATTGTCGATTTACCCGTCATGGACAATATATATGAATTGTGAAAATTGGAATGAGGAACGAGGAACCTTTTGATGAGACCTATTATAGGAAAACGGATCAACGTGAAAGTCAAGCCTACTTACTGACCTATTAACAACATTACTTAAAAACACACAAATTCGTAATTTATTAGCCACCTTTCTTGTTGAATAATTTGAGCTATTACTTATAGGCTTTTTCTCACTTTATTAGTCTCCCAAAAAGGCAAAACATATCATTTTAAAAAACTAAAACCATGATTAGTCCCGAACGAAACATTTAATACAATATAAATGCTACAACTGCCAAGCATGAGATCTAAAGTTCGACACATTCGAGGCAAATATAAAATGAAGACCAAGAGAAATATGAATTCAAGTGGTCTCAATATAGGTCTACAATTGAAAAGCCATCAAATGTGGCCATTGGTTTTTTAAATAGGCACATTATTTTACATTCCAACACTAGGTTCTACCACAAGGGGACACCTCTTTTAACCATCCCTTTCTTATCATTCTTCTATATTCCTATTTTTTGTTATTACAAAAAAAAAACAGTTTAGTTTCTTTTACTATTACACGAACAATTATGATTCTTTTTAATCTTATAATTAATAAGAAACTTAATACAAATGTCACAAGTTGTACCTGCAGTTTTATCTTTATTGCTATGTTAAACAGAGATCTCAATTAATACAATTAATAAAAAATACTTTTCGAGTAACATTATTGTATTATTAAAAAAAATTAGAGAAAAAAATAGTACTATCAATAAATGAAATCAGCAAGCTAGACAGAAACCAAACGCTAATGATGGTGTCTTCTCTTCCTGAAGAAAACCTCGTGATACATGCATGTTATTGTTCTTTGTTTCCAGCTACCAAATTTAGAAACTTAATGATGTTTTATCTGTGTTTTCTGTAAGAGAAATTCCCCAAAATACCACCATATGAAGTTTTTATTTCACAAATAACACATATTTTTATTTAGAACAAAAATATCATTTTAATAAAAGATAAAAATTAAATTTTTTGTTTGGGTTAAGTATTTTAGAATTTAATTTATAGTTTGTTTGGGGTGTAAGGTATATTTTAGGGTTTACGACTTAAAATTTAGAATTTTAAAATCCTAAATACTACAGTGGAGTGTCTCTCTTCTAATTTTTTGTTTTGGTGTTATATAAAAATATTAATTTTTAATAAAAATATTATTTTTATCCTAAATAAAAATTTGTGATATTTGTGAAATAAAAACTTGATTTAGTGCTATTTTTGAGGATTGATTTTTTTTTTTTTTTAATTAAGATAGCCACATTTACTCTTGAATAAATGGACTGGGCCATGTTCGTACCAATCTTGTTACTAACTGGAACTCTATATAACGGCTAAAAGGACCTACATAAAAACTTAACTTAATCTTGTTTTATCTGTATTTTCTATAATTAGGATATAATAAATCATCCCCTCAAAATGATCGGACCAATCTTATTACTCTCCGGGTAACGGTTTCATATGAGCATCCTCAAATTGAGCACTAGGAGCAACATGATCAACGCTAAGCTCTCCCGACTGGACCATCTTTGATCTGTTGGATTCAATGAAAAAAATTGATATCCACGTGTTTTCATACGATGTTGATAGAAGATTTTCTCGTATTTTCAATAAAATGATTACAAAAATATATATCAAATACACAGATAACTAGTGCAATCCTTAAGAATATGATAACTTATACAAAACTCGATATATTATACCAAAATTCTACCATCATATAAAGTCTAATTAACAACACTAAGATGTTCATCGTCTTTATTTTTGTTTTTTTTAACATCATGAGAAGCTGTTTCTATATATATAAAGAGATAATATGATATCACTTTATGAATTAAAAATTACATGTAGCAACACTAAGATGTTCATCGTTTTTTTTTTAAAGTTTTAATAACTAAATATATCTTGCATAAAAATCTTGATTATTCAACAAAATTTGGAAAAACATATGGCTGAAATTTGTTACGAAGGAAGATAACCTTGAGTGGGTATACAAGGATGATATTTATTTGAAGATATTGTATTTTGGGTTTGAGGCAACTTCTTAAATGGCGGTGGTTTGGTGGGGTATCTTCCATGTTCTTCCCAAATGCTTTGATATTCCTACGTTTCTTTTATTTTATTTTTTCTAGAATAAAAGTTTGTGATCAAGGAACTCTATATACTTTTCATATTTACGATATTTTGTTTACAACATAGCAATTTTAAAAAATATGATTATTTTGTTTCTGTTTCCTTCTTTTTGTTCCATTATGAGGTAGTTTTGTTGGGCTTTTTCTGCTCCCTAAACACTTTATACCCTTTTTCTAGATATACAAATTTAATAGTTACAACAATAGTATCTAAAACTCTTGCCACATATTTCATCTATATTTGTCGACTATATAGTTCATGGATTTTTCTAGGAAATATCTCTTGTTTTTTTTCGTTTTTTTCCTTTTTATATGAAAGGTCTCGTAAGGGAATATATCTTGTCAAATAGTGCAAAGTGGAGTATATTATCCCGAATGCAATTACGATTATTAAAAAAAAAAGAAATTAAAGATAAAAAAAAGATGGATCACATGGTTGTGGCCCCAATTAAAATGGGCCCATAAAATTCCAAAGGCCCACCCAAGTTATCGTTCAAAAAGCAAGAAAACGTAGAAAGATGAGTTGGGGGACCATTTAGACAAACAAATGAGTGGAGAGGAGAGATGATTATTAGCAAATAAATGTGATCGGGTCTAGTAGGCATCGATTAGTCCATTTCCCAAATTGGTCTCTCTGGTACATCAATTTCAAATAACTTGGTTTCAATTCTTGTGATCCTAATTCAATCCGGTCGTTATTTTGTTCCCTATGATTCGTGTCCCAATCCATAATATTGTTATTGTATTTTTTTGTATCCGCATAAAAATAATATATATTATATTCAAATGAATTACTAATTTTTTTTTTTCTGTGCAAAATGAATAATTCAAATATATTTGTAGACATTAATAGCATTGGCGAATGCACTGATTGGTACAATTAATTGCTAATGGGCCACAAAACCATTTAACGGGCTTGTGAACATTAGGCCAATAATGGATTTTATGTTTTCTATAAATCCAATCTAAAAATAGAGTGATAAAACTAGTTGCCCAATAAGCCGAATTAATTTAACTCTAAATTGGGCTCATTTGAAAAAAAATAAAATAAAAAGTTGACACCATGTTTTCAGTTAACTGAAGCTATTTTCTTCCGCTGTAATGGCAATGACAAAAAGAGACTTTAAAGATGGACAAATCATGTTTGCTTATTTGATCCCAAAAAGTAGCAAAAACTCATGTCTGTAAACAATACGACATGGATTACAACTTCCGAATACCAGAAATGGATTGAGAGATAATTACTCTTAAAGAAACAGGTTTCTACTTGCGAGGAGCTTTCTTCTTTCCTGCAATGGCAACGGCTTTGCCCTTTTTGGTGCGAGCGTTAGTCTTGGTTCTTTGTCCTCTGCAAGGCATTCCATGTCTATGTCTACTTCCTCTGTAGCAATCTACTTCTATCAGTCTCTGTATTTCCGATCCAACACGCCTCCTCTTTTATATAAACAATCACATAACCAAAACAATAAACAGTTTTAAGCGACCAAAAGATAGAAGAGTATGATGTAACTTTAAGATGATAAAGAAAGTTATAATGTGATTCGATAAAAAAACAAATTTTACCAATTCGTCACCATGCTGATGGCGGCCAACTTCTTCACGAAGGTCAATGAGTTCTTTTCCAGTTAAGTCTCTGGCAAGTTTGTTAGTGATTCCAAGCTCACAGAGAACTTGATGAGACTTACGACGACCGATTCCATAAACTTCTTGAAGACCGGTTTTGAGTGGCTTATTGTTTGGAACCTCTGCGTTTCCCACACGAATTCCTTGGACTCGTAAGCCATGAAACTACAGAGAAAGAGAGAATCAAATAAGGTTATGAATTTGATAAACTTTGCATTACACAGACGGAGTTAGAAATCTATATGATTTCGTCTCTGATCATCAACGTAAGCAAGTTAATCACTTTAACTTAAAATTCAAGAACTAAGCAGAAACATAGTATGCAATTGCAAAAAATTTCCCCCTTTTTAACCTGAGCCAAAAAACAATCCAACATTTTGAGATACTTCCTCAAGATTTACCATACCTATGCTCCAGAAACAACTGAAAACTTTGTAAAATTAGACCTTTCGATTTGAAAGATTTGTTATTTCTCGTTTTTCACGAGTAAGAAGCCAAAATTCAACACCAAAATGGACGATTCGGAACATAATACAGAAATTATAGACATTGAGTTAGGTCAATGTAGATTTGAATTGGATAAAACTAAATACTAAATAGAGACGAATCGATTGGATCTATTGAAACCCTAACATTTGAGAAGCATATGAAATGAAATAAGAACTCACCGTAACATTTCGAAGCAGAGATTGGCTGATATCTAATAAGGTCGCTGCAGATCTGCGTAAACCTAACATCTTCGAAACTGAGCTTCAGAGATTTGACGGGGCAAGGGTTTAAGATTCAGTTTCCAACCGCCGGTAACGCCCACGTTTTCAATCCAAACGCAAACGCAAACGCAAATCATTGGTCAAGAGTTAAAATTGAAACACACTTATTGGGCTTTGAAAACAAAACTCTTATTGGGTTTTAAAAAGAAAACACTAGTTGGGCTTTGAAATGAAATTTTATTATTGGGCTCAATTTTTGTTTTTTTTTTTTTTAAGTTGGTCAGTTTTCATGAATGAATGAGATAAGGAAAGAAAACCAATATTGTTTTCGACCTTAAAGACTTTGAATACAATCATTATAAGTTTAGAGCTATGATTGACTATATAATATGAGAAAAAGCAATAATGTTTAGTTTGTAATTTTCGGAAACGTTAATCACATCAGAAAATAAAGCACTGAGGCAAACTTAGTGTTATATAAATTAAAGTACTTCTCTTTCGTTTGGGAGAAACAGAAGAATTTTAATATATAAGAAGAACGTACGAATTATAAAGAACTGGTTGGTTTACCTACAGAATAATTATAAGGGTAGGTTTTTTTTTTTTTGCGAATATTATATGCAGGCAACAATCATATCATATGTAAAGTTAAAATGTGTGGTCGTTTTCACCAAGGAAACTTAGAAAAGGTTGGCAAAAGGGTACGACAATGACTCGGACGTGTCAAGCACGCGACATATTTATGTATCATTTTTTTGTATTGAGATATTTTTCAGATTCACATTCACATCAAATAGAAGAAAGCTCATATATTTTTACTTCAAATGGTGATTTTTTTACTTCAGAGATACTTGTGATCGGAATCAATTCTTAGGTTAGACGTATTAGATGCTACGTCTCTCAGTAAGACAAAATTATTACTTTGACAATATTGTACGGATTAATTGTATTAGTTATAAATTACAACGATGTCAACAAACAAATTAGTAGACATTTTATGAATTAGTGGTGGCAACTGGCAAAACAATGACATATTATCATTTCAAAGTATTTAATAAAAAGAGAGTGCATGAACAATGCCGCTTATTCTACTGGTTCGTAAAATAGTGTTATAATAATTTAGATTTACAAGTATACAACAATAATTAATATATATGACTAATTGGCCACAGTAAATTTTTATTAGTTATTGTAAAGTCAAAGCTATATTTATATGTTTTAGAAGAAAGCCATAGTAGACTTCCGTACATCTACCTATAAACTATTTTTAATAGGATTTGTTTTCCGACTACTAGGAATTAGAAATTCAGATGATAATCATAATTGATTATCCCGCTTGAAAAAATAATTAACTCCAATGACTGTAGCAATGGAGATTTAAATAATGTATTTCCCAATGTAGTTGGAGCCATTCCCAATGGTTTTGGAAGCCCACAGATCTTTGAATAATCGTTTGCCTGTTGGCATGAGAGCTACTTAATCATTACAATAGTAACATTATCGTAATAAACAAATTAACCTAATTAAGTAGTAGCAATTAGTGGAGTAATGGTTTGAATATAAGACGCCTTAATGACACCCTGGTCATCCTTGCGTCTGACTCTTAATAGCCATAAGAGACGTCTTTAATAAACTTAATGATCCTGTTTAATTTATTGGTAAAGTAATGAGAGATCGATCATACTATATAGTTAATGATTTCATAAAACGACAAAACTTTGATTCAGAAACACTGAGCTAAACCGGACCAACTTTGGCGGTTGTTTCATAAAAAGAATAGCATTTATTTAATTAGTATTCGAGGAGTTAAACATAATATTAAAAATAATCATAATACCATTGAATAAATAACTAAAAGTAATTTGAAAATTGATATATATATGTGTGTATATATATACTCCCTCTTTGTTTTAAACTTTAAAATTTGTTTCAATATAAGTGTTGTGTTTAGTGTTTCTAATGGAGACGTTTGCTTAAATTTCTAATTTTGTTTCTAATGTTTTAATGTATTGACTAATGAAAAAAAAAAATAAAACATTAATTAAGGGTAAAAAATTAATTATAAGTGGAATAAACTTAAAACTACAAGTAAAATGAACAGGGATTCTTTTGTTTAAATTTTAGAAGGAAACGCATAATAATTATTACATGCATAATTAACGTGGCTTACTATTGACACTGCTCTCACCATGGTCCGTACGCGTGTGCATAGTTTGTAAAAGGAGGTGGTCCCAAGTCTCAAGTCTCAACACGACGTAGATGTTAGAAATAGACACATGTGAAATTATAAATCTTCGCGATCTAAAAAGAGTATGGCATCACTTCGAAGGTCGAATCGAACAATTTCTGTGTGGATGACAAACGAAATCTACAAGACAAATGACGACTTTATATAGTGCCCTAATAATTTTTTTTAGAAAGACGACATTGTTGTTGCAAATAGGATGAAGATGACGATAGCTAGCTAGAGCGAACGGTGGTCATGAAGAAGACTCATGGGTTACACCAACAATTCTTAAATTCATTTGGATTTTTCTTTGTATAGAAAAGGACTATATTTTACATAATTACATGGATCGTTCTGCTATAATAACTTTAAGTTAAATATATATATATACGCACTAAAATCGTAAAAATTAATTCATACAACAATCCACGTTAATCGAAAGATTTTAATTAAAGAACATTTTTATTTAAACACGTATAAAGTTTTAGGAAGGAGCAACTGGCATAATTAATACAAGCTAGAGTGTCGCGTTTCAGTATCTTGCACTGGTCAAAGTCTAAGAAAAGAGTTAGTCTCAAGAAGAATAACTCTTTCAAATTTCGGACGTCATTTTCACAATTGTCGATATAGTTAGGGTCTTAGGGACCGAGCTAATCAGAGACGTATGACGACATAACTCAGAACTAATTTAATTTAGATTATACGACGAATAAAGACAAAACACAAGAGGAGATTTTATAATATATGATAATAGCTAGAGACTTTAGATATTGTTGACCCTTGTGAGCACGAAACAACGTTCTTTAGGAAAACAAAAAGAAAAAATTCAGGCAGCGTCTCGCCGTCTCCGCAGTGGTCGGGACGTCCCTTGTTAAGAGTTCGCGGCTATACGTTTTCTTTTGCCCACCTTCTTTGTTTCATTTTTTCATTTTATTTTATTGTTCTTTATTTAGGAAGTTTCCTTTTCTATTAATCTATTTTCAATGTTCTAAAAGGTGACTACGTGCCCTGTGCATGTCCCTATGGCTTTGACGAATTTTCTGCGGGATAAATTAATGATTAGAGACATTTAGGCACATTTGTAATTTTAGCTAGAGAGTCTCCATTCCTCTTATACATTACTCTTGAGGCTATTCGAGACCATGATATGTATTTCCTTTATGTACCACTTCTTATGGATATATTGATATTCCATTTTTGAGATATTGATATTTGAAGCGGGGAGTTAGTAATAGTTTTAAAAAGATGGTTGCATGTTAATCAAGATGAGATTTATGAGATCGAGTTAGAAGGCTCAATATGTCGTGAAGATAAATAAAACCTTGTGACTTTAAATCAGCATTTGTAATTTTGTTTATACACACAGAAGTTGTTAAAAACAATGAACTCCTGCATGCGATTTGGTGCAAATTAAACTCTCATCGTTCTTTTATATATTTTGTTTTTGAGGTTGATTACAAATATTTACAATTTCTCAGAATTCCGTTGAAGATCTCTCTCTCTCTTTTTTTTTTTTTTTTTTTTTTTTTTGTAAACCTATATTCATCTCTTTGTAACTCATATATTGAAGATCTATATTAATAATATTTTCCTAGCCGATTGTGATACCAAGCGAAGATTCAGAGTATTCGATTTTTGAACTCGTAATTCTCGATCTTTATTTATGATCACGTATTCTGTTCATTATAACGAATATAATATTACTATCTCTTTCCTTGTTAACTTTTTTTTGGTCACCATAAACGTCTCATATGAGAGTTAACAAAGAAAAAAACGTCTTATTTGACAAAAAGTCCAAATTTTTACATATACAAAAATATATGAACCACGAATCTTGTCACAAATAAATAAAAATAAAAATATTACTTGTCAAATATGAACCACGAATCTTGTGGGGTCGAACAGAAACTCCATTTTAGATCTTTTCCCAATTGTTTATATCGAACAACAAGACTGTGCATTGTTCGTCTCCCTTTGACGATAATAATAATGTGTATATAATTATGAGTTGCATTAAACATGTTAGTATATGTTTGTCTTTTTTGTTGTCATTGGCGATTGAAAGAAACACCAGCACAAGTTGTAACTATCGTAAGAGTTAAAACTAATTTTCTTAAACGACAAAACTTTTTACCAGGCGTGATTAAATGAATAACATTTGATGTGAACTATAACAAACTTATTAGACGACCATAATGACTAACACATTATGGAAGTATAAGTTTCCTGACAATAACCCGATAAATTCAACGCACGCTTTGTTACATGCTTTCATCATTTATCATCATCATCATTAACATATAGACTATAACACATTTTATACAATATACATTTCGAATATAAACTCTTAACCAAAGTACCCAGATAACCATGTATTTACAAAGGGAGACTTATTATTGACATTCGAATTTCCAATATTAAGCAAATCTTAATTAGAATATCAAGAGATCTTCCTTAATGTTGTAACCCATCTTCTCTAGATTTGGCTGCAACGCGAACTGAATCATAGGCGGTGGTCCACACGCGAGTGCGAGTGATTCGCCTTCTAAACCTTCGGGAACATGTTCCCTAAGCACTGCTTCGGTTATAAACCCGGTACTGTAATTCCAACCTTCTTTAGCGATTTCAACGACGTACCAAATCTTTAGCCTCTCCTTATGCTTACTAGCCCATCCTTCTAGCTCTTCCCTCACAAGTATGTCATCCTCGGTTCGGTTTGCGTAAACCACATACATCTCTGTCTCGTCCTCTGGATCACTCAGTATCGACTGAATAATTTGGTAAATCGGAGTTATGCCTGTTCCTCCGGCAAGCATGGCTAGTTTCTTGGCAAACTTGGGTTTGCCACTAACCATGAAGTTACCTTTGCCTTTGTACTCGATGTGTCCTAATGGACCTTTGATGTCTATCATTGACCCGATTGGTAACGAGTCTAAGTGTTGTGACATGAGTCCTCCATTTGGGAATCTTGGATGGACGTCTTTGAAGTAAACTTTGACGACTAAGTCGATATGACCAATGGCGTCGATGGCACTGGTCGGAGTATAGGCTCTGAGACAGAGTTTGTCGTTTATGTTGGCGCAGACGAAGACATGCTTCCCCACTGGTAAACCTAGCTGTTGATCTTCTGATGGTAATGCGAATCGGAATCTACGAACGTCGTGAGAGATTGAAGTCTTCTCGATGAGTCTAACTGGGATTTTCTCACGTGGGTTAACCAAAGCGACGTTCTTTGGAGGAGTTAGCTCTGTGATAGGAGCTAACAAAGAAGCTAAGTTTGAGCCACCATGGACTGAGACGTTAGGGGAAGAGTCATAGCCTGTGGTGATAAGTTCACCGATCCTGTAATCTTCTAAAAGCTTCTTGGCTTTGTCAGAGTGAATAGCTTCGAACTCCTCAGTGCAATCTGTGCCTGCGTTAATGAGGATCGAATCTGTGCCTCCTGGATGATCTTTCAAGAAACGTGTACAGTCATAGATATGACCGTGGACGATGATCCATGCAGATTCAACAGAGTTGTGTTTTCTAACATCAGACATTGAATACATCTTTGAAGCTGTGTTCATGAAAGGAGAAGAGACAGATTTCTTCAAGGTTTGGTTAGATTCAGAGGAAATCTCAAGCTGACGCTCCTTTGCCATCCACCCACCCGATTGGTTACCGGGTCGGGTCGGGTGTTCGAAAACTATCCCTATCTCTCCTCTGTGAGGCTTACACACGTTGGTTTTAATCCTGAACCAGCAGTTGTTCATCATCCCCTGTTTAACACCAGTCAACGTCATTAATGCTATAGTCAAACATCATTAATCAATTAATCGCGGAAGAACTTGGACTTAGACTTGTCTAATTTTAAAAAAAATATATATTTTTCAACTTAATCCCATATAATTGCCGCATTAAGGGAAATTATAATACTTAGCCACTAACATGATAGCTAACATGAACTGCACAACAGAGATAATTAAAGAAGTGAGGCCTTTGGTTCCATGTTGATTAGAGTTGTATTAAAAATAATCCAAAAAGCGAAAATGGTAGGTAACACGTTTTATAAAAAATCATCAGTAGTTCCAACTTTGTAGGGGCGAAGACAAATCCAAATTATTTACTCAAAAAAGGGAGATTAAATTAATCAAACCAATCATAAATTAATTTATTCTATAATTAAAATTTACAATAATAATTAAGAGGTGTTACCATGAGATTCCAGATGAGTTTATCAGGTTGGGTGTTGAAAGACTCGTCCCAAGCTCGAACCGCGAAGTCTTTGGCACTGAGGAGATCAAGAACCTCAACGTCAAGTGACCAGAAACACCAGCACCAGAATTTACCATACTTGTTCGGCTTCTCCTGATGATCAAGCTCACAAACACTCCACGTGTCTCCTCCGTCTAGAGTCACCTCAACTCTCGTCACCTTCTTACCTCCTCCTGTGTTTCAAAGCCATTTTAATTACATATATTTAACTAATCCTTTTACTTAAATCAAGTTTTTAAAAATTTACCAGAGTAAGCGTAGCCTTTTAACGTGTACGGCTTCTGAGTAGTAAATGCATTAATCGGCAAAATCTCTTCGTGACCAGGTGTTGTAATCACCGAGTTTAAATTCAACTCGTTGATTATATATTCTGGCTTATACCACCAAGCTGCAACAACAAGAACCAAAATTTAAATTCGTTGGCTTTAGGTAAAAAGTAAAAGAAGATAAGGGTATAAAAGTAAAAAAAAAAAGCAAACCTTCGGCATTTGCTAGCTCGGCATCAACGACAGAAGGAAGGACACGATTGTCTTTATAGTGATAGTAACTGTCAGATTCTTGAGGTGTAACGATGATTCGTTTTAACCATTTAACCATTCGTCCGCCGATGAAACCGGGTACAATGATCCGAACCGGAAACCCATGATCCGGCGTTAGAAGCTCACCGTTTTGCATATAAGCTAATATGATATCTCTTGCAGGATCCATAGCCATCTCTTTCTTAATACTTGTTCCGTATTTAGATCCGCCGCCGCCGGGAAGATCTTCAGCTCCTTCGAAGCAGACGTTAAGTGCGCCGCCTCTTCGGCTGTAGATTCCACATCGACGGAGGATTTCGCTTAGTGGAACACCTTTCCAGAGTGAAGTTGATACTCCGGCGGATCCCCAGTTAAATCCGATCGTCTGTTTCACCATGTTCTGTTCCTTCCGGCGATTACCGGCGCAGACGAGTGTTACCGGGAATTCGCGGCTAGGAAACTCGGAGATTAGCTCTTCCATGGTGAATTTCGCCGGACGTTTGACGAGTCCGGTGATTTCGATACTCCAATCTGACCAATCGGCTTTGGGAACAGCGCCGTGGTTACGGACGTAATGGAGAGGGACGGGAGTGATGAATCCATGGTGCATAAGGCGAGGGAGAGGTGCTTCGGCGTTGAAAGGATGTTTTCCGGTGAGACGGACCATTGAAGAGTTTCGCTCGATCCAACTATCAGCCGTTGATTCATCTCTCGGATCTAAAATCGACGGTTCTAAATCGCTGTTGGATTTTTTAATCATCTCTTTGTAGTAGGAGACGTTACGGTTATGACTCTCGTCTTCGTCGTCGCTGGAAGAATCGTCGTAACGGTCTACGACGGCGACTTCGGTTTCTTTGACGACTTTTTCACTCGGGATATCGACACTCTCGTTTTGGTGACGGTGGCGGTTGGTCGAACGAGGAGAAGGAACAGGAGGAGGCTTGAAGGCGGCGCGAACGACGCCGTTCATGGCGGAGTTGAGGCGGGGATAATGGCGGTTATCGACGGAGGTAGCCATGGTTAAGCTATTTGAATCTCTGTTAGAAGAGAGAGAGAAGTGTGATGGTTTTTTTTTTAATTGATTACAAAATAAAAAGCTATTTTTTGTTTTCTCAATGTTCGGGGTTTATAGGGTTGTATTTATAGGCCGTTACAGAGATGTATAAATAAAATATAAAATTGTAAAAATCGGAGGGAGGAGAAATTGACAAATGTGAGTTTGTGTGGTCGCTGAGTTGGGAGACCCACCTTCCTAGATCCTAAGCTTTGGCCTTTAAGGCGGGAAATGTTTTTTTTCGTAAGATTTTTTTGTTTGTTAAGAAAAATTATTTAAAAATGTGCATTTAGGAAATCGAAACATGGTCGAAGGGTACAATGATCTCACTACACCAAAGTCGCATCGATATTAAACTTTTTTTTTTTAGTTTATGTTAGAGTAATTTCAGATTAAACTTTCATTGTCAATTTATAAAATTGTAGTTCGCTTGTTAGTATTAAGTTATTTTGTACTTAGGATGGTGTTATGATTTTTTTTTTTTGTTGCAAAGCACACCAATTTTTTTTTTTTATTACAACAAAGAATTAATGAAATTTCGTAAGTAGTTTCGAGAGCTTAACTTTAAAACTTGCAAAATTTCAACAATCAACTTTAAAAAAAATTTCAAAATTATGGTGTTGGAATTGTTTGTGAGCATAACATATATCATAATGGTTTATATTAGTTTCATTGATTTATCATCATCCTGATTCAAATATGCATAACATATGTTATTTGTCAAAAAAACATTATTTTTGAAAAAATCTATTTATAATCTGTAAATGATCTATAATATAAAATTTTTTTTATAATAATTAGTCAAACATGAACCTGTATTAATCTCTGAATCTTGTAAAAAATGGGGAATATTCTTACTATTTAAGATATTTACAAGAATGAAAAAAAAAACCAACAATAATTGTGGATGATGGAACCATCTATATAAGTTATTTATACATTCGAAAAAACTACTGGCTAGCCACACACTATTGGTTTATGAAAAACCATGTTCGAATTCATGCATGATTATAAATTTATATACTTATTTCTTTAGTGGTAATTAATGTACTCCGATATTAAAACTGGAAAAGTCAAAGAAAAACTTTGGAGTATATATATATATATATATATATATATATATAAATAAAGGGTTTTCAAATTTGGAGTATATATGAAAGTTCGAGGAAGTAGTTTATGTAATAAAGAAAAACAGGAACACATACCTTCCCTTGAAGCTACAAAATCTAAAAGTAGTATAACAACAATAATCGAGTAACTACGGGCAAGTAAGACCTTCCCTTGAAACTACAAAAACGGTTTCATTAGTCATTGCATAACAACGCCAAGTTTTGTTTTTCTTTCCCATTCACTACTTCTTGGCTCTTGGGAATGTTTTTTTTTTTTTTTTTTTTAACTTGCCAGGGAGCGTACTATTTAATTTACAATCTAGCCAAGAAATATATTCCTCTTTTTATATAGAAAATCAAAATTTTCGGATCTAAAACTTGTTTTTAATTATCTAGCAATTTACTATGTTTATATACACACTGGATATTCTATTCTTTTAAAAATATAGTGGTCAAGTGTGGATCAAGTAGATATGAAATTTTGGAGATTTATTAATTTATAATCTAATTAACCACTAGAATGTTTTTAACTTTTTTTTTTTTTTTTTATCAATGTGTCACAATAACAAGATAGTTTATTTAACTGGAATATGCACAAGTTGTTTGTGTTTACCTAGTTATATTCCATAAATATATGATATGACAAAGAAATTTTCGTTTTATATTATACGATGCGATTACATTAAAGACAAAACTAACACGTAAACTCGCTAATAGTTTGGGGTCAAAATTGTGTACGTTTATGATTGTAAGATATCATAGACGTATGGCTCATCAATTTCTTAATTCAGCATATTCGCAAATAGATTTTGTTTACCTTGACTTCAGTTTCTTGAAATCAAACGTCGTCAAATTAAACGTCAGTGTAATAATAAGAAAATGGAGCATGAGAAGGTGGGTAGCTAGCTAAACATATGATATGATAATGAGCATATTGTTGACTTGTTTAATATAGAAGAAAATATGTTAATTAAGTCGAGAAAGTAAATATCTCGAAGATTTTTATGGATTACATGACGATTAAGAATATAAAGCGCTATTAAGTATAAACTAAACAGAGATTATGGCTTAGAAAAGGAGATTAGAGAGAAGACTTTGGAGGCTAAGTGGCGCATGGGATCACCAATGGCCAAACAAACACACGAACGGGGCAACCAAAAAAGGGACGGGTCATAATATTACTTTTTGTCATTTGTTTGGATTTTCAAATTTTGTTTTTTTTATACAATGGATTTCAATTATGAGATTATTAACTATAAATTGACACATGTGTAAGAACGAATGGACCCACTTATTCTTATCTTTACATCCGGTGTAATAAAATAAATTCAAGAGTCAATCTTGGTTGAAGCATGTATAGTAATAATCAACTTTGCACAGCCTAAATTACATGGTGAAGTTGAGTTTTTTTTTTTCTATTATAGAAAACATTACATGGAAAAGATGCTACATATTAAAAAAAAAACTTAGAATGTTCAATTGCATTTTTGTTTGTTTGTATCATTTTGATTCTAAAATTTTGGTAACATCTCAATAATTTTTAATTTGGTGGTTCTTTAAATCTCTCACTGCGTCAAAAGATGGCTATTAAGTGGTCATGACTGTGGCTTGCATGCAAAATATGAGCCATGTAGCACAACTCGCAGACCCTCTCATTGGCAGACAAACACTAAGTTTGATACTTAGAATTCGTCCATGAAACCGAATAATTCATATATTTGTTCTCGTCCACGTCCATGTATCATGTTAAAATTTACATCCGGAAGAATCACTCCAAGATCGTCTTACATAGTCTATCTAACATGTTAGAGCTTGAAAGTCTAATAAATCTCAAGAAATTTAACTATGATAAAATCATTTGATACCAAACTAAAAAGTGAATGGATGCATTTGTTGGTAAATAAACTAACAAAGGGCAATCTTTTTTTTTTTCGGTTAAAGGACAAAGGGCAATGGAAGATTAACAACGCTTAGAGCTGCAGACTTCCCTCCAACATTTACTAATTGGATCAGCCAATGTTTAACTTCAACATCTTTCTCCATTATGGTCAATGGAAACATGTGTGGTAACTTCCAAGGTACTCGAGGTCTAAGGCAGGGAGACCCGCTATCTCCAGCCCTTTTTGTAATTGCTATGGAATTCTTTGGTAATCTTTTAGATTCAAAAGTTGATGCAGGTCTGATTGGTTTACATCCTAAGGGACGAAACCCGAGAATATCTCACTTGGTCTTTGCAGACGATGTAATGATCTTCTTTAATGGAAAGACCTCCTCTCTACATAATATCTCGGAGGCTCTTCAAGAATATCAGAATTTATCGGGACTGGCCATGAACAAGGAGAAGTCAGCTTTATATACTGCAGGTTTGAACCCTATGGAAACCACCTTGATCTCTTCTTTTGGCTTTCAAAATGGTTCTCTCCCTTTTAGGTATCTCGGACTGCCTCTTATGCATCATAAGATAAGGATATTTGAGTTTTCTCCTTTGATGGATTCTTTATCAGCAAGGTTTAACAGCTGGGCGGCTAAAACATTATCGTTCTTTGGTAGATTACAATTGATTTCATCAGTCATTTATACCACGTTAAACTTCTGGTTATCAGCCTTCTCGCTCCCGAAAGGATGTATTAAGAGTATAGAACAGAAGTGCAACCGCTTCCTATGGTCAGGATCTATAATAAATCACTCGGCTACTAAAGTATCTTGGGAAGCCACATGTTTTCCAAAATCAGAAGGAGGGCTTAGTCTTAGAAACATCTACACCTGGAATAAGACCCTCAATCTTAGGCTGATTTGGTTACTATTCTCCTCAAGTGGATCTCTTTGGGTGGCTTGGAACAAGGAACATAGGCTGAAAAGAGAATCGTTTTGGATATTTGATTCTTCTCTATGCTCTTCTTGGATCTGGAAGTCTCTTCTTAACCTAAGACCGATTGCAAAACAATTCTTAAAGTGCTCTCTGGGGAATGAAAATTCAGCAAGCTTTTGGTTTGACGCTTGGGCAGACATCGGTCCTTTAATAGATGTGGCAGGTCACAGTGGTTCTATCCTAACAGGAATTTCAATTACCTCAACGGTAGCACAAAGTCTCAGAGGAAATGGTTGGCGCCTCCCCTCCCAAAGGTCGCGACACCAACCGCTTCAACAGATTAGAAGCTGTCTCTTACGGACACCTTTGCCACATTCTACTCATGTCGAGGTTTCCTATCTATGGAAAACAGGGGACAGACCTGCTGGGGTTTTCTCTTCAAAGCTCACTTGGGAGAGTTTGAGAGCAAGAGCTCCAACTGTTCCTTGGAATAAACAGGTGTGGTATGCAGGCCATGTGCCTAAGCATACTTTCACGTTCTAGGTCGCTACTCTTGATCATCTACCTGTTCGACTAGACTGTATGCATGGGGTGTTGCTACCTCGGATGCTTGTTGTACTTGTGGCAATCACTCCGAAACAAGGGACCATTTGCTGCTTCAGTGTGACTTTAGTGGTCAAGTTTGGCATTCAGTTCTTCAAAGATTAGGTCTTCCTCGACTCATCTTCCATAACTGGTCTACGTTCTTGTCATGGCTCTCAGCGCAATCGTGTTCTAATTCCTCTTCGAAGCTTAACAGATTAGCTGCTCATACAACAATCTATATGTTATAGAGGGAAAGGAACAACAGGTTACACAACAACTGTGCTTCCACGACTGCAGAATTATTCAGGATCATTGACAGATCAATCCGCGACACCATACTTGCTCGGAGATGGAGGAAAGCTTTTGCTTCTCTTCTATCTCTCTGGTTCAAGTACGCTTAAGACATGCTTTATTTCTGCTTATTTTTCTGCTTCATTTGGGTTTTGTTAATCTATTTTTTATCTATTTTGAAGCCTCTGCTGCTCTAGAAACTGATTTGTAAACCGTTCCAATTGGTAAATATATTCATATATTATCAAAAAAAAAAGATTAACAAAAAAATTATAAATTACTGGGTTCGCATATGCACTCAGTCAATGCTATAGATCCGCCCTTGCAGGTAAATAGCGTTAACAATTATGCAAAATGTTCGATAAAAATAAGCAACTAAATGTTGTGATACTTTTTGAAAAATAATACACTGCTATGTTTAACATGTAAACGTAAATAATAAATTGTTTTTTTTTTTGCGGGCAAATAATAAACTGTTTAATGAATTGTGTGTATTATTTATGATTTCGTATGATGGACCACATATCGCTACAAAATTTTATATAAACAGATAATGAAAGATATCGCAATATCTGTATTTTGATTTTCTACAACATAACACAACTAAAATGAGTTGACACCAAAATATCACAACTAAATTGGTAAATTGACGACACATTTTAGTACTTCTTCTTCTTCTTAAAAAAAAAAATAATGTTGACGTCGGCAACATAGAAGAAACGAAGCACCATGTCAAAGCATATATAAAAGCATGTCCTGATGTCCCTCATTCATTTTAGAGTATTAACGACCACTACATATGATATGGAGATTTGGCACACTTATGTAATCTCTAATTCCATCTTTACGATTCATATCTTACTTTCGACGATCATGAACGGTGGATCATTAATTGATCTCCAGTAATAATATAATTCCGGCATTTCTTTTTATGGGTTACCATTTTAGATCTTAGATTATTTTAAAATTAATTTGACTACAGACAAAAATAAGAAGAAAAATGTACCGTATATTAAAAAATGGAAATTATAAAAAGAAGGGGAAGCAACTGGGGAGAGCTTGCTGCGGTTAGGCAGACATCGACCCTTTCGTGACACTTTGAGCCAATTTCGTTACATTTTCATTTTTGCCTTTAACTCTGTTTTCTCTATATAGATATCACCTATGTTCATTTACAAAAAAAAAAAATTTGGATTAACAATGTACTTTTGTACTATATATATATATATATTTAAACCATATCGTACTACTATATAAAAATGTAAGTTGATGACGACGAAAAGTATGTATGTAAATTTAGTATGCATTTATATATACTTATGGAAAATCAGAATATATTTACTCGAAATGAAACTAATCCATAATTGATCTTTCTGCTCATTGAGTTTGAGTCTTATCGTATCCTGGAGTTGTTGATACCAGATATCGAGCCAATAGGCACAATATCCAAAAGTGTGTTTAATTGACTTACGGTCAATCCAAACATAATTATCCTGCCGATAATCATAAAATTATAATCCCTCTTGTTGTTTATTTTTGGCTTAAAGCAGCACTCTTCATTTCAAGTACCATATTTAATCGGTGTAACGAAATAATTATTAGAGTTTAATATTACTGTATATTTATTATTTTAATCTTAATTGTTGCTCGTACCCTATGATTTATAAATGAACCACTTGATGACACCAAACACACACGGCTATGTACTTTTAGTCTTTTACCCATATGATATTTGCCAGTGGCACAATTGGATACTTTTACTGTTTATAGTCAAATTCAATGTTATGTATATAAAAATATGGCACTTGGAAAGTTGGATGCCTGCTATTGAAATTCTATTTTTAACTAAGGTAAGTTAAATAACCCAATATAAGAGTAAAAAATACTAGATTTCATGTAATACAGTAATTATGACAATTGTTAATTAAGAATTAAGAAGGCAAATCCATTAGTTTAAAACTTTAAATTAAGTATATGTATTAAAAAAAGCATGTTATGAACCAATCATATAGTGGAAGATCCATCAAGATTCATAAAGCTCAATCTAGAGCAACATTAAAAAAAAAAAGTAATCACAGACTTTCATGTATAATATCTTCAAAAAATCGTCATTTTCAATAATAATTTAACTCAGATTTTTTTTAATCAAAAACAAATTATTAATAATAATAATAAAATAACAATGGTTGTGGCGATTGAAGAATGTGGTTAATGTGATTACGAGGTACATTGTAGTAAATGTATACTTCGTAACTTTGTATATTCATCCCATGCAGTCACTATAATAACATAATAAAAAAATTACTCCTTCCGTTTTTCAGTCATCTAGAGGTTTAATTTTGTTTTGAATCCCATTTTATGTTTTCAACTTTTGACTCTAATTTCATAATTTATCTTTAACTTATACCGATTTCTCTTTGAATTAAAGTGATATACTTATTAAATAGGGGTATATATATTTAAATTTGTTGCTTCTGAATATATGTGAAATGTGTCAAGATGACACTCTTTCAAAAATAAAGAGTAGTAGTTAAAACAGTCAAAATGATAATACATATGCATTTTGCTATTATCAGAATTCAGAAAAGTAAAATGCTAAGATTCATAAAAAAGAAAAAGAAAAATATAAAAATGTTGTAAATAAAATAAAATAAAACCTGCATGAAAATCAGAGCAGATCCGAAGCTTAGCAATATACTAACATTCACATTTCGCAGTAGCAAGGGTCATTTTAATGCATATAGCCTCCCCTGGGTATTCCCTTTCATGTCTGTTCACTGTTTATATATATATATATATATATATATATTTATTTTGTTGCAATAATTCTCTCTGTTTTTTTTGAAAGATCTTAATATTGTGAATACTGAAGACAGTAAAGTTAAGTGGAAAGATGCCACACTAATTATTATCTTTAGTTAACTAATCAATTAAAGCATTATTAAGTTATAGTTTGATGGAAAAGATTTGGTTTGGTGTTAACCCTTGCAGCCTTGCTGGTTTAAAAGCATATCATAGACATAAAGCAGTGGTCCAATGGTGAATGGACTACAATTATTTGTTTCTCATTTATTTTAATCATAAAGATTCAGATTCTTTAATAATCACACAGATTTGGGACATTGTTGTTGTTAGTCATATTATTTTAATTTTTCCTTCTCTGTAATGGATAATTGTGAGATTCTTGTCAGCATTTTAATTAACATTTAAACTATAGTATTTTTATAAAACATTACAAATTGCAAAATCTAGTCATTCAGCGTTAATTACGGTTAATATTGTTTCGCAAGTATTGTTAGCTGACAAAAACAAAGAGTATTTATTTTAGGCCCAAGATAATTAAAGACGAGATTTGTTATTGTAGGCCCACAGGCCCAATTTGATCCATATTTAGAAATTCCATTTTTGATAATTATAAATGAGTCAGCATTTAGTTCGTTGACTGTGTGGAGCAGTTGGACTTACCCAATGAAAAAATCGCGCGATTCTGACACATGTCATTCTGATTTAGTAAGAGATGATCTCTTGCTTGATTTGCTACTTGTCCTAATTAACAGCAAAATCCCGATTTGAGTTGAAGTAGCCAAAACAAACATTACAAAAAAAAAAAAAAGTTTTGAAGAATGCAAATGGGAGATGAAAATCCAAGAATTATGTACGGTGTGATCATCACCGTGTACGTTGATCGTCAAACCACAACCGTCAGATCATTTCAAGCGAGACGGAAGAATGAAGGGAAGAGACTCATTGAGCGGACTTGGAACAGTGAGATCGGAAGGGCACGTGGATATGATCGGAGAGCGAATCTGTTAGCTTATATTCATCAGATGAGGGCCAAGAGTCTCACCGGAGATTCAAAACGCGACGGCTTAGACGTAGAGACTGACAACAAACCGGAGCTGCCAAACCCGAAGGTAACGTTTCTCTATCATTTGTTAGGATTCAACTGAGTAGTGAGTTAGCTTCTACAATTTAATTGGGCCAGATTTGGGCCATGACTTACGGGTCATATCGACTTGTGTTTATTATACTACTAATAACACACAGATTAAAGAGCAAGTAAGCAGTTGCAAATAATCTGATTACTGATGTTGATTGTGGACAATGATATTGGTTAGACTAGCTTATGTAAACGGAAGGCCAAGCTTAAACAGTATTTGTCTCTATTTTGTTCGTTGTAAATTATAAGTATATTATATTGTTTTAAACCCAACTAAACTAAATTCGGCTGTTAAGTAATTTGACATTTTTGTTTGTTTGTTGTGTTGATAAAAATGACAGAAGAAGAAGAAAAGAAGGTGGATAAGAAAAATGATGAGTAAGTTCCGGTTACCGTTTCTTCGAACATTTCGCCGGAAAAATAGGACTTGGAGATACCGCCAGTTTGTTCCAGATGAAGAAGAGGGGGAAGCAAAGAGCAAAGCTTACAATTCAGATCTTTGGGTACTTTCGATTTTTATTTTGCAACTGCTTCTAATATAAACTTGTCTTAATTAATCTTTTTTATGTTTTCTGAATGCAGAAAAAGCTTAAACACATGGTTGGAGGTTTATCACGCGGATGCATACGACGTAGAAGAGACTCGTGAAGACAAATCGGACAAGTTAAGAGTGAGTAGTGAGAACTTTTATTTTTATTTTCTTCCACAACTTAAAGAAGATGATGATCAATCAATACAGAAAAAAATCAGGAAATAAAAGAGAAATTTGAAAAAGAGGCATAAGAGATCATGCCTCATTAGAGTACAGCAATGCAGAAACAATATTACAATTACACAGAATACATAATTTACATGGAAATATAAATTAAAGAAAAGGGACGAACTGAGAGTTTTTTGTTTTTTTTTGTCAATTCCCTGTGTATTGCTAATCGGCTAGTCATGTTAGCCTTTTTATACTGCTCCTGCAATTTTTAAGTCAAATGTAATGCTGAAGAGAGTTTGAGAAATATGCAGATGACATTGATCATGAATTTGCTTCGGTTTAATTAAAGTTACCGACCTCTATTGCCGCCTCTCTGGTTCCTTGGAAAGAGCAAACGGCGAAGCGAACGGCTTGGAGAAGCAGGGGAGCTGGAAGAGGATGCAAAGTCACTTGATTCCATATCGATAAACCGTATATGATGGCTGTGTCCTTGCCACGAATCAAGATCCAATATGCCGTTGCTCAGAGAATCGTCTGAGCTGTAATCTTCTTCTTCGTCGTCTTCATCATAAACACCTCGGTTATGCGGCTCTATCACATAATCTCCCAACACAACAGCACCTGGAGTCGATGACATGATCGTGCTTATCACGTCTCTTCTATCTCTTTCCCTCTCAAGCCTCTTCCATTTAGTTTCTAAAGCTGGATCAACGGCTCTCGGGCAAGCATCTGGATGTTTTTCCTTCATATGTTTCTTAAGCTTCCGGAAATTTCCAACAAAGGAACAGTTATCTTGCATACAAGTCCTTCTCTTGGAGTTAAAATCCATCCGAGCATCTTTCACAACAGTCCAACCTTTCACTTGACCTCTGCAGAGTGGACACAAAAGCTCGGGTTGTCCAGAGTTTTCGTTACCATACGATTTCTTGTATTGTTCAAGGCAGTTGGCAAAACGGCTGCTTGTTGCACACATGTAAGGACGACACCCTTTGTGATACGACGAACACAATAGAAGAACTGCATTGTGTGGAGACTCCAAACATACCGGGCAAGTTGAGCCAGTCCATTCTTTCTTGCAACAAGAGGGTGGTGATGGATAAGGTGTAGCAATGTGAGCCCTGTGATTCACTTTCTTGATTTTCCCCATTTCGATCGATCAAATCTATTCAATAACTCAATTGTAAGATCCATGCGACAACAAGCAAAATTCGAACGAATCATCTAACCAGTTGACCATGAATTCGAAAAAACGTTAATTCATAAACTCAAACAGAGGCAATGCTCTTAAATGGCCACTGACCACGGATCCGAATCTATGAATCAGGAGATACATGCATAAGCTACAGTAAAGTTCTACCCAATAGAGTGACCATTACCAGAATCCGCAAATGGTAAGACACGATTAGATCTAAAGACAATGAAAATTTTCAGATCTGTAGATGCAGTGCTGGTGAATTCAAATCAACAATTCATGCAAGAGTAAGCAAAACATCAATGGTATAGCAGATTTTGAATCGATCTACATATATGATCGAGACGAATCATACAATTCAATGTTCGATACAACACTCGAGATCTTATTAGCTTAAATGGAATCCTAAACAAAAGTCTAAGATAGATCTCTCTCCCGAAATGGAAGATCGGAGACTTCTAGCGAATATTACCAAAGACAATTTCGAGAACGAGGTGACGAAATTGAACAAGAGAAACATAATTAACGATGAGGAGAAGGCGCGGGAAACAGTACCGGAGATAAACGGAAGGGATCACCGGCGGTGGAGAGAGCTCCCGAGCTTCAAGGATGTACGCAGAAAAGGAAAAAACGAGATTGCTTCTACAAATTGACGTACGCAAACAAAGCCAAAGACTCTTTTCTCTTTGATTTTAAACTTGCGGTTAGATTCCAAATGTCGTCATTTTGACGCAACTGTTTTTCTCATCCACAATCTCGTCTCGAGGGCATGTCTCGCGCTATACGACATGACTTATGAGCGCGCTGTCCTCATTATAATGGGCCGTAAGCCCATTTAATTTATTTGTTATAAGAGGCCAACATTAGAAGAGATACGAGATAATATTCGTTTTATATGCCGATGAAGTTTCTAGCTTTATATTTTCTTGACATTCATGAAAATTCTTAGCTTAGTTGTATTTTTCTATATGCTGATATATACATGAATAGAGAATAATAGTAATAATAATAAAAAATGCTCAAATATTTGATCGAATAAAATAATTTGACTAATATATGTATTATAATACTAGTTTTTATTAATTTTTTGCATACAAAACTTCTAAATAATCGTACATCATATTTAACATAAACATAATCGTTTTCATCTATAATTTGATGTGAATGATGAAAATTGAAAATAATGAAATCACGTTTGAAAACGTAAACAAATAGTATCCATATTTTTTGTTCAAGAGTATCCAAATTTTTTTTATCTTCGCTAAAGGTAGTGTTAGATTTTATATTTCATTTTCATTTAATTTTTTTTTTTTCAAAAATTAAATTTTCTTTAAAATTTCTACAATTTAAGAAATCTACTAAATGTGTTTCTTTATGGTTATAGATGCGTATACATGCAAGTGGAAGCGTGGATTTGATGGATGTGTTTCTTTGTGGTTATGTTTTGAATTGGAAGACTATGTTGGATCTGCCGGAAAACTTACTAACTCCTTCTCATGACACCATTTTCTGTGCACTATCCTTTGATGAGTGCTTGTGTTGTGTATGACATATATGACATATCAAAGTTGTATGATTTTGTTAGGTTTTAGTCTCCTATCGTGACAGAATAATGCTATTTGTAATATAAAAAAATATACAACAGTTACTATATGCCATGAATGTTTTGTAGTTTTTAAGTAGTTTTTAGATTATAGTTTATGGTTTTTAAATTTTGAGTTTTTGGATTTTAGATTTTGTAAATAAATAAAAAATAAAAATTAATTAAATAAAAAGAAAAATGTTAACGTTAGAAAGATGAATAAATTGTAAAAACTAGAGAATATGGTTTTTAGATTTTCTTTACAAATGGGTAAAATCTTCCAAAATCTGGATTCCCTATTTGATAGGAAAACTATTTTCTAGAAAATCATGAATGGATAAATAATGAGTTTTTCAAAAACTAAATTCAAAATCTACTTCTAAAAACTGTAAACATTCAAGGTCATAATCTGCATCTTAGATCTTTTCTTGCTTCAATCATTAATAATATGAAGTCATGTACATGAGCAACGATTTTTAACTCAGATACAATATTATAAATAAAATTTTCAAACAAAATATAATACATACATGAAAAAAAAATTTATAAGAAACAAAAAATCTTATAAATGTGTTTATGTTTTTCCATGTTTGTAATATTTTCATCACTTTAGCAAAAAAATATTTTCCAGTAAAATAAAATAAACAATCGTTTAGAAATAAAAACAATATAATCTCACAACTTTCAATTAGAAAAAAAAAACAAAAGCTAGCTTTCATGTCAAAGATTTGTTTATGATTAATTGCCTATTGTTTCTCTCTTTCATTTATTTTGTTTGTTAGAAAAATATTTTTAACAAGTTTTAGTGTTATTGTTTTTTAATGTCTGATTTTAGAGTTTTGGATCTAAACTTCTTATTATTTTTTCAGCAAGCATTTTTGAATTTTGGAGAAATATATGTGAACTATTAAGTTAACAAATAATTTGGCCGGGGCACTTTTAAATAGGCTGGGGCACTCTTTTTGTTTTCTTTATTACACTAAAATAATTTTATAATTTTATTAAAATTATTTAAGAAAGAAAAAAAATTGAATGGGGCATGTGCCCCCTCTTAGAGCAACAACATTGGTGAGAACCTTTCTTAGTCTCTCAAATATTCTATTTTAATAATTTAATTATAATATAATTATTTATTTAAATTTTAAATGATAAAAAATCTCTAGAGAAGTTCTCATTTGAAAGACTCAATTCTTATTCTTTTTTATTTTTTATTATTTTTAATGGTGAAAGATTCTTTGAGAGACTCAATGTTTTTAGCTCTCTCTACGTCCGCCCTTGGTCACGTAGAGTCTCACGAACCATCATCTCCACCAACAGCGTGAAGAACCACAAGAATGGTCGAGAAAAGTAGGACCGTCAAAGGAAAAACCTCAGGGGCAACCTAGTCTTCTTTTGACACTGTATTTTGCAACACATTGATCACAATGACTCACCACATAAACAAGAAGTGTTAAACAGATTGTAAAGAGGGATTTAGATAACCTAATAGATGGTAAATGAATCAGTAGAGACTAACGCTGAGCTTGTTAATGTAAACCGTCATAGATCTTGATCCCAAGTTCATTACTCTAGCTTCGCATGGAAAAACCTGAACAAAGGAAATAAATGAGATTTTCTAACAACCACAAACATAAGAAGGAGCGGAATGATGCTAGTTTCCAGTTTACTTGTCGACCTAAACTGAGCTTCTGTGTCAAGAGCAGTCTCTGGTAAAACAAAGTAGGAGACATCAGCAATGTGAACACCGACTCTAAAAAACCCGCGGGTAAACTTTGCATTGATAGAGCATCGTCGAGATCTGTAGCCGTTGAGGGGTCGATGGTAAATACACAGAGGTCTCTCAGATCTTTTCTTAGCTCCTTGTCCAATAGCTGGAGATTCGTTTGTAGAGAACCCATTTTCTAAACCTTCCACCACATCAACAGCATTTTTTAGTCATCTTTCTTTGGGGGACTGTTTGTCTCTTCAGGTTTAGCAACATAACATTTTCAGTAACAAATCCTTTCATCTTGGGCCACAGTGAGAACGGATCCAATTTAATAGCAACAATATCCCCTTCCACCTACATAAAGAAACACAAGTAAGAACTTGAAACTTCTCCAACATGGGCCAAAAGGAAAAACGATCATAGATGAGGAAGCTTGATATAAAAAAAAAATCCAAACTTACTGCTCTATTTTGGCTAACATTTCCATGGATTAGAATATCTGTAGGGGCTCCATCGATCTTTCAAAAAGAAACAGATTTCAAAGTGAACAGAAGAAACCAATTTTTAGAAACTTAAATCTCTCGGAAAATCAAATGTTACTTCTAACCTCACAGCGGTTATGAGCATTCACCCGAAATAGTGCCTTAAAAGCTTCACCTTTCTGCTATGCATAGAAGAGAAGACAACTATGAGGTCTAGTTTTAGAAGATATAACTTAAAGCTGTTTTCATTGAATAAAACATGCATGAGAAAGAAATAAAGAGAACATCTCAAAGAAGTTATTAATATTTATATAACTAATCACGGTATTTTTGCTGACATCTTTAAGCTAGACAATAGTTAGATTCTGTTTTCGTATTAAGCTTTGAATTAAGCTATGTCTTACGAGTACACATGAGCGTAACGTTGAGATATATAAGCTATGTAGTTAACTCAAGTATTCGACCGACATTACGTGACTAATTGTATAATGGTGATTTAAATTTACAGGTCAAAGTATACCCTGCTAAATACCGATCGACAAGAAAATTAATAAGTAAATGCTAATTAGAGTTGTTTAGAGTTATTATATAAGTTTAATTATTACTCCTCACAAAAACATTATTTTATTTTTTATATTTTTTGAAAAGAAAACATTATTTTCTTTTAGTCACTTTGGATGTGGTCCGTGTGTTCTTTTTCTTTTTCTTTATCTTGGTTCTTAGTTTGTAAAAGACCCTCTAATCATTAAATCTAAGATTAGTTGGACAACGTATGATTCGACAAATCTTGAATAACATAAATAAAAACCACACAAACAAAAAAATAGGGATCTGATTGCTACGAAATGTTTTAATCATCTTATTCATTTTTTTTGACGTCAATTATCTTATTAATTAATAATTATCAACTAGTGAATATACGTACTAACAAAGTTAACAAGTTAATCATATTTTTATTCCTCCTAGTTTTTTGGTTTATCCTTAAGAGTTTTGCTTATTAAAAACTGATAAACTTTTCTCCGTCCATATACCATATTGATTTCCACAAAATTTGAGATTTAAAAATTCGTAAAGCATTTGGCCAAAATAAAATAAAATGGTAAACCATTTTTCCTGGTTAAAATTGGTGAATCGTTTATATCGTTATACGGTCTTTTTAACATTTCATTACATATTAGCTCCCGAGTTATATTTGCACTAATTAAGCTACCTAAATTCTAGGTTGGCCATTTATTCTCTAGTTACATTTTGCTACTCAGTTAAATTTTAAAGCCATAGCATTGTAGATCAAATCCAACAAGAACCCAAAATAGAGTGGTATCAGCATAAACAAAGAAACAATACAGAGGCCCCAAAAGAGAACGTACTAAATTAAAAGAGGCTCTGGTCTTTGGATGTAACTGAACTTTCTGAAAAAAGTATGACCTATATCTCTATTTACTACAAAAAGAGGGATCATATCATAATTAAGAAAAGAGGGAGGTTAAAAAAGCATATCCGTACGCGCTATGAAAGAGTGGAATGAATTAACGAGCTCGTATCTCGTGAATCATCCAACGAGTAAAAATCAAACACGTGTCGAAACAAAGGAGGTGCACGAGTGTTACCCTACGCCGCACACCTCCCTATCATATTCTCTGAATAAAAAAGCTGGGGAAAAAACAATTTTGCCAAAATGAACCGTTCCTCTGTTGCCTGCAAATAACGCGAAAATCTCTCTGAAAAAAAAGAAAAAAAAGAAAAAAGAAAAAGAACCGAACCAGTCGTGGGAAGGATCCGAAAGAACATGAACCAGAGAAATTTGAAGAAACCCTAATCTTAGCCTCGCTTTTAATTCATTGTCTTTCTTCTTCTTCTTCTATCGTTCTTATCCGAAACGAGCCAAGATTAGTACTGAGAGCTAGGCTAGGGTTAGGTTTAGGCTTGCGAATTTAGGGTTAGGGTTTTGATTATTGATTGTTTCTCCTGTTCGTTGGGAGGTGAACGAGGTTGAAATTGAAGGTGGAGGATTTGGGATTTAGGGTTAGGGTTAAGTGTTTCCGTTTCATGGGCCGCGCGGGAGCTTATGGTGGTGGTTTGTGTCGGTTATGAACGTTGACCAATGCCAGTTGCGGAAGAAGATGATGGGTAGGGGAGTGGACGGAGGTTGTGGTGCTGAAGAAAGACCTTATCGCCCATTTCGTAGAGCTACGTTAGATAAGGGAAATGGGAACAAGGGTTCTGAGGATATTGGTTCGTCGGGAATCGATTTATTAGCTCAGGCTAGCAAAAATCTTTCCGAGAGGTCTCCATTTGATGTTCCTGAAGATGGCTCTACTTCAGGGGTAAGTGTGCCTACTCTACCCATTGTTTTAGCTAATTTGCTGAACCAAACAGATAACAAGAAGCGACATAAGAAGTCTCAGTCTGGGACGGATAAGAAGAAGAAGAAGTCTTCTAGACAAGGGGATAAGTTGAGAAGTGGGAGTATTTGGGTTGAACATGAGGACTACTTTAGGCGCTTAGAGTTGCCTGATTTAGAAACTTTGTCAGATTTAGCATCTCTACGATCTTTATCTTCTAGAAATTGCTTTTCAGTTCCATTGGTGGAATACGAATCCGTTAATATTCAACAGAGGGAAACTGATGCGACTGCAAAGAATGAGGATGTTGTTTGTTCAGATGGCGTTGTTCTGGAAGAAATTAAGAACCTTCTCAGAAAAGAGATATCTGAAGGCACACTAATAAAAGAAGACGTAAACGAGGATGTTGAGCAGCCAATTGGTGTTGACAATGCGGGGAATGAAATCTCCTCTGGGTCAGACTATTCTGGTAGTTTAGAATGGCTTTTAGGTTGTAGAAATAGGATTTTGTTGACATCAGAAAGGCCCTCCAAAAAGCGGAAGCTTCTTGGTAGTGATGCAGGTTTGGGAAAATTAATGGTTGCGGCTCCTAGTGAAGGGAATACATTGTTATGTGATTTTTGCCGCACTGGTGATGCCAAGGAATATCATCATCAGTTGATTATTTGCACTTCCTGCAAAGCTACAGTTCATAAAAAATGCTATGGGGTGCTTGAAGATACAGATAAATCTTGGTTGTGCTCTTGGTGTGAGCTGGAGAATGGTCGTGGTGATTCTGAAAGACCATGCTTGCTTTGTCCAAAAAAGGGTGGCATCCTGAAACCTGTTGTCTCAAAAACTGAAAATTGTGGGCCTGCGGAGTTTGCTCATCTGTTTTGTTCTCTGTGGATGCCTGAGGTGTATATAGAGGACTTGAAAAAAATGGAGCCCATCTTGAATTTGTCTGGAATAAAAGAAACTCGGATGAAGTTATCGTGTAACTTGTGCAAGGTGAAATCTGGTGCTTGCATTCGGTGTTGTAATGGTATGTATTGTTGCTTTCTGTGCATTCAGTCTACTTCTGATCATGGGTAACATTGATATTCTTATTGACATGTTCTATTGTGTAGTTTTGATAATTTACTTAAGCTGCTTCTTACTTGGAACAGCTTAACAAATGCGCAAAAACTATGCGTACAATAAAAGAATAGCGAGTATTGGTTACTTATAATCTGATTCTGTTATAAAAAGCCTATATTTCACCTGAAATTTGGTACATTTGGCTTTACTGCTGTGCTCACTGTCGTTGTGCTTGTTTTGCTTGCACTGGATAACCCAATCGTCTGGATGAATGTAGTCTTATTAGGCTATTTTGTGATGATTGCAATCTGAATGAAGTAATTATTTTTCATCCAGTTTTGTTCTTCTTTCTCTTATATGAATATTTGCTATACTGGGTTGATGTGAAAGTATAATTGTACACAGCTTGGATTAACTCAAATAAATAGGCAAAGGTCGTTACCTTTCTCGGCTTCCCGGTGTCCGATATTCTTACTTGATTGACTTATCTCAATTGATAGATTCATCATGGAACTACTTGTCAAGCTTTTTTTATTTTTTTTTGTGTTTCAATTGATTACATCTTCATTCTTTGGTGAATATCAGATTAGTAATTGATATTTTACTACAATCTCTTGATCATAGGAACATGCCGGACATCTTTCCATCCTATATGTGCAAGGGAGGCAGGGAATAGGCTAGAGGTCTGGGGAAGACAAGGGTGTGATACTGTAAGTTTCATCACTTACAGATCAGAATCGTGGACTCTAGTGCTGTCTTTGTCTATAACAATTTAAGAAAAATTGTAGGTTGAACTGCGAGCTTTCTGCTCGAAGCATTCGGATATTCAAGCAGCTGATTGTTGTTCTGCTGTATGTCCTCTTCCATCAGAATCTGTAAGAGAAGGTCACCTTATTAATGATGAGATGGGAGTTGATGTAGGAACACCGGGTACAGGTTCTGATATTTCAAGAAACAGTGAGTTGCGAGAACTAGAATTACCTAATTCAAAATTTAACTCGTCTGCAACAGTCAATGTTGAATCAGGGACGACTGGGAGAATCAGCGAAGACGAAAGTACTCTTTCCAAGTCTCTTAGTTTTGGATTGATTCTGAAAAAGGTTTGTATATTTTTAGAAGTCGGATTGTCTATACCTGTTGGACTTTTTTGTTCACTGATTACAGATTTTTTTAGTTGATTGACCTGGGGAAAGTGGATGTTAAGGACGTGGCTGCAGAGATTGGGATCAATCCTGATGCTTTGAGTGCCAAACTTGCGGTAACGCGTAAAATTTCTCATATATCTGCTTGAAACTTCTGTTCTCTCATTGTAAGTTTCTGTATATTAATTTCAAAGTTTTGCGATGCAGGATGGAGACTTGTTACCTGATTTACTAGGCAAAGTAATCAAATGGCTTAGCCAGCATGCACACATGGGTAGTTGGAATAAAGGCGAAAATTTAAAACGCAAGAACACGACTAAATCTGAGCGTCGGGCAGCTATCTGTACTGAAGGCACAGCGATGTTAGATTCTGACATTTTAGATTCTGCTGCCGCAAAGGCTTTTTCTTTGGAGCCAACACTTGAAAGCAACATTTGTAATAATACAATGAATAATACAATATGTACGTCTGCTGAAAATTGTACTGGTAATGGTATTGTGGTTGATGAAGCTAAAGCTAATAAACCAGTCTTGAAGAAAGAAGGAAGTGTGAGTTTGGCACCTGATCATTCTCCAGAAGAACAGGTAATCTCCCAGCCTCAACAGAATTTTGATGTTCTAAATCATTTTTCTTGAAATCTAGATGGTTTTCCATGGTATGCATCACAAATAGTTGTTATTTGTTAGTTATCAAAGGCTTGTTAGATCTGTCGCCAAGCTTGTTGGTATATTTTTTATGTACAATGACCTCTTGATGAGAGAGTTGATGTTGGGCCTTGTATCTCATATACAGAAATCAGTAGTGCTTGATCAAGAAGTTCATCTTAGGAAAAGCTCAGTTCATCTTTCTGGTATGCTCTTCTACTATTTATTCTCGCATATCTCATGTAGTTATCCTCCGAGCTTGTTGGTCAGTACTTTTTTTTTTGTAAAAACTGGTAGAATCTTCTTCATTTGTTTTACTTTGGTTGCTTGGAGTTTTTTCTATTGAGGATAGCTCTTCATCGTTTAATGTTTATTAGGCTTAATTATATATATCTTTTATTAGTTGATGGTAGCTGCTACTGTTCTTGTTCTTAATCTGTTGCGCAGTTGATCATAGAGAACAATCAAACTCCATTTCTTCTGGAGTCGTGGACTGTCCTAACCCCATTATATTGGATCTCCTGTAAGTTCACGCAATTGGGAGTCGGTCTCTGTTGTTTCTCTTGACATTCTGCCTACTTAATCACTTTTTTTTTTTATATATATATATGACGATGCAGTGATCATGAAGCATATCCTGGTTTCAATCGTCATCCTTATATCCAGAAAGAATTTTCAGAACTGGGCAAAGGAAAGACCCTGAAAAGCAGCATGGCTTCTGATGTGGATAGGATGTCAGCCAAACCTGATGGTAGAGACTTTATGATTCATGCCTCAGCTTTTAGGACATTTGGTAACATTAAAATTTTTGGCAGGCTCTGAAGAAGGAAACAAACATCTGCAGGACACTGGCGATCACACTATCTGTCATAATCACCAAAGTCAGAGTGCAGACTGCGGAGACACATTTCGTCAGTTATCAAAAGCTAGGAAATTGGGCATACTGGATCTGTCTCCTGAAGATGAAGTGGAAGGAGAACTTCTATATTACCAGCTTCAGTTACTTGACACTGCAGTTTCAAGAAAACAACTATCTGGTGATTTTACTGTCCCTTTTTTTTAGCGTGTCTGTGTCCCAATTCTTCATTTTTTTCTGCCCTATAGAATTTCTGTTATTCTATTCTAAAATTGGTCCCTTTTCTCAGACAATTTAGTCTATGAAGTTGCCAAAAGGCTGCCTCTGGAGATTGATGAACAACATGGACGAAGATGGGATGATGTTTTGGTCAACAAATATTTCCATGATGTCAGGGAAGCAAGAAAGCAAGGTAGGAAAGAGAAAAGACACAAACAAGCCCAAGCTGTTCTAGCTGCTGCTACTGTTGCAGCAGCAACATCTTCTAGGAATACATCACTTAGGAAAGATATGTCAGAAGAACCTGCACAGCAAGAGGTTGTTGTTACTACGTTTAGATTCCTCCATGTATTGATTTATTTGTGCCATGCATCTTACCCTTTATTCTTACTGGTTGTAAATTGGACAGATGAGCACTTCTAGACGTAAAGTTACTGCGAGCTCTCACCTAGTGCCACAGACAAAGGAAACACTTTTAAAGATGGCTGTTTCCGGGCCACCATCTGACAAGCGGTCTGATCATAGTACACCAGACTTTTCAGTAGAAAATCCACGAACTTGTGACATCTGCAGACGCTCTGAAACTATATGGAACCTCATTGTAGTGTGCTCTAGTTGCAAGGTGATAGACACTTCCTTTGATTTATTTCTATGTTTAATCAAGGCATGATTATCTCTTTTAGGACAGCTTTTATGCACGGTATGGTATCTGATTGGGCTCCAATTACAGGTTGCTGTTCACATGGATTGCTATAAATGTGCTAAGGAATCTACTGGTCCCTGGCACTGTGAACTATGTGCGGAGTCATCTTCGGAACCTTCTCTCGATTTTTGGGAAAAACCCTGTTCTTCTACTGAGTGTACTTTATGTGGTGGCACAACGGGGGCTTTTAGGAAAGCCACAAATGGGCAATGGGTACATGCATTTTGTGCGGAGGTGAAGTTTCCTACTACGGCAATAGTTATTAGTAGGGTCTGGAGTACTATCTTCAGTATTGAACATTGCAAATAATTTGATATTTAATTTCTTGCAGTGGTCCTTGGAATCAACCTTCAGAAGGGGACAAATAAATCCTGTGCAGGGAATGGTGGGTTTAAATGATTATAATACCCAATCACTGTGATGTTTAAGCTGTTTAAATGTGCTAAAGCTTAATGTATGGTCTCTTATTAGGAGTCTCTGGCCAAGAATACGGACACTTGTTGTGTATGCCAACGGATACATGGTGCATGCATTAAGGTTGTCACCCTTTATTGCTTTTGTTATCTGAAGACATCTATCTAGTTTCAAGTATTGGGACATACATTGAACAAAAAGCTTATGTTATCATTTTACAGTGTAGTTATGGTAACTGCCAGTCGACATTCCACCCCTCTTGTGCCAGAAGCGCGGGTTTTCACATGTCTGGTGGTGGGAAACTTCCGCATAAGGGTTACTGTGAGAAGCACAGCGTAGAGCAGAAGGCAAAGGTCTGATTTGTTATCTCTTTCTACCATCTGTATTATGGCCTACTTGCATCATAAGCTTGCTTATACTTGTCTGACCCTTTTTGCAGGCTGAATCTCAGAAACATGGGGCAGAGGAGCTGAAAAGCCTCAAGCATTATAGGGTAGGATTTCTTAGCGAAGACAAAATGATTTTACCATTGCCATGTTAAGCGTATTCCCTTTTTGATCCTTTGAAATCTCTTCCAGGTTGAACTTGAGAGGCTACGCCTTCTGTGTGAGCGGATAGTGAAGAGGGAGAAATTAAAGGTAAGTTAAACTAAAGCGTAAATCCTAAATCTTCCTTTCGTTGAAATGAAACACATGGGCGTTTGAACTTTTACTGGTCTGGCATGTTTGCAGCGAGAGTTGGCTGTTTCCTCGCATGAAATACTTGCTGCCAAGAGGGATCACGCTGCACGTTCATTACATGTCCGTAATCCATTTTCTCCTCCAGAAGTGTCGTCGGACTCAGCTACAACATCAATAAAAGGTCATCCAGATAGTAATATATCTGGCAGCGAAGCAATACAGAGGTCAGATGATATCACTATTGACAGCACAGCCTCTGTTAAACGCCGAGGCAAAGGTCCCATTTTAATGGACACCGATCAGAAAACTGACGACAGCGCTACTTCCAAGAGCCGGTTTTCCCGTAAGCCAACCGAAAGACAGATTTTGTCTGGGAAAACCGTTCCGCGCAAACATTGTATAGTCTCGCCTAGTGTTTCAGATGATGGAGATAAAGGGTCAAGGCCGAAGAAGGTGAGGAGAAGATTCTTTTTGTCGTAAGTTACATGCATTGTTGTCAAGTTAGACTCTATCTGCTGAACTCAGCTCATTCATGTGATCTTATACTTGCATATCTTGATAACTGATAATAGCAGCATGTAGAAACATTTGCCAAAGAGCTGGTGATGACATCGGATGAAGCTTCTTTCAAGAACCGGCGGCTCCCAAAGGGATACTTCTATGTTCCTGTTGATCGCCTTAAGGAAGATAAGCTGGGAAACCAGAAGGCAGCTTCATCTGACAAGCCAGCGAACCAGAAGACCTCTTCAGGTGATGATGGGTCAGGTAAAGACGGGTAAAGCTGAGAATAGACATTTTGGGGCTCATTGCTCTTTACCCTATTAGATACTGGCCATTGGCGGGCATCACCTTCTGCGCCCTAACCAGGATTCACCAACTGGCTTAAAGCAAAAAAGAACCGATGGTATTGCTACAAAAAGAGCTGTGGCTGCAACGTAGACTCAGCTAAAATGGCTATTGTGAAGCATTTGGGTACTCAAAACAAACTGTGCCAATGGTAATAATGTTTGAGATTTGTTGGTAACATCTCTATAGAAAAAAGGTTTCAGATTGGATTCAGGGAAGTGAGAAAAAAAAAGCTCCCTATTACCTTATAAAGAAGGATCGGTCATGTGTAATTCTGTTTTGTATAAAGAAGCGGGAAAAAAGGGGTTGCATAAGTGTAGATATTCATCAATTGTGTCTAAAATCTGACCAATGGAATAATTCTTGTCTGAAAATTCTTTAGTAATTCATCTTCTTCACACGTTAATTGCCCATTTGGTCTTCTTTTGTTCAAGATTACACTAACATGATCTAACTCAAATAGAAGAAACAACAAAGCCAATAACTTAAAGCAACGTCTTACAACAACTAAGGATTCTACATTACAGGTCTGCAGTATATTCATTCTCCAGTATGCTATTTGTATACCTTTGGTTCTTTACAAAATTTGTCATCTCCTCTCTCTCTTTCTCTCTATCTTTTTCTTATAGCCGTCTGTCAAATTTGTAAGTGTATGTTAAGTATTGGCTACACTTAGCTGTTTGAGAACTGAAATATCTTTCAGAGAAGTGTCTTCCAAACAGCTCCTTCTCCTTCGCTACACACTTCATGAACTATCTTCATTCTCTCTACCGACTTGCAAATTCCACTACAACTCCATTCGAACGACGCCACACACACATCGCCCGCCTCTGCCTTCCATCTACAATCTATGAGGATGTAAATCCAATGGAACATAAACCATCAGAAACTAGAGAGATGAGAGGAAGATTGCTTATATCTGTTTGTTCGAATGATGTCATTGAGCTTTTACCTGGAGGAGTCCCACAACAGAAGTTACGATCATCGATATGTTCAACCTCAAGACCGATAAACCATGACCCCAAAGACACATCTTCATTTGCATACTTATGCAAAATTGGCCTGCAGACAAAAGTTCAAAACCTTTTAGAACAAACATATGACGTTACTGAAGCAGGAAGGTTATTTATGATAAAGATGTCGAATTACGTACTGGTTGATGGATATGTATTTAGCAAGATCTTTGGAGACGGCATAGATCTGTCCTGTAGCATGTCGAAAGTATTTGTTACCTTCCTCTCCAAATTTCCAATACTCAGGTTCGTGGTACTTCACTGTCCTGAAACAGTTTTATAAACAACTATTTTAACAATACTCTAAAACAGTAACGTCAGCAAGAATTGAAGCTAGACTCAAGGCAAATAGAATTACTTTTGAGCAAGAACAGGCCCTGATTTCATACATCCAATATAGACCCTCGGTTTTGAGCGGTGACGAACAAGTGTGGAAGCAAGCATACCTGAAAGGCAAAGTCAAAAATTTGAAGGAGATAACATCAAAAGAAAAGAGTAAAAGTGGATTTCGTTTTACCGAGATTGACATGAACATCATCATCAACTTTGATATAAAACTCTGCATCCCATTTTGCTACTGCAGTGGAAAAGAAGATTTTGGTTTTTGCTGAGAGTTCATGATATCCTTCAACATGTTCCTGCAACCAATAAGAATTTTAAACAGAAAGAAAAGTGAAAAAAAAAATGTATTCTTACTTAGAAATGTAGAATATTCTCACCAGCCTAAGGAAGTCTTTGTGTTGAGCATCTTCTGAATCAATAGCTCTATCCAATATACTATTTGACGTCGCACTGCCAACAACATTTGTATACACACTTGAGTCATTCTCAATCTAAGATACATCAACTTCCTCTGAGAGAAAAAAATTAAAAGCAGCTTCACCTATGTCCAATCATGAACTTGATGACAATTCCCTTTTCTTGTTCAAGTCTTTCAAGCTTCTCCCCTGTGAAAACCCCCACAGATATCAATTAGATTCAAGAAGCCGAGGTATGAACAATACCTCAAGTGTAAACAATACCTCGAGGCATCCATGTTTCTCTGACTGAATCACGTCGTTTTCTACTGCTAAATGCAGTATTAACTCCCATTACCATGAACACTTTCTTCCTCGTGTTTGTTCCCGTTAAAGAGGTGGTTGTTTCCGAGCTATCAACCGTCTCTTGAGAGGTTCTTGTAGAAGACAACTGCATTTGAAGCGTAGAAACTGACTTATCCAACGACCTGTCAACCCTCCAAAGACAGAGAAAATCTTTAACATAAACAGAGAAAGCAAAGTTATCTCAATTTTTCTCACTCACTGTATTGCTTCATGAGTTCTCAAAACTTCGTCAATTACATCTTTCTCTTGTGTGGCTTTCTGCATTTGAACAATTCAGATTAAGAAACATAAGTGTAAAACCCAAATCTTTTTTGAAACAAAGTCTAATAAATTGAGTACTTGGTTTTATTGAACACTAATTCTAACAAAATTGAATCAAGAACCATACTTTATTATGAGCACAATCATCTGATACAATCTGAAGTTCATGATCACGATGGCGCTGTGAAATTAGCTGACTGCTTGAATCTGAAGACGGAGCCAAAGACCTGAAAAATCCACAATTTCCCAATTGCAAAACAAAAGCAAAAACTAATTAAGAAAAGTCTAACAGAGAAAATAGAAAAAAAACAAAGAAGTTTGACAAATAGTGGAAGAGAAACAAATAAAAAAGATGAAAACTTTGAAACCTGGAGGTGAAAATTGCTCCGAAAGCGAAGAAAGAGATGCAGAGAAATGGAACCCATTTGAGAGATATGACTCTCTTGGAGACTCTGTGTTTCATCGTGGAGATGTTGTAATAAGAGAGAGAGATCAGAGATGTGCAGATTTAAAGAGGGAGAGACACAATCAAACAACATTTCATGGGACAGACGAATTAAAATTAGTAAGTTTCCGAATTAAACTTTTATTACACCTTTTGACTTTTATAATGTACTTTTAATGTTTTCCACACCGTCGAATATGCCATGTCATTAATTTTAGAAAAATAAATAAATTAATTGAAGGAAAAAATAAATACATAGAAAGAGTTTGTGTGAAAATTATAAACTTTTGGGAGTCCAGTAAATTCGATTGTCTTAAATCATTTTAAATATCATATCCCACTAATTATATCCCAAAGTCACATTTACATCTTACATTAGTGTTCACTAAAATTTTTAATTTTTTTTTTTTTGATAATGAATATTCACTTAAACTTAAGAAGAGTTGATTTCTCGATTAATGTAGATTGCATAGTAGTGGCCAAATAAAATGATAAGAAATGATAATGAATGAATGAACTATAGTGTATTAACTATTAAATAAATAGAAGAATAACCCGAAGAGGTCATCTACATCAATGATGGCATAAGATATACAGTTTAATCTTTCCTTCTTTCGATTTCTTTAGTAACATCAAGATCTCAACGAATGTCATGGAGACGAATTGTCAAAAGAAGGCATTTTGAATTGAAAGTGTAATTAGATATTTCGAGAAAATAATATATATCAATAGACCGTCGAAGATAGTTATGCGGAAGAATGCGTGTCGTTTCGTCGACCGCGTCACTCACGTCAGACGCCGTGATGTGCGGTTTATGGGATTTTCCAGATACCTTAACAAATTGTGTCTCCCATCTTAGCAGCATATGGGCACACTAGAGATGCTGGTCCAAAATTGTCATACGTAGAGACATTAATGATCATCTTATTAAAAATTTTGAAATCATGACTCTCATTCTTATGGTACTAAATTTTGATAACTTGTGAATATAGCTCTTGGTTATTATGTGAATGATTTTTTTTTTTTTTGAATGAATTGATTTATGTGCTCTCTCTTTGCTGTGTCATAAATCTGAGCAAATTGACCATCTATAACTTAATTTGCATATGTACTCTATCAACCGTGTACATCTATTTGTGTGTAAAGGTCAAGGAGAGAAGATTGATGATTCTATTTGATGTTATGATCCTTACCGGTTATAGACTTATGATGAGATATTTTCAAATTGTTAGTAGTTAGTTAGTCATATTAGAGGTCTTGGTTATAATACACATGGTTATTGGAGTTGATAATGATCGTTTTCTTTCTGTATACAAATGGAGTAACTTCATCCTCAGCTATGTTTCATAACATTTGTAGCTAATAACAAAAAGAGAACAATAACAATTAACAAATGGAGAATGAAAAAGGCTTTCGGGTCGAATAAAACCCAACCACGATCACCAAAACCAAAATGGGATCAAACCAAAATAAAACTTTATATGGACACAAGGGATTCAACCGAGACCATCTTTATTAATATATGATGTAATCTATACACATATAGTAAAACCTCTAAAAATTAATAATATCATAACCGGAATATTTTATAAGTTATAAAATGTATTAATTTATTGATAAATTAATAATAAAGAGTTTTTCCGAATTTCATAAAAAGTTCTATTGAAAGTAAAAAAGTGAAAACAATACTTCAATATTTTTGGACGCAGTAAAAAAAAAGATATAAATTCCAATAAAATTACAAATTTACAAATAAACAAACAACACTAGAATCATAGTTCACTAAAATATCTTATTTATATATACTATAAATTTATATGATTATTAATTTATTGTTATGATGGAACCATAAATTTATATAGAATTTTCAAAAAAAATATTATTTTATTAATTTATCGAATTCTGTTAATTATTATACTGGTCCAATTTGAGACCACAAAAATTATTAATTTAAAGAGATAATTAATTTATTGAGTATTAATTTATAGAGGATTTACTGTATAAATTGATCCCACTATGGTGAGTTTTTGATGGAAAAAAATATTGTTTGTATTTGCATTCTCATAAAGTTTACTTAAAAAATATATGTATAACCAAAATAGTATTTATAATAAAGTTAAAATCAGTAACATTAGTTAACGAACATACTCACTGTTTAGTATTTAATAACAAAGAGATCTAAACAAATGTCATGGAGACGAATTGTCAAAAGAATGAATTTTGAATTGAAAGTAATTAGATATTTCGAGAAAATAGTAAAGACAGTGAAAGATAGTTTAGGCGGAAAAATGCGTGTTGTTTCCTCGACCGAGTCATTCACGTCGGACGCCGTGATGTGCGGTTTCTGGGATCTTCCAGATTCCTTTACAAATTATATTAACTCATAAACCTTTACAAATTGTATATGGGCTTAGAAGATTATTTTTCGTAAGTTACATGCATTAAGGCATTGTTGTGTGAAAATTATAAACTTTGAGTCCGGTAAATTCAATTGTCTTAAATCATTTCACTTATCAATATATCTTATCCTACTACTATATTACCAAAGCACCATTTACATCTTACATGAAGTTATAACACGTCTATTTATATTTTAAGTAAATAAAGTGTTTATTATATAAATTATTTTTGTTTTGAAGAAATTGAAGTGTTAAATTTCAAAATAAGAATTCAAAATATTAAAAGGTGTTACAACTTTATTTACTTCAAATATAAATCCAAAATTGAAAATATTTTTTATTAAAAATATTAAGAAAATAAAGGATTAAATTTACATCATATGAAAACATATTGAAGTTATAACACCTCTAACGGACCAAAGAAAACTCTAAGGACGGGATGTAAAATTCGGTTTGTTTTCGCATTTTAAAATTTAACACTTCAATTTCTTCAAAACAAAACTAATTTATATAATAAAAAAACTTTATTTACTTATATATAATTTTTGAAAACAATTTTTGTATACGAATTGAAATCAATTGTAAAAACTAAAAAGGAGTTAAGAATGGTTACGTAGCAATTTGGCCGTGTGATTCTTCTTCAGTTCTGTCTCTCTCCAATTAGAGTTTCAGATTTTTCTCCGATTCACCTACGAAGACCTCCTCGGATTATTCTCTCTCGTGCTCTCGTTCCTTACTTCCCCTTCTCTGGGTGGTGGAGGTCTAGATCGGATAATTTTCGTGGACAAGGTGCTCTGTTTCTCGAAGCCGTCTCTGACTGCGTCTTCGATGGCATAGGCTGTGCCGACTTTCTCAGCTTGTTTGTTCGCCTGAGTTATCAAGAGACTCACCGAGACCGAGTCTGCCTAAAGGAACGTTCTCCTGAGTTATCAAGAGATTCTACGGGAACGCATTCATGAAAGTAGAGGTCTCGAAAGAACGAGAAAGAACAAGTCATGAGTTTATAAAGGAACGTTAATGAGAATTTTAATTTCGAGTCAGAAGAGTTATATAGGAAATTTCAGGTTCGGAAAAAAGGAAATTCTTCTTCTGAAGAAAAAAGGAAAAAAAGTTTACGTTAGACTGTGTTAGCCGTTGCAAATTTTACGTTTTAGCCGTTGGGAATGTTACGTTTTAACAATTGCAGTTTTTTTTACTGTAGTCTTCTCGGATGTCAACAGGTGACAATTCCGTGGAGCAAACAGGACATCGAGGAGTGTGCAACAAGTAACTTGAGATACAAGTACCATGAAAGATGTGATTGCATTTTGTTTTATGAACAATCTCATTTTCTTTCGGATATCCCTTTTCACAGAGATAACACAAGTCCGGACTTTGGTAACAATCTATGATCTCCGTCGTTGGTGGAGCAACTCGCACAAGTCTAGTTATTGCATCTTCAACACTCAAAACGGAGTCTCTGGTTCTCAACGTTCCCAAAATAGCACGTGCCAATACTGTGATGTCAATCTCAGGGACATGATCATGACCAAACTCTCTAGTTTGAAAGTGAAAGACGAGGACCGGACACGCGGGAGGTACCATCTCAAGATTCTTGAATGAAAAATTGGATACTATGTAGTCGAAGATTTGATTAGTTCTGTTGGAATCTTTTTGCATAAACATGAAGGACCAATCGACTATATCTACGAATGATTTTGACAGTCCAGCTTTTGAACCTCTTCCTTGTCCTCGTCCTTGTCCTGTGTGTTGCGTCAACTGAAACCGGTCACACATATGTCCACCTCCAACACTTATTATTTTAATTCCGATATCAGACTCAAAAGGCACATCAAACTTGTAAAGCCGGAGATTACCGAGAAGTGATTTTCCCATAACTAATTACTCTGATAATAGCTTGTGTTACGAGGTCTAAATTCAATTCTGTGTGTGACTCTTTATAATAGTAGCCAAGCGCATCATATTCCAACTCCGATTTAGATTCACATGTGTAACTACTTTCCAAATTCCCTAACAAATTGGATTCCTAAACAAATTTGATAATTACTTTAAAATCATTATCTATAAATTTTATTTTGACTGATAGTGACACGACACGTTCGTAGCTAAAAGCCGAAAACTCGAGAATCAAAATTTGTTTTGTTTCTGTTTAGTTACACATCATTAAGTCATTAACTACTGATTTTCTAATCATAATTTCGAGATTCACATAACGGAAGCATATAAATGAACATCTTGATACATGCAATTGTAGCATTATTTTTAATTATATTATATTTGATAATAAGAAATTCTTGTTTTGATTATCTGAACACTATTTTAAAATGTTTAAATTACCTACAAATACATATGGGTTTGACTGTGTTTTAATATATTAATGTTTATAATTTCATCTACTTACTATTGTTGTGATTATTTAAACACTATGTTTTTGACTACATATGTATTAACGTTTGACTACAAAATATCAAATATGTACTGTATGTTTTATCTAATTTGTATCTACTTACCATGTATTAAATTTTCAACCGTGAGAATTTTTCATCTATGTTTTGACTTTTGACTATGTATTAACGTTTGATTATGTATTATAATTTTCCTGATGTGCCATATGGAATATACACATGTGTTAATTTCAATGTATGTTGGACGTTCTCTTAAATCTCAACATCAGAAAGTTTTGACTCGTAACTTAGTGACAATAAATAAAATAGTTCATGGGCTCTCATGTCATGCCCCTTATATTATATGAATGTAATATATGGTTTTCACTTGATCTAACGAATATGGATGAGATACAATGCTAATAACAAATTTAATTGAAACATGGTTTATTCATATATGTCTTAGATGAAGAGGAGAGTTCGGATGTCGACAGGTGGCAATTCAAGGGAGCAAACAGGACAACGAGGAGTGTGCAACAAGTAACGAGAAATACAAGTACCATGAAAGATGTGATTGCATTTTGTTTTATGAACGATCTCATCTTCTTTCGGATACCCTTTTTCACATAGACAACACAATTCCGGACTTTGGTAACAATCTACGATCTCCGTCGTTGGTGGAGCAATTCGCACAAGTCTTGTTATTGCATCTTCAACTCTCAAAACAGATTCTCTTGTTCTCAACGTGCTCAAAATAGCACGTGTGGTTGCTGTGAAGTTAAGCTGAGGAACATGAACATCATAAAATCCTCTCATATGAAAATGAAAGACGAGGACGGGACACGCGGGAGGAACGATCTCAAAATCTTTGAAACAGAAATTGGAGACTATGTAGTCGAAGATATGATTCGTCATGTTGGAATCTCTAGGCACAATGAAGAAATCATCAACCAAGTTTACAAATGATTCGGACAATCCAGCTATTGAATTTCTTCCTCGTCCTGTGTATCGCGTCAATTGAAACCGTTGACCAATGTGTCCACCATTACCCCCAAAAGTTACTAATATAACTCCAACATCAGATTCATAAGGCACATCAAACTTGTAAAGCCTGAGGTCACCGAGACGTGATTTTCTAATTACTCTGCTCATTGTTATTGTTTGTTCCAAGGTCTAACTCATGAATCTGTTTGTGCCTTTATATACAAACCGGACTCCTTCACAAATTTGATGATTACTATACACTTATGACTTATTATTATCTATAGATTTTATGTTCAAGTAATAGTGACACGTAGCTAAAAACTTGAGAATATATAACACATGTCTTGAAAAATAAAACCTATTTGATTTGTTTCAGTTTAAAACATTATTTATTGATTTTCTAACCATATTTTGAGATTCACATAAGAGAGGCATTTAAATGATCTTGATACATGCATTTGTAGCATTTTTAATTATATTATAATAGCTAATAATAGACATAATATATTATTTTTATTATTTAAATAATCTACAGATGTACAGTAATATATTTATTATTTTTTCTCATCTATTTACTTATAGTTCAATTACATTAATGTCAATTCTTTTTTTTTTTTATAAAGAATTAATGTCAAAATCTGAAGTAGTAATAAATTTTATTATTAACTACGGAGCTCCAAAATTAAGTGGTTCTGATTTTATTTTGTTTTAAGATTATTTACATGCCTTAACAATAAAAATGTATGTAAATCAGTAAATATGACAAGGCACATTTCAAAGATGAATCGGATTTTGTTATCCCATAAATAATGGAAATTAAATAGAAATTATATTACTTGTAGTAGATGGACAATGGAAACGACTTTCTGGTCAAAGAAATATACGCAACAATCACCAAATTGATACTGCGATCGCAAGGACATACAATTTTAAATGGTTACGTTCTGTCCCATTTAAATGGTACACATTTCAATATCATTTTTTCTTATGCATGGGAGTCAAAAACCATAGAGTTGGGTGCATTTATTTAAAAACAAGCGGAGTATGTTTAAATATGTCTACATGCAATAGCTCTGAAATCTCCAAAATGGCATTTAACTAATACTAATGGTTTTGATACATGCATTTGTATCATTTTTTAAGGGAAATTCCTCAAAATACCACACATTCAAGTTTTGTTGTCAAAAATACCATCAATAATTTAATGTTTCAAAAATACCACCAAAAGTTTTTGTTTCCAAAAATAGCACAAACACAAAAATTGATTTTATATAGTTTATAATTTAAATTTTTAAGTTTGGATTAACTATTTTAGATACAAGGTATATTTTTTAAGGGGTAAGGATTTAGGGTTTAAGATTTTTAACCCTAAATCCTAAACCCTAAAAATATGTAATTAGGTGATTATTTGGTCATTTGTGGTATAAATAGAAATTTTAAAAATTTGTAGTATTTATGGAAGAAAAACATAATATAGTGGTATTTTAGGGAATTACCTTTTTTAATTATATTATCATAGCTAATAGTAGTCATAATATTTTATTATTATTTAAATAATCTACAAATGTACAGTAATATATTTATTATTTTTTCATCTATTTACTTATAGTTCAATTACATTAATATCATTTTTTTGTTTTTTATAAATAATTGATGTCAAAATAAGATTATTTACATGCCTTAGCATTAAAAATGTATGTAAATCAATAAATATGGCAATGCCAATTAAAACGAATTATATTACTTGGGGAGAAGGAAATACATTTTGAAACGGAAAATAGGAAAGCAAGGAAAAAAGAAAATTGGGTATTTCCCAAATTCCTAATAAGTTAACCCTAATTTCTCCAACAACTGTCTCCTCTTTATTTAAACCAAAACGCCTCTCTTAAGAAATCTTCATTCCTCTGTCAATCTCTTGAGAGCCTTTTTTTATTTATTCCGCATCTGAGAAATACAGGTATTTCTCCAGATCCCTTCGACCTAATTTTTTCTTAAGGATTTGTTAGAAATCTTTATTCATTCTTCGAGATTTGTTCTTCTTATTGTTGGTTTCCAATTTTGTGTGGTTTGTTTTATCTATTGGCGTTTCGTTGTTAGATGAAGGGTTAGGTTTTGATTTTGTAAGCTTTGAAATCTGATTTATCTGATTTGTATCGAAATTACGTAATGATTGATTATTCGCAAGTCTTGTTGGATTATTCAATTAATCTTATAAATCTATGCCTTATTTTGTGTAACGTTAATGATGATTTCATCAGTTTTTGTGGTATTTTGATAATTGTGTGAGATTTGTTTTTGTTCATTGCTCAGAATCGTATCTAATTATTTGTTTCTTTGTTCTTGTTCAGCGTTTTTGTTTGACAGGAACCTGCAAGTGTGAAGAAAAAAGTCGAAATTTTGAAGCTTTCTTTTATGTCTGACAAGATTTCACCGTTTTGTTGTCAATCTGGTTGCTTGGAAAATACTATCCTACATCCAGAATTAAGAACTACTAGTTCTTCAATCACTTTAGGTTCTCGTATCTTCAAACCAGAGACTCCTTCCAATAATTTTGCTCAGTTTTTTAGCTAACAAACTTCAAGAATGGCGTTACAGAACATTGGTGCTTCGAACCGTAATGATGCCTTTTACAGGTACAAGATGCCAAAGATGGTTACCAAGACTGAAGGTAAAGGTAATGGCATCAAGACCAACATTATTAACAATGTTGAGATTGCTAAGGCCTTGGCAAGACCTGCTTCTTACACTACCAAGTACTTTGGTTGTGAGCTTGGTGCTCAGTCCAAATTTGATGAGAAGACTGGGACTTCGCTTGTGAATGGAGCTCATAACACGTCCAAGCTTGCTGGTCTTTTGGAGAATTTTATCAAGAAGTATGTTCAGTGCTATGGATGTGGAAACCCTGAGACTGAGATCATTATCACAAAGGCACAGATGGTGAATCTTAAGTGTGCTGCTTGTGGGTTTATCTCTGAGGTTGACATGAGGGACAAATTGACTAATTTTATTCTGAAGAACCCACCTGAGCCTAAGAAGGGGTCTAAGGACAAGAAAGCGATGAGGAGAGCTGAGAAGGAAAGGCTTAAGGAAGGTGAGGCAGCTGATGAAGAGCAGAAAAAGCTGAAGAAGGAAGTTAAGAAGAAAGCATCTTCTAAGACGTCCAAGAACCATTCTTCTGATGAAGATATAAGCCCGAAGCATGTTGAGGATGCACAGGAGGAGGAGGATGATGAAGACGATGATGATGGTGTCCAGTGGCAAACCGATACTTCGAGAGAAGCTGCTGAGAAGAGAATGAAAGAACAGTTGAGTGCTGTAACTGCAGAAATGGTGATGCTCTCTGCAATGGAAGCTGAGGAGAAAAAGCTGCCCAAAAGCAAAGCGAATGGTGACGTGAAAACTGAGACTCTGCAGGTGGAGAAGAAGAATCTCGTGCAGGAGATTAAAGAGTATCTGAAGAAAGGGTCACCGATAAGCGAGCTCAAAACTTTCATCTCCTCTCTAGCTGATCCTCCTCAAGAAGTCATGGACGCACTCTTCAATGCTCTCTTTGATGGTGTGGGCAAAGGATTCGCCAAAGAAGTGACGAAGAAGAAGAGTTACTTAGCTGCTGCTACAACTACACAAGAGGATGGATCACAGATGCATCTGCTCAATTCAATTGGTTCATTCTGTGGAAAGAATGGAAACGAAGAAGCGCTTAAAGAGGTGGCTCTGGTTCTTAAGGCATTGTACGACCAAGACATCATTGAGGAAGAGTTTGTGTTGGAATGGTACCAAAAGGGTCTGACCGGTGCTGACAAAACCTCGCCGGTTTGGAAGAATGTGAAGCCTTTTGTGGAGTGGCTCCAGAGCGCTGAGTCCGAGTCCGAAGAGGAGGATTAAGTGATTTTTCATCTTTTACTGTTTTTAATTTCATTTTGCTGGATTACTTTAAATTACTCTTCACTTTTCAGAATTCTTTGGTGAATCTTTTTGCAGTTTTTTTCTTTAAATAAAAAACATCCAACTCTACTAAATTTGAAAAAATGCTATATTTCTCATACAGTATTTATTATTATTGGTTTCCAAAGAATCTATAAAAAGGGAATATTTACCGCTGTGGTAAGAAGCATACCGTTTTAGACCAATTGGGATAATTCAAAAGTTTACTGTTTTATGTTATACCAATTTCTTATTTCGAACTATTATATACTAATGTCAACAATCGACGATGATGTTTATGCTAACTTAGATTCGAAAGGTGGACGTGGGAAATATTAATGTTCTTTCACGAATATGTCTGAGAAAGTTTCATGGTCATTGACTTGTTGGTATGATTGTTATATTGTCATTGTCATGACTATATATATTTATTATTTTATTTGATATTGTATAACCTTGATGTGATAGTGGGCCGTGTATTTAAAAAACTAAATCCTGAAACATGCGAAAACAGAAGGTGGCCCGTTTGAACGGAGCCAGTAAATAGTCTTTTTTGTTTTTACTTTTTACTTTTTAGGTTTTTTTTTTCTTCTAAAATAGCAGTCTCTTTTATGTGCCGTCGAAAGTAATAGGAATAATTAAATAATTTACTAATTAATCGCAACAAACATTCTTAAGTGCCCACCCATCTGATTTCACCACGCGCCATGGATGTCCCAAACACCACTTTCGAAAAATTCATCACAATAGAGATTTTCAAAATTTTTTAAAGATAATTACATATTTTTTTGTCAACTTTTAAAACTAAAGTAAACTAGACAACTTGCCAATTACAACAGTACAAAATAAATGGTCCCGTTCGTTAGGACTGTTATAAAAAATTTGTATATATAGATTTTTAAGATGTAGCTTTTTGGAAAATAATGAAGAAACAAACAACTATTCATATAGGGAGGGATTTGTGAGTTTTTAGTTGATCCTGTCTAATATAGCTAGAAGCCTAGAACATGATATTGATAGGTAAAATAATGTTTTTTTTTTAAATGTAGTAAATCTTGTAGAAAATTCTTTTAATCTTGAGAAAATTCCATAAAAATACACAAACTATTTTTCAATTTCCATAATAATACACAAATTATTAGAATTTCCAAAAAAAATATACAAACTAATTTATTTACCTATATTAATTCACAAACTCATAACTTTGCTTCAAGTTTCAATTTTTGTCTTATTGCCCATTAACACCCTTTTAAATGACGCTAAATATCTGGTTAAAAATTAACCGTCGGTTAAGTCTTAACTCAACTCATACATGTTTTATAAGAAAAAAAAAATCCTCAAATTCACGTTTAACCCTAATTCGACCTTGTGAGAAGAAAGATAACTTCATTTAATTCACAAAGCCGAGAGAATAAAGATAACTACGGATTCAGAGTTGTTTCTTGAAGTGAAAGCGAGAACATGAAGCTCAACCAGACAAATTACAAATTGCAATGAGAGAGAAATGTTGATTCGTCAATTTGTCATCATCTCATGGGTTGTGTCAACACAATTGTCGTTAATGGCTTTAACAACAAAAAAATTGTTTGAGTTTTTAATTCGTGTTTCTTTGGTTATTTTACGTGTTTTTATTGTGTTGTTGTTCTTCTTCTTTTTCTTCTTTCATAATGAAGTTTTATGCTTTTTTGCTTCATCACTTTTTTAGTTATTGGAGTGAGGGGAAGAAAGCAACAAATTCCATCAACATAAACTAAGAAACACAATTTTAGGATTAGAAGCATAAAAGAAGTTTAGTAAAAACACAAGCATACGTTTTAATTGTAAAAAAACTAATACGCACTGATGTAACCAAAAGTTATTCCCATGGTAGTCCTTGAGATGAAGGATGTGCTGAAGGCCTTTGGTTTGAACCACCGAATTCCACAGCTTTGTTTCCTCGAACATTGAAAATCCTATTAGTAAATGGGCTAATGTAACATCCAAAACCTCTAGGTATGATCTCCTTTCTAACAGCTTTTTTTGCTGGACCAGGAGGACGACCACGCCCACGCCCATTAGTGGATTACAATGCTGATGGTTCTGGAGCACTTGAGTAAGCTGGACATGTTACATTATCAATAGATGTTGGAATAGAAGACTGGGACTGAGTTTGTTTTCATTTCTTTGGTGGTCTAGTGTTTCCATCAACCTAAAAAAAAACATTAGAGTTACCATTTTTAATAAGAAAAAAAAAACACAAGTTGAAGACATAAAACAATTGGGAGAGAAAGAGACTCATATGTGCCTTTCTGGGTCTACCACGCCCTCTTTTTGGGCCTTCCATCACTTTTCTTGGATTCTTGCAAGTTCCACAGTTATGACCAGTCTGCCCACAGTTACTGCATGTTACGATTCTGCCACCACAGGATGATTTACCTGGTTTTGTTGGAGATTCATGAGCAGCTTTAACCCTTTTTTTCTTCGGACGCCCTGGCATTTTCCTAAAACCTGGCACTCCAATGGGTTCTTTACCTGTTTTTTCCCAATATATCTCCCCGTTAACTGGTCTTATGTTGTCCTTGTAAGTGTCTATCCAAGTAGCTGTCTTATAGTAGTCATCAACATAGCTGCAACAAAATCCAAACAACAAAAAATGGGAATCATATACTTACTTGGAAATGAGAAGAAAAATTGTAACTAATGACAGACATATACTTACTTATTTGGATCAAGATTAATGTCATTGATCATACGGATGGCGTGGTTGCACGGCACACCTGAGAGATCCCACATTTGACAGACACAATGACAGAGGCGGAGACTGACCTCGTAGCTACTTGTTATGATAACACACTTCTTGCTGTTTTCTCGGTTTTCTTCTATTCGTGCTGCAATCTTTGGACTAAACTGCATCGACCATTTTTTTGCATTCTGAAATCTACGAAAAATGCGCTTCATTGCCTGTCTCCTAATAGCCTTTAGCATGTTAATCATTGGCAACTCACGTGGTCCCTTAATTGTTCTGTTGAAACTCTCGGATAAGTTGTTAGTAACATCAGCACATTTGGCATTATTTGAGAAGAAAGCTCGACTCCATGTTTTTGGTTATGCTCTCAGCAATGCATCATGAGCCTTCCAGTTAGCATACACGTGCCTTGCACATATCCTATGCTCTGTATTTGGTAGAAGTTTTGCAACTGCATTAAGTAAACCCTGAAAGTAAAGACACAAATACTCAAAGTCATTTTCACAGACAGCAATTCAAAACAAACTAATAAGAAAAGGAAAAAAATAATATTTTTTTGTTTATCTGATATTATCGTAAAATGATATCCAGATTCTAACCCTAGATCAGACTTCAACTGTTGAACGAACCATTTCCATGTCTCATTATTCTCTCCACGGACTACGGCCCATGCAATAGGATAAAATTTAACCCTTGGGTTGAGTTAACACTTAACCTAAGGGTTAAATTTTAAACGACGTATTAACGTCATCTACAATTCCATTTACAGATATTTCATATATGATGAAAATTAGGCATATATTTATGAGTTTGTGAAATAATATGAAGAAATAAATTAGTTTGTGTAATTTTTTGGAAGGTCTAATAGTTTATGTATGATTATAGAAATTAAAAAATAGTTTGTGTGTTTTTATAAAATTTTCCCTTTAATCTTTCCCGATCACATTAAAAAAATCAGGAATTTCGCTTCTTCTTCGTTTTTTGTGTGGCAACATTTCACTTTATTCACTTCATCGTTTATTATTTATTATGATATACTTAATGTGCAATGGAAAATAGTTCAAAATTTGTTATCAACATATTAATTTTAGATATCATAAAATAAACACATTTAATGTACTTCCTAAAATAACCGGAAAACCTTAGAGATATCCTTTTGATATTCAATGATGAATTTTTCTAGGAATTAAGTGTGTGGATATCTTTTCTAACTGATCTAAATTGTTGAATTTTTTTAGCATTAATAAGCTATGGATTAAAGTAAGAAAACTACCACTATTTACAGCCTTGCAAAATAAAAAGCAGACGAATTTTTCGTGGTCTATTTTATTACCTTAATTTTAAATCACCAGTATGTGTTTTGTGGAAAATAATATAGATAACTAAAGGAATCAAAAACTAATCCAAATAGCATCGGTTCAACTAGCTTCGGGGTGGTTTTAGTGTTTACCAAAATTGAATTCAAGTTATATGTGCTACATTTGTAGAAAATATTTTTATGATTATAGAAACGTCATAAGTATTATCGAAGCACTGGACTTATTGATTATTGACTATGAAAAATGAAAAAAAAAAAACAAACAAACAGAAAACTAAAATAATAATAAAACAAAAAACAAATTAATTTACAAAGATCAAAACAGACATTCCTAATGGGCCACCCGTACGTTTTCCTCAAGCGCAAGGGATATCCACGCGCCACTTCCAGAAACAATAACGGAAAAAGCAATATGGATATTTTCTTTTTTATACTATCCTGTTTTTTATATTCCATTTGGATATTAAGATTTGTTTCCTGAAATTATCGTGTTCTTATAAAATTAAAAAGATTACAAGTAAAACAGCTTGCAAACTGCAATCGTTCATAACAAGATAATTTCGAATCTGATACATTTTGATTTTCTTTTAAATTTAAAATTTCCTTACTTAACATTTAAGCCAAAAAAATAGGTTAAATTTTATTATTTAGAAACAAAAAAAATATATATATACCGTACGAAAAAACATAAATTAAATAAACAACAAACAAGGTAATATTATCATCTAAGTCGACATAGTTAAGTTAATTTGTAATACATATCCCTCCTGAAAACATGAAAAGGGTCTTACTATAACACAAAATAATTTGTCTTTCTATTACATTTTAAAATTATTCATCCCAATTATAACACTAAACTATTTAAAACAATTTTTCTTTAAAAAAGGTAAAAGTTTAGTAAAAGCTACGTATGATGGAAAACATAATTCAAAATGCTAAGACTTCCTTCTAAAATATAGCACATAACACACATATAAATGGTATATTCCTCATAGATACATTTTTCTTAACTCTGCAAATAATTATTAACTCTATAAGAAAATAACTCGTCATAATTCAATGTATTTTTTTTTTATAGTATAAATTAGAACATCACTAATAGAACCTAAAAATAAGGGGGAAAACAAATAAATGAGAAGAGAGTGAGATACACGCGTTAAGAATCGAACGGTGGAGAAAAAACAGATTAGAGCATATTAAAAGTTTGTTGTCGTGGTAAAAACTGTAAATAAGAAAACAAAATCAAAGAAAATCCCCGTAGCAGCGTAACAGTAAATCGATTATCTCTCTCTCTCTATTTTCTTCTTCTTCCTATATCCTTCCGCTTTTGATTCCGTTTCCTTTCTCTCTCTTCTTCTCAGACATTTTTACGGTCTGAGTCTTTCTCTCTCTAACACCTAACAGTACCTACCCTCACCTCTGACTTCTCGCTTCACTGAAGAAGAAGAAGATTATTTACGAACTATGTCACCACCACCGGCGGCGCCAACCGCCGACGTTCTCCGTGAAGTAGACCCAAGGATCTGGCGTGCTTGTGCTGGTGCTTCCGTTCAGATCCCTACTCTGTATTCTAGGGTTTATTACTTCCCTCAAGGTCATGTTGAACACTGTTGTCCTTCGTCATCATCCCTAATCTCTTCTTCAACTACCTATCCAGTTCCATGCCTCGTTTCTTCGATTGAGTTACTCGCCGATCCGATCACTGATGAAGTTTTCGCTCATCTTCTTCTTCAACCGATGTCCCCTGATCAATTTATCCCATCGAATCTCCCTCGATTCGGTAGATACGATGCTGATGAAGACGAGCGTAACAAGGTTGTTACCTTCGCTAAAATCCTTACTCCTTCTGATGCTAACAATGGTGGTGGATTCTCTGTGCCTCGTTATTGCGCTGATTCTGTTTTCCCTGCGCTTGATTTTCAAGCCGATCCTCCTGTTCAGAAGCTTTTCATCACTGATATTCATGGAGTTGTTTGGGATTTTCGTCATATCTATCGCGGTACACCGAGGAGGCATCTATTAACCACTGGATGGAGCAAATTCGTTAATAACAAGAAGCTAATCGCTGGTGATTCGGTTGTTTTTATGAGGAAATCTGATGATGAGATGTTTATTGGTGTTAGGCGAACACCGATCACTAGTGGCGGCTTCGGTGGAGGAGGAGGAGCAAGTTTCTTCGCTAATGATGAGTTCTACAGTCAGTATTACATTCAGAGCAGCGAAGAAACTGTTAAGGAAGGAGTTGCGAAGAAAGGGTTTAGGAGGACTGGGAAAGGGAAATTGACGCCTGAAGCTGTCTCTGAGGCGATGAACAGAGCTTCACAGGGTTTGCCATTTGAGGTGGTTTATTATCCTACGGCTGGATGGTCTGATTTTGTGGTCAGAGCTGAAGATGTTGAGGCCTCTATGTCTATGGCCTGGGCTCCTGGAACTAGAGTGAAGATGGCTATGGAGACTGAGGATTCTTCGAGGATTACTTGGTTTCAGGGAGTTGTTTCCTCTACATATCAAGAAACTGGTATATGGCAAGGATCTCCTTGGAAACAGCTTCAGGTATATGATGTTTTTTGTCTTTAAATCCTTGGAAATGATCTGTTATCTCTATGGGACTATTAGTGTGCAAGTGTTTCAGGAGTTGTTGAAGTCGCATTGTTGTGGTTAATCAAATGCCAGTTGTGGTTTTGAAAACCTGAGGTTTAGATTACTGTGTTAAATACCTTGATTGGAAACATAATTGGTCAATTCATATGAAGTTGAATGTCGTTTTCGTTAGTTTAGCTATTGTGAGATTCATCATGGTAAAGAAATTGGAAGATATTTGTCTTAGTGTCGTTTGTTTTGCCGCCCAGTGGCATGATGCTTAGTTGCTGTTCCTTGGTTCATTTGAAGCCAGGCTTTGTATATTGCGGTTGTTATCTTAAGATACTCAGTTCTTTTACCAGTACATTCATCTGCTTCCTCTGATGATATCTTTGCTTTGAAATTGTGTAGATCACATGGGATGAACCTGAAATTCTGCAAAACGTGAAGAGGGTTAATCCTTGGCAAGTGGAGATGGTTGCAAATGCAAGTCAACTTCATGCCAGTTTCCCTCCAACAAAGAGATTGAAGTATCCGCCCCATACCGGAGGGTTCTTGAGTGCAGAAGAAGGAGAGATCCTCTATTCTCAAAGAGGACTGTCTAGTGCAGCAGCACCTGACCTAAACCCCTACATGTTCTCGTACACTACTTTTCCTGCTGGCATGCAGGGAGCCAGGCATTATGATTTTGGGTCTTACAATTGTAGCAGACTCATTGGAGAAAACCCACCCCAGTTATGCACCAATGACTTCTTTAGTCCACTTCCTGGGTTGGGAAAAGTCTCAACTGAGGTGAATTTTGGCAGTCCGCCATCAGATAACTTGTCGCCTAATAGCAACAGCACTAACCTGTCCTCTGGAAATGACCCGGCTGGAAACCGAGGCTCCAGTTCAGCAAGAGCTAACTCGTTTCAGTTATTTGGAAAGATCATTAACGTGCAGGAGCTTTCTGAGAGTGGTCTTGCAGAGTCTGGCTTGTATGAAGAGGATGGCAGCAAAGAATCAAGTGACAATGAAGTTCTGAATGAGACACAATTGTCCTTGACACATGGTCATGGTCATCCAAGCCTCTGAAGATTCTAGCTGCCTAAAGATTCCAACATCCCTTCAGGTAACAGCTGCCAAGGTACTATATTTTGATCTCTCTGAAGTACAATACTCTATTGTATCGATTACTAAAGCTTTCACTATTTTGCAAAATCCAATTTCACGTTTATGATTTTCTGATATGACTGATGAAGTGATGATACTCTGTCTCTATGGTTATCGCCTTGTGGTAATTGGAATTAGGTGGATTAAATTTTCCCGTTTTATCATATCTATTTTATATACTGCTGTAATAAGAGAGGTATTGTTATTATTACAGTCCCATGTCCTTTCTTTTGTACTTTGGTATGCTTTAATTAATACAGCTATTAAGTGTCTCTACACTTTTTGGTCTGTTAGTCATTTATAAGGATACAGAATTGGCTCCTTGATTAATCTTCACTTTGATCTGTAGAAAGTTTTTGAAGCCTGCTTATATATACTACAATGCTGGAATTGATTTGTACTTGTTTTTGTTGACAGATTAAAAAAAGTGGTGGATCTTTGCGGGAACCTCCCAAGTCCAAAGTAGTAGTAATACTTATATATATAATATCGGTGTTGTTTCTGCATTGACTTTCTCTGGGTTTTTTTTCTTTGCCACGTGACTATCTCTTTTCTTTTTTTTTTCTTCTCTTTTTAACAATTTCTCAGACCACCATTTATGAAACATCTCGCTCTCCTAATCATCGTTTACTATTTTCTTTGGGTAAATTTCTGGATTTTTTTTTACCAAACCATGATTGAAGACTGTTATGCAGTAAATAAGTAACTCCTAAATGCTTTATTAAATCCGTATGCCTATGGGCCTAACGATGCAGCTAAGTTAACGGCGCCAACCAGAGAGAATTAACTGTTCTTTGCTGCAAATAACGCCGTACGGTTTTTTGTTGTATTAATGATAAAAGGAAGGTCAAGGTCCCTCCCTACACTTTGGTTTTATGAATGACTCAATCCTATAACGGATTATCTATAGCAGCGCCGATTTGTCAGTAAGTTAGGATTGGTTTAATTAAGAGAGCGCATTAATCTGACTATATAATAGGTTGGTTTGATTAGCAATTAAGACGACTTCAATTTATGGCGCCGATGAAGCATGCAAAGACATTGAACATCTCATTTAACTAAGCACAAGAACCAGACTTGGCTTAATGTCTCTCATTACGTTTATTGTTTGTTTGGTTAAATTATATTCTGTAAATTTGGTAAAAGTTGATCAACATCTGATTCTTCTATATTGTATGTGTGTAACAGGTCTTATTTCCTGAAGTGATAATAGTATGATAATGATAGAAGAACCAATTCTTGGAAACTTAGCTGTAACGCAAAGTTTGCGAGTATTGAGAACCAGAAAAAAGAAAAAAGAGAGTAAATAATGAAAAATGGTTAAGTGTTGGGGAAACACAAATCATTCATGAAGACCGACAAACCCACAAAGAAATTGGTTCTGACTTCAATCATAGTCTCTCGATAGAAAGAAACGTTTACTTGTCTAAGAGACAAGGACGAAAAATCATGAAAATGTAATTATTCGATATCAAAATGGTAGTTCAAGAAAAAGAAAAGAAATAAAAACAGAGCAAGTGGAGTGAAATTTGGATGGTAAAAGCAGAAGAGAAAAAAGTGAGGAAGAATAACATGAGGAGAGGTGTGGCGTCTGTCCTCTGCGGAAGAGGCAAAGCCTGAAATTTCCTGGTCACACTTTCCAAATACCTTTTTTATTTTATTGTATCTTTTGGTTTTTTTGCTATTTGAAATTGATGTTTGATGATGCTGACCTCTCTACCTCTCCTTATAATTTCTGTTTATAACATTGTTTTATATCATATCCACAGTTAAAAAATTTTGTTTTCACTTAATTAGTATTATTTGACAAAAGTATGATATTTGAAAGCGAGAAAAAAGACTACTTGGAATTTTTATTTATTTAGCGTTCGAATGGTAACAACACAATAGAAAATGTGGATTAGTAGAAACAAATGATGCAAAATAAACATGACAATAATTGGGGAAAAAAATTATCAGAAAAATTGTTAATAATATATATTTTTTAAACATAGTTCACAAAAAAAAAAAAAAAAAAAAAACTCATGATAAAAAAGAAGAGCACGAGATGCTTAATTTCTCGCTGTCAATCATGCATCAAGTCAAATCAAAGTCGAATCCTCAGGTTTTAATCATTTGATGTTTTCGTTTTATTACCTTCTGCTAACTCTTTTCCGTATAGACAAAACAACTGTCACAACTCTTCTTTTTTGCAGTCAATTTTTATTCTAAAGCAAAAAAAAAAAGTGTAAAAGTCGCATTCCTTAGAAGAAAGATTCATATGGAATCCAATTATAGCAGAAGAAGATATCTTCTACTTATAAAAAAGCTCTTCTATTTTCAAATTTCTAAACTTTTTTAATATATGTTTAACTTGTAAGCATCATATTAGCTGATGCTTAGCTTCCTCTTCCGGATATAATGAACAACAACAACTTCTTTAAAAACATATAAACTAGAAGAAAAAAAAACAGAGGAGATTAATACTAATAAAAACCATATTAATATTACCTGTGACTACAATAATCCAAAAGCATTTTCCTACCATCAACAATATCATCAAAGAAATCATCAATCTGAGCAACAATACTCTCTGTTCCATTCCTCAAATTCCCAATATTCCCTTTCAAATTCTCAACTCTTTCTCTCAATCCTTTCTCCACCGCCGCCTCTTCCTCCTGTCCTCCTCCGTTACACCACCGTCGTTCCAGCTCCGCCTTAAGCTCCTCCATCGCAGTCTTGCTTCTCCTATACTCATACATCATTATCCCTTTCCTCATCCTTGTCCTCTCCATTTCCGCTGCCACTCTCTGCTTTAACCTCATCATCGTTCCCGGTGGAACTGTCACCGTCGCCGTCGTGTCTCCGGGAATACAGTAGACAAGACCTTGTATCAAGATCATGAGAAGCAATGAGTTTATGTTCTTCATTGTGTTCATCACTCCTCTGAAACCGCTGAATCCATTCTGTATCTTAGATGATTCCATCGCCGTCGTTGTAACTTGCTCCGACCAAAACGGAAACCTTTGAATTCGATTCTCCATTAATGCTCTGTTTTCTTCTTCTGTCCCCACAGCTTCTCTTCTACATCCTGATATCGCTCGTATCACCTAAAATCAAGAAAACTCAAAACATTTCAAGAATAAGCAAAAATTACAAAAAAAATAACGTCTTTTAACATGTGTTAAAAAATAATTTGTATTATATATTTACATATGGTCTATACAAATAATTTGAGATGATTATAAAAAATATTTGTAAACCTGCCGGGAAATCTGTGGGGAGAGAGGACGATGGTGGTGGAAGTGGCCGTCGAGGGTGGAGGTAATGGAAATAGCGGCGGAGGAAAAGCTTTCCAAGGAGGAGATAGCGGATTTGATGACGTGGCAAACGTCCCAAAGCTTAGAGGTTTCATCCATGTAATCGTCGAGCCATTTGTCACCGACAGGGAGATTGAGTTTTTGGACAAGAAGTGTGAGATGAGAGTGAGAGGTTCGTAGAAGACAGATCACTCTCTGTAAGAACTGTACTGACATGAAGTTGTTGGATTGATAAACTCTTTCGAGTTCTTCCATTGATCTGTTTAGAAACGAGTAGAATCCATTTACTGAGTTTGTACTAGATGGATCCATAATTTACAAAAAAAAAAAAATTTGATTTTTTGTTTTTGGGTTGATTGATGAGAAAATTGGGAAGGAGAGAATTAAAAGGTTATATAGAGATTTTGGAAGAGTGTATGATAAGGAGAGTGAGAGAAAGAGAAGAAGATGAAGCAGAGAGTTTTTGTAAGGATGAAAGTGATTGTTTTGAGCAATAATGTTTTTTTCCTATTGAGGAGGAAAATGATCATTGGTCGTATTACTAATATCTCTTTTTTATCCCATTTTTAACCTAAATTTCTTGTGAAAATAAATGGTATTCAAAAGAAAAGAAAAAGTTGTAATATGGCAGAGTATAAAATGAAGGCAATACTAGAGGAACTTTGAAAACAATAGACAATAGTTTCTTTCCATGGAATTCATTTAAATTTATCATATATTTTTTTTGAGACATGAATAAAATAAAAATATGATTTTTTATTTCAAGCTGCTCGTATTTACTTTCTGCTAGGGATTAGATAGATTCTTTGTCCGAATAAAATCTCTTGTAGTTGATGATTAAGAAAGAAAGAATAAAAATAGTAATGATCGAATATTACTAGCAATTTAACATATGACTTTAGCATTTTTCTACAAAGGGCATCTAATACCATTTCATGCTTTAGTAGTTATATAAGTTATATAACTCACTGCATATATATAACTCCTCCTTCACACAAATAAAAAACAAATAAATTGAATTACACTTATCACTTGGTTTGAACTTTCTAAATCTTGGAGTATATTTGAATCTTCATTTATTATAAGACATGATTGCTTTGTTATTTGTGAGTATAAATTTGTGTAAAAATAGTTTGAAACACCAAAAGTAAAATGTGCGTGTACATGATACATCAGCAAGTTACATTAACATACTGTATATTCTTTAGCCATGAACTAATACAGTCTATCAAAACAAAATCATCAAGTAAACTTGATAGTATGATGATTTTGGTATAAACAGTTCAGTACTAATGGCTCAATGGATCGATATAGATAATGTTGTATAACAATTAGATTCGTTCACAAATATAATTATAATAAAGTGTAATTAAAGTATACAAGAGGAATGAAAAAAACAAATCAAGTCGTACCTCCAAAGTGGCATTTCGGACCCATTCGACGGCGGATACCAAAGAAAAGAAATACTATATAACATATAATTGACGCAATGGAATATGTAATCAAAAGAGTTAAGTAGATTGGATAAAACTAGTTTAATGCAAAAGAGAAATAGATGTTGCAAGCTAAGCAGTGTTTAAATTGCTTTATTCCCGTTATCAAGCCGGCGCGTATTCTATACACAACTCATTTTGGAACTTTTTTTAATTCCATTTGTACACACTACATAATTGTTTTTAAACGACCAATAAATATGTAGCATTATAATCATCTCTATATAATTTTAGTTCTTCTGACTTAGGATGATAATACTTTTAAATATCGTGAAAAAACAACCACATGCCCAAATCTTAAAATAGTTTTGGACAATATAAGTTCTAATATATATAATTCCCTATAAGACAAAGAGAAAATGTTCTATTCGAATCAATGAAACAAGAGTCCAAAATATTTGGTCATCAATTAGTGACTCCATATTGTAAATTTACATATGAGAACAAAGTATTAAAATATGCAAGTTTTGTTTGTGGATGTGTGTATACAACTATATGATTTGATGAAAATTGAGTGGTGAGGTGTGGGAGAGAGGGGACCATCAAATCTAATGGAAACGTCGGGTGGCTCAATAATTTTGGCTTCGCCATTACCCTTGTTTATTTTGTTCTCAATACAATTTTTTTTTTGGTCACATTTTAATTATTATTTGTTTGTCTTCAAACCAAACAGACAAGACAATTATTATTTTATTATAGCAAAGAATTTAAAAACCAATATATCAAAATATAATTCAAAAAGAGTTCAGGAAATATCTAGAATATGATATACATATTTATATAAATAAGTATTAAGCAAAATACCTAAATGTTTTTGGTCAAATGAAAACTAATAGTGTAGAATGTAGATTTATGTTTTTTTTTGGTTGACAATAGATGTGTATATATTACGACTATATACGCAAAATAGCTATCAATCCAGCAGTATAGAAGAGTTATAGATTTGCGAGAATGTTTCGTTTTCTCAGTAATGGCTTGAGATAAGGAAACAACTGTTTTTGGTCCATACTCTCTTCTCTTTCCGTCAACCATTTTTGAAGTGGTTCTTCTAATTTTCATTATATTATTAGTTTCTTTTCTTCGTTGTCCCATTTAATTTCGTTTGAGAATGTTTATATAATGTAGTTATTGCTTTATTGGTTTTAGTCTCAAGTAAAGTTTTTTTTTTTGTAGAGTCTTCCGACTTTGTTAAAAAAAAGGGTAAAAAGCTATGTGACCTTTTATCGCATTATACCCGTTTTACCTAATCAGAAGCTATTATGACTATTAATCAAGGTCAAAAGAACTTTTAAGAGAGAAAAAAAAAAGCAATCAAATAAGGTGAAAAGTTAATAACTGATAAGCACTCCATTAATCATCTAATGGAAGAGTTGATTTTTTAGAGGGTCAAGAACCGCCACTTAATATATAGTATTTTAATTTAAAAAGCGAAAGTGTTGAGCCGAAATTAGGATGCAAAGGTATATGCTATTTCAGCGTTAAATTGTCGAGGAGATTTGTGGCTGTAATATAACCACTTTCGTGTATATCATTGATGCACATGAAATTGTAGTTTTTTTATAATAAACTGTTGATGTGGTCCAAAATTCTCATTCCATATTAAGGGTCAATAATTTAATATTGTAAGAATTTTAAAAGCTAGGGATGATTAGGGGAGGAGCGTTAATACATTGAACATGACAAGTGTTTTTATGCAAGAAATTTGATAATAAAAAAATCTGAATAAGAAGAGTTCCAAAATTGTGATGGTTTGTGGGTTATTTCCAAAATAACAAGGCACACTTTATATAAAGCTGCCAAATCAAAATTCCCCAACGACCATCTGCTCAAACTCTGGCTTCACATCCGTCTTAACCGGATAAAGTTATAAAGTCAACTTATTACAAAGCAGAGTAGGTCCAAAGCACTTAATTGAAAGCCAAAACATGATATGGTTGGTTACCTTGAAATTTTTTCTTAGAAATTGTAACTAATTATCATACGAAATCACAAAATTAATATAAAAGTGAATTTAACAGAAATTTAGTGACTTGAATATATATATATATATATATATATATAACATAAATAAAATTAAAGAATATTTGTAGAGAAGAAACAAAAAAGCATGAGTAAATTGGTAATAGTTAGTGAGGATAGGAGTTTAAATGTAACTAAGCCAAATAGAGATGTCATAGACAGTTGAGTAGCTTAATGAGACTTAGGTCCACAATATGGGCTTCTTCTACTATTATGTCTATTTTAATATCATCACTACATTTTCAATTCAATTTTATTTTTCGAAATTCCCTCAATGATAATCCATTTCTAGTGGCCCTATCTCTATATATCTGTGTCAAGGTCGGCCCTTTTTCTTCTCATTCTACTACACCCACAAAGCCACACCTATTTATCATCATCATCACTCTTCCTAAAGCAAGTAAAAGAACACTAGTAAAAAAAAAAAAGAAGTTGAATATTATACAAACTGGTGTGTCATGTGTGCGTAGATATGATGTGGATTGTGTAAAGTTAAGCAACTATTGTGGCTACTGGGGTCCTCTCTATATGAGACCAAACTTTGTAGACTTTTCGTATTCAGATTCATAGAATCTATAACCAATACTATCGTTTCAATACAAGCCCTATCCCTTATCCATTACGGCTACAATTGTGAGAGTTTTGGTATATGCAATTATCTAAGTGTGGTGGTAATGAGTATATTAGATGTGTCAAGGAGTTGAAACCTGTTCAGGTTTAAGAGCAGACGAGTGTGCAGAGGTCTTGTGTCCTGGCTTCTGAGATATTGGTGTATGGAAATATCCGGAACTTTCCATTGGCCATGCACGTTAGTGTTAGCTGAGCATCACTCACCATTGCCTGTCGAATTTACATATATATGTTACAATGTCTTATGAATTTACTTATTTAGAGAGACTTCAAATCTATAATCACTGTCACGCTAAGCTTAAGGTTTAGATGATATATATACCTCACAGGAAGTAGTCATGTCGCTGCAGCTCCATTTTCTGGTTGGAACACAGTCAATATAGCGACACCAATTGCAATGACGGTTGAGATTGATGCCCCAGCACGCTGCTAATAGAACTCCGGCAAGTCTAAAAAAAGGAAACAAAGATTGATATAAGCTTTTCCATGTCACAAGAGAACAAAGAGATAGATCAAAAAGAGATTTAAGGGGAATTCTCACATTCCACAAAACAAGACCAGGCATATAATCCTTAATATTGGTTTGTCAAACTGTTCTTTAAGCCTTGTGGATCTTTTCATATCATCTTCACACAATTTTCCCTTATGAGGTGGAGGAAAATGTCTCAGCTGTGGGGTGAATAATAGAACAAGTCCAAGGAGAAATCCTGATATGAAACCACCAATATTTGCAAAATTGTCTATATAAGGGAGAAAGCCTATCAGGAAATTCACAGTGGAGATACTGAATATTATCAGTAAGGCTGAAATCTGTAGAAAGCAAGAAAAAAACAAACACAATCAGCAAAGGTATGAGAAGTAGATAACCAAGGACAAAGTAAAACACAAGAAATCATTGACCTTGCTGTTATATAGATTCCAGTTCTTTGCAAGTGCAGAAAGCATGGCTCCAATCAACCCAAAGAAAGCAGCACCAGAAGAGATTGATGGGATGTTTCTAACAAACAACACAGAAAACAGACTACCAACAATGCCAGAGAGGAAGTATATTACTGCAATCCTCACTACAATACCAAAACCAAAAGCAGAAAAAAGGAGGATTATAAAGCTGATAGATTCCATCCAAAAGCGATTTTAGGTTAAGTAACCAAACTTCAAGCAGTAGAAATTTACATGGTCCAAACTGTTGCTCCATGTATATCCCTACGAAAATCAAACTCCCAAGGTTTATGAACAGATGAAACAATCCGCTGTGTAGCCACGGAGATGTCAAAATACGCCAAATCTCATGATTCTTCGTCAGAGTATTCCAAGAAAGACCTCCCATATGCTCTAACCTGCAAACACACAAGTAAATTAAGAACTCCATAGCTTATACTCAATCATTTGGTAGCTCAAATTACCACTGTTTCTTTCAATTTTCCGAAACTTAAAAGCTCTCAAAAGAAGCAAGCACTTGTACTTGTAGCTTAAACTCGATTGCTTCATCAAACAGAATGTAACACCAAGATCCACACAAGTAAACACTCTATAACAACACAGAATTGCAGCTGTTATCAAACATTGAGACTATGAATCAGCTGAAAAGGATCTAGCAGATTCAATTAGATCTCGATTCCAAAATCGAAATCCGTCGGAGAGAGCTACTTACGTAGAAGCGGAGGGACCGAGCATAGGATTCTCAGAGATCGGCTGGAAAGAGAATCGGCCAAAGAGTTTAGCGGCGCAGTGGCCGTGAGAGTTTCTGGAACAATCGTTGACGCCCATAGTTACAGCGAAGAGGACGATCTGAAGAAGAACGAAGACGGAGACAAGCCAAGTGTCTCGTTTGATTTGCCGTGAACGGTGACGGAAGAAGGAGATTTTGTCCCAGCTTGAATCGCCGGAGTTGGAAGTTGAAAACGAGAGATTGTGAGAGATTTCATCGATCTGCGTCTTTGGCTCTGTAGGAACTACCTCCATTGAAATGTGTAGCGAGAAATTAGGGATTGATGACGAATCTGCTAATTTATACTTCGTGTAAAAGTGGCGGGAAAATGCTTTTCCGAGCAAACGGATCGTTAACCGTTTAAGATCCGGTTTCGAATTGAGATTTAGAGCGCGTGTATACCGCTCATTGTTATTATTTTCTCTAACCGGTTGAATTACCAAAAATTATGTTAAACCGGATGTGCCTACCGGGAATTAAACTCAAATCAAATTGTAAATAAAATATTGCTGGATTTTTTTTTTTCAACGCATTGATTCTCTAATCTTTAAATAGATTCAGTGAACGCACAGTGTCGTCTCGGCTGCTTTACTGGATTCGAACATTTAAATATTAAATATCACTTTTAGCCATTATTTTTTCCAAGCAAAGAATGTATCGTGTTTGTGGAATGCACGCAACGAATTTTTCATGTATTAATTAATTTATGTATAGGGATCCTTAAATATTTGATTGACGTTTAAATGGACAAGTGATCGATCATAAAGCTAATTTTACAATATTATAATTTTTTAAAAATGCTATATTTAACTCATGGTCCTTTGGATTTTAGGATATTAATGGAATTAGAACTGATCACAATATTTGTCTTCAAATCAACCCCAACAAAGAAGATTATATCCAAATTATTCATACTTAGTATAGTAAATAATCTAGTTTTATCAGGCCTTTTGTTATACAAATTTTTAGCCCGACTTGGGAAAAGTTGGTTACTGACACTTTCTAACCATTTGGGTGCAAATAGAGTATATTCAAATGAACTGTTTCGTAAGTGAATTTATCTTAATAGTCACAAAAATGTAAATTCAGACTGTATAAGGGCAGAAACGTAAATAAATATTCTTGTAACTTTCACATTAAGGTAGTTATTATGAGAAGTTGAGAAGGAGACCCAAATTATAAATTTATTTTCTTTTAAGTTGCCATTTGCTCATCAAAGACGGCCTTTCAACGGAACTCTCTGCTTTCTCTTCTTCTTCTTCTTCTTCTTCTTCAGATCATTTATTCCGATTTTAGATTTGGTTTTGTTGTGAACCGGTTCTTTAAGAATCGAATTTGTTTGGTTGATGAACTATCCGGTTTAAATAAAATAAAAAAAAACAGATGGGAGATGCAGATTGGATAGAGTTGAAGTTTAGACTCGCAGATGGCACCGACATTGGTCCGAGCAAATACAGTCAATTCATGACTGTTGCTTCTCTCAAGGAGAAAATTATTGCTCAATGGCCTAAAGGTATATATATGCTTTTCTCTATGTTTCTCGAAACTTTTGCAATTTGTTTTTAAGGTAAAGTTTAAATCTTTTTTCATATGGTTAGATGGTGCATGCATGCTCTGTTCTCAAATTGTTTACTAAGTTTTTGACAGATAAAGAAAATGCTCCGAAGATGATAAATGAAGTGAAGCTAATCAATGGTGGGAAGATATTGGAGAACAATAGGACAATTTCTGAAGCTAGGTCGTCGGTATCGATTGGTGAAACTCCTGGAATAGTTACCACAATGCATGTTGTTCTTCGTCCTCCTATCTTTGATAAAAAGAACGGTAACTTTGTTTTTTTACATTTTCTCTTGACTTCTTTAGTCTTCTTTGCGTGTATTGTTGTATATCTCAAAGTTTTGGTGTTTTTTTTTTTTTTGTTGGTGTTTAGAGAAATTGCAGAATGATCCTCCAGTGAAGAACCGATGTATATGCTGCATTATGTAGCTCCTTTATAGATTTTTGATCATTTGCATAATTTATGCTCTATGGATTCTTCATGGATCTCCACTAAATAGTTTTATGTCTTCTTTCTTTATTGTCTATCAAAAAATGGCTTAAGAAAAATGTACTGTGTTCTTGAAGATTGATGTATTACATAAATTTATTCAGAGAAGTGAAAATGAAACAATGAAAAGGAATTATTACTATAATCTTCATTTTTTTTCTTTAATATTAGTAATATGAGACTCGTTTTCTAAAAGAAGAAGCAAGATTCATGGGTACATTTTCAACATTCCTATAGTAACACCTTTTCCAACTATACTCTATTGTTGTGATCATAAATCTTCACCAAGCTTCAGCATTTCCTTGTATGTGGTTCTATGCTTCATCATCGCCATGTTTGGCTTTAGAAAGAAGTTACTACAGTGTTTTCTCGAAGCTTTGGTTTGACTATAGAAATGCAACTCCTACACATCTAGTTAATCAGGCACATGCATTATGGAAGGTTGTAGGGTAAGTTCTGATTAGAAAGGGACACAATTTTATGGCCTTAAGATGGGAGAATGGGTCCACTTTTAGTTAATGGGTGAGGAAAATGATGGGCATGACATAACATGAGTTGCTTTCAATCGACTTATGAAGGACGCTACGATTATTATTTATGACTAGTTTTGAAAACGACTCTTTTCTTTTTTTTTGTCCCTTGGTGTTGTCTAGTGCCTATTTCTCCATTTTAGCCCAGTTAAACTAGTTACCACAACTCTGTAAAATTATCTTGGAGTAATCAAGAATTGACAATCCTATTATCAAGAATACATATTTCGATCGAAAGCAATTGTTATATCTTAGTTCCTAGGATCTTCAACACTTTTTGAGTCAAATAACATTAGAATCTAACTTTTTCTTCTTTGGGTTTCAACTTTCAAACAAGCAAAGGTCAAAGAAGGATGAGGCTGGATTCGGATTCTGATGGGTCTTATTGGGCCATGTAACTGAAGCAAGCCCAATATGAGATATTCATTAAATGACTCTACTTATATAGTCTTATAAGAAGAATATAAAATTTAGTTTTATATTTCAATTGTATTAAAAAAAAAAAAATTTATAAATAAATATAGGAGTAAGTATTCATAATTATATATTTTTTTCATGCAAAAAAATTCAAAAACGATGCTTATAAAACAGTTAAAGTCCAATAACGAAAATATCTTTTAACAACAACAAAAAAAAACTCTTAAAAGCACTCGGTATGCTAACAGAAATATTTTTTATATTTAACTTATACTCCAATAAATGGTGTGATAATATTCATTTTCCTTCCACAGAATCCGAAAAGGTTTATCTGAAATCCGACCACTTATGCGAATGGGGGTATACGTATGAATGATGGGATTCTCTTATTTTTCTATCGTCGTTTAATTTTTTTTTTTTCTTTTCCTCATAGAATTGCCTCTTTATCACGAGATTCACGACTCGTTAAATGCTTAAACACCACCTGTATAATTAAGAAATAATTTTAAATATGTGTTCTAGACTTCTAGTTTAATATAATCACTACAACTTTGTATACTAGACCAGTCTGATTTGCGAAGACTCGCGTTATAGGCTTATACGCTATGCATTCGAGAGGTGGGTATAGGACTAGATTAATAAATCAATAAAAAAGAATGTGGCGCTTTCATCATTACAACGAAATTTTATCTATTTAAAAAATCCATTTGACAGAAATTAAAACTTAATTATATTAGATCAATAATCTCCCAATCCATACGGCAACTAAAGTGGTTTTAAGTTGTTTAACGTATATGGATCTTGTGGATTTACCATTCATTATGTCTGGACCATGCTGCTATTAAAGTTGTTTACCAAAGTTATATTAAAATAAAAAGTTGATCTGAAAAAACAGTGCGTAGTCCCTACTACTAAATATTTATTTTCTGTCGTTAAATTTCGGGTACCAGATTATTGTTAGTCTTGTTATGTAAATGATGTCATAACCAAGACTAATTAGATGACTATTAACTCTACAAGTGGACACATTGTATAATTAAATTATAATAGTACTATGATTAGAAATAACCCCATATAGAACTTTTTCTTTGATAGAACCCATATCAGATATTTATAAACTTTAGAATATTTTAATTTCATGTCAGATCAATAAAACTTTTTAAGTAATTTTACTATTTAGAACACCTTTAATGGAGAGTTTTAAGATAGAGTTCTAAAAAAATAAATATATTAAAATATTAATAAATAATTGAATGGTGTAAGAAACTCTTGTTAGAACCCTCACAAAAGGTTCTTAACTAAGAGTTTTAAAAAACAATTTAATGAATAGTGTAAAAACCTCATGTTAGTTTATTAATATTTTAATTTAAAAATAGTGTAAGAACCCCATCTTAGAACCTTCTATTGAGGGTACTTTTAAATCCTAAATTATTCTTGCCGCTAAATCAGTTAATCCAGTCTATGCATAAATTTACTTGGATGCCAAATATATTTTACCAAAGTTTTTATACTTTTGATCAGTTTAATATATTCTGATTTGCCAATAGATTATAAATGCAACAAGTTGATTAGTGTGTTGTTGCCCGTTTCAGAGGCAGCCACGGGGGTCAATGAACTTGGACGATTAATATTTGATTTTAAAACGATTATGTTCCAATAGAGAATAAAAAGTTGGTGTAAACATAAATAAATGCAAATAGATCTTGGCGCAGCCTCCTCGTTTTATTCCACATTAACACTTTATACGCCAAAATATTATTCCCTCATCCTTCAATTTCTGTTTGTATTTACATTTATATTCTAATAATTTAAACTGTAAATTTTTTTATGATTTAGTTTATGTTTTACAAAGACTATTTTTGTTACACATTTTAAAAGAAAGTTTTAGTTTATCTATTTTCTCTAAAAGAAAGTTTTATAGTTTATTAATAGGAATTTTAATAGTTAATAAGTACCTTACAAAAATAAAATAAAAATTATGAACTTTTTAAGCGTTATCAACAAATAAAAGTGTTAACATGTTAAACAACAAGAAAATCCAAATAAACAATTTGCTTTAGGACTCGCTTTGGTACATGTCTAGATATATTTGCTTTAAGTTTTCTAAGCTAGTGGTGGTATTCTAGTGGGTTAGGGTTGGATATGTGTCTGTTTTGAAATCCAAATTCGATGGACGATGAAGTTGCACGAAAAGGAAATTATACATAAAGAGATTAGTCTGATCCGAAACTTAGAGGAACCTCCGGGTTAAAAATGAAAAAAAAAATTCTAAACGAAAACATCACTTATCTTTCTTTCTTTTTTTATCTTGCATGTTATTTGCTATTTAGAATATGAATTTAATTTCTTTGTCGAGACTTTCGGCTTGACCAATTGTCACTTGAAGTTGACCCACGTGTTGAATATTAATGAAATGTCGAATATATGATGTTTCCCCGGAAAGATATAGCTCGAGTTAGTATCGGATCTTTTGACAAACATATTTTATTTGCAAAACCAAATTTATAACGGATATCGAATCTTATTATCTGATATTACCTCTTAGAAATTATAGTGTGCGACAACAAATTGTCTGATATATTATCCACAGACTGGAACAATTCACTAGAAACGTGCCTAATAAACAAACAGAGCTCAGACACATAAAATCAAAACAAAAAGTAAGTAATGCTCATAAATGATTAATATGTTAGATGACTGTGAAGTCCACTAACGGCAAACGCAAAATGATAGACATATGAAAAACAGAATAAAAATTTGGCATATATTTATATATATACTTAAAACTATGTTCTTGCTTCTTAATATGGACACGTTTATGGATATTGTGGTCGATTCGATTGCCCTTTGGAAACTAAAAATGGCGGCCGAGTCAGATTCCTCTCAGCCTTTCTCCAATATATTCATGGATTTATCACTCGAATCTTGAGATTTATTTATTTATTAATCGTTCTCATGTATACTTTCTAACAGCCATCAAACTTTACTATGATCTATTATTTTTAGTTAAGCATTTTGAATCCAGTTTCCAGTAACGTTTGCTTAATTACATTAAAAATTATGACTTTCAGGTTTGTTTCTTTGTTTATTAAATTTAAATCCATTGTCAATCAGTAAACTATTGGACCAAAATCTAAATCAAATAGTATGAATTTCAAACTAAATTTTTAACGATAACTTTATAAATGACATTGTTTTTCCGATCAATTGTTTGTCTTCAAATAAAATAAAATGTGTATGCACTTTCAAAATTTCTAAAAACTAAGCGAAGCTGCTAAAGTTATATTATCTAACAAATTCAGAATTAAACTAAAATTGTTTGTCAACAATAATAGTATTTCATGACGGCAGATATCCATCCATTTTCGATTTAAAATATAGATTTAAGTTATTAATTAACTCATTAGTGATTGTCTTCTTTATCCTGAACAAATACAATAGTTGAGGTCCAACTCATCATCTTGCTAACTCAGACTTAGATTTGTCATCATAAAGACATAAACCATATGTTTTTTTAATCATATTTACAAGTTCTAATAACTTAAAGTTTTTGACATAAACATCATCGATATCACAAACATAAAAAATTTATTTACAAAACATAAGTATACTATTTGGAAAGTGTAGAATTGTGTATCCAAAATTTAACTTGTGTAACAATCTCTCACTACCTGATTTGATTAACTAAATAGTATGTAATGTCTTCTATCATTCTATGGACAGATCACGAGGATTTCCTCTAAACATCATGATGCAATCGTTTGGGACCCTTCTTATTTCTTGAAACTTAAAAGTAGCCTTATAAAATATAAGTTATAATGTAAACAAATCGCAATAACAAAACTTTTTTAGGAAAATATTTTCTGACCTTGGCTGCTCTTTATGTTGTGCCTTTTGTATCTCTCTTTTTCACTTTTTGATCATCCCTTCGAGTTTATCCTCTCAGTTATTCAAAAAAAGATTGCAAAAGATAATTACATTTTTAGTAAATGAATTTGGATTCATTTCAGGCTAAAAATCTTTGTTAGGTTCGACTTATAACAAATATATATAAAGTAGCAACCCCCCAAAAACAAAAAAAAATAAAGTACTGCAAATATGTAGATACAACCAGAATAAAGAAAAAAAAAAAATCTAGTCGTGTGTGCGTTATCGCGTGAACGTGGGCAATTTTGATTAGAAATAAAGCAACATTTCATCAAGCCTCGCCTATTCAAAACAGTTACAGCAACTGGGCGTAAGATGTCAAGAAGGAAAAAGAATGGAGCATAATGAAGTAATGAACATAACAATCCGATTAGATCATTCTTTTCATTTTCTGTCGTTTACCATATAAAATATTTTGTTTTTTTATAAAACCAAATCAATAAACGATACAAATACACAACGGTGATTGCACAATTGAATATAATTATGAAAAAGATGACGTGGAAAGCAACCCACTAAAGTCAGTAAAATAGACCCCACAAATTTGATCTATAAATAAGTCCCCAAATCTCTCCCCGTAAAATGCAACAACACTCATCTTTGATCTTTCCCAATAAACAACTTTTGTTTCTTGTTTCTCCTTCCGCTTCTTCACATAATATATTAAAAAAAAAACATTATTTTCTATCATTTTCTAAATTGTTAAAGATGTCTCTAGCTATCGCCGAAGTTTACACGGTGAGGAAGTTTCACAAAGAGAGTATGAAGAAACTGGCGAAACAGGCCGTTACCGCCGAGGGAGATGAAAAGATCGTCGTCGGAGGTCTCCGGGAGGCGATGAAGACGCCGGTGAAATCGAGTGGTAGTAGAAGATTCGGACGGTGGTTTGTTGGAAAGCCGGGAACGAAGAAAACTTCAGCTAAAGTTTCGGATCCCATGGCGATTGAGTGATAAAGAAGAGATATCAAATTTTTTTTTTTGTAATTCAGAGTTTCATTCGGGTGTTCGGTCCAAAGTAATCCAAATTTACTTTTCGCACAACTTTACTATGAATTGGATGACCAACTGAAATTGAATCCGAGTTTTGAGACAATTACATATCCAACCCTAAACCACTATATACTACCACTTGATTTTCTTTATTTTTTATTTTTACTTTCTTTCTTATTTTGTTTAATTAATATGGGTCTTTTTTCTGGTTTTTTAGTGTCTTCTCTTTTTTCTTTATCGGGTGATGTTATAAATATATAGTTGGTGAAACGTTGTAGAGTCTGAACTTAAAATATAAGAAAGATATAAATAACTTTTGGAAGTAAATGCATTCCCTTAATTAACATAGCTAGTTGATGAGTTTTATGCCAAACCAAGCTAAAATTGTGTGGCGAAATATATCAGGAATCAAAATCTATATTTTCTTGTTGTTCCAAACATATTACACACTGAAAAATTTATAAATATGTAAATATAAAAAAGGTACGTAAAATTATAACGACACTATTTTTGTTTTAATATAAAACATACCTAAGAACATATCCGGATTAATTGAACCATTCATATATTTATATACAAAGTTACGAACCATTAAAGTTTAATTTCAATCTTTAACAATATTTATCCAAATACGAATTAGGCGCTGCGCAATACCTATAAAATAAACTATTTTGGCACTCTTGGACAAAACCACCCACATTTTTTACATATAAAAAGATATAAGAAAACACTTTTGAAGGGGAAAGTGATAGGTTAAGAAAAAGAAAGAAAATGAGTGGATGTTCAGAAGTCTTATTAGTAATGAAAAATAAATCAAAAGTGTGTGATTGGGAGAAAGGGCTCTGTGACCGGATAAAATAAACAGTGTTTACCAAAATGTATATACAGCCAAAACAGTTAGTTTCAGTGGCTTTTCTTAGATTTCGTAGCATTTAAGATATAAATTCTGTTTGAGATTTCAGTCATTGCGACAGGAAAAAATATATTGACTTTGACATTTTTGCAGGTCGCCGTCAGAAGAGAAAATAAAACTGTTGTTAACGTTAATACGGACAATATTGTCGTATATTTTACACCCACTCTCAAGTAGTCTCTAGAAATATCATAGATGATGGTGACAAAAAATAAAATCATAAAAATATCATAGATATATCATATAGCCAATCAACACTAACGATAAAGTTTAAAATTTGTATCCGACAAAAGACATGCCGCAAAAAAAGAAGTTAAAAAAAAATACAAGCGAAACCGGCGACGGCGAGAGACTCGTCAACAAGACTATACTTTTGTTTTTAAGAAATATTTTAACCACTGATAATAAACAAAATAAAAACCTAATTATGAAAAAGCAAAAACAAAAACAAAAACAAAAACCTAACTTTAAATTATAGAAAATTCAAATTTTATATTATAAGTTTGTAGAACACGAAACACAAAAAGAAAAAGCAACTGTGAACGGCAACATAATTAGCTTAAATATTTCCTTGTATGCAAGTTGACGTATTTAATTACTCCACTTATTTTGGGGTAAAGTTAATTATCAACTTAGATATTTTCTTGTCGTATTATCTCTTAATTCTTATAACAAACTTTATAATTTACTAAGTTCTAACGGATTTAACAAAATCCTATATTATATTTATATGTAGCCGATAGTAAAGAAAACAACAAACAATTTTTTAATAAAGAGTTAATAGAGCAAAAAAGTAAAAATAAGGGACAAAAGTGTAAGACAGTAGATTCAAAAATTGAGTGGGAATTTTGGATCGATGGAGAAGTCCAATATGTGCTGTTTGCCACCATTCGTTTCGTGCCTCAATCTGTGTAGCTTGTGTTAATCGAAGGTATGATTTGGTTTCTGATGATTTTGTTATGATCCCTGAGTAGGAGGATCACTCATGTTCTTACTGTTTGGCAAATTTGTGCAGTTTAAACGAATACAAAGTTACGTTAGACTCGTTGAAGAGCCTTCGGGAGATTTCATACTTAAGATTGAGTCGCTTGCTTATCAGAAAGGTTTAGTTATGCACTCAATTGTTGACTTTAAGTCTTTGATTTGTAAATTCGTTTGTCTCATGCCTTTGTTCTTCACTGTTGACCAGGAAAAAGAAATTAGTCAGCATTGTTGGAGGGATCTTCAGAACGAGAAGCTTTCTAGGTTGCGGGACAAGCTTGAGCTGGAAGTGGAGAAATTGCAGCAAAGTCTGAAGATACTCCTCCTTGTTAAGAAATTCATTTCTTTCGTCATAAAATTCTAAAGACCCAGTCTAAGTATAACTACTTAATGATGCAGGCAAAAACACATTTCGGAAACTATCTCGTAATCTGACAGAGAGATATGGCATTATCGAATCAACTAACGTTGCTGTAATGTGACATTTTTTGTTTTTCTTTTCATTTTCTGGCTTTACTCTTAGAAAGGATTTGTATGAAGCTGACTTTTACCATGGCTAATAATGTAAACAGTCTCATATCTCTCTCTCGTTTCTGCAGTTGGAGAAGAGCCGTGTTCTCCAATTGGAGAACCTCTATTCGGATACTATTGGCAATCACTACTTGGTATATGTAAGATCTTTATCTCATAATACTTTATTTCTATGCTCGAGCTAGTCCTTTGCTAGAATTCATATAATTAGTTTCTGTCTCATATGTATGAAAACTGAGCCAATATTTGTGATTTACAGATCGATCTTACTTCAGAACGCCTTTATAAACAGGCTTTGATTATGAAACAGATATGCAAATTATTCCCTCTATCCAGGGTAAGGAGATCCATTTTTAGTTTTCTATAGTAGTTATTAAAATACAGATTTCATAGAACATGTAGAGTTCTTTACCAAAAGAAGTTGGTAAACACACATCTTGTTTCTTCTAGAGGAAATCTTGGACTCTCTCTCCTGATAGCTGTGTTATGGAACACTTTTTCTTGGATTGTTGTACTAAATCTAGCTCTGTTCAGGTGACACTAGAAGGGCGCAACAAAGATGGTTGTAGTGGACAGTACGATCAAATCTGCAATGCTCTCCTACCACAAGGTCTCAACCCACTCTCTGTTCCGCCAAAAGAGCTCTCAGCCTCTTTAGGGTAATATGTCCTCATTTTAAACTCTCATTTTGTGGCACACAAGTAATATAAGAAATATGAAGCTCCATCTCCTATGTGCATCTTATACTCATGAAGATCATTGTACTCATACCCATCTTATGTATTTGATTTGGTAGCTTTGATGAATTAAAATTCCCATGGTTGGTGATTAGATCAGGTACATGGTGCAGCTTCTGAATCTTGTTGTCCATAAGCTTGCAGTGCCTGCACTCCATAACTTGGGTTTTGGGGTAATGCCAACATATCCTTAACTCAGTTTTATGCTAAACAGTTGCCTCAGTCTTAGAAGATTACACTGCTTGCATAGGAAATAATTAATATACTATAAATTACTAATCTCCTGGAAATTGATTTATTGAGCATGATAAGAATTTTGCATTACTTTAATTCAGGGTTCTTGTTCAAGAATATGGCAGCGAGATTCTTGTTGGAAATTTCACTCGTCTTCTCCAAGGTAAACCATGACAGGGATTGTTTGAGTCCCATTAGAATTAGAGATTTAAACTATCTTTTTTTTTTTGTAGCGACGAGTATCCCCTTTTTGTACCTTCCCATGATTACTACTCATTCGAAGGGAAAAGTTCATGGACGAGTAAAGATATAACCAATTTTGGTGTCACTTCGTTGAAATCAGATGGAAGTGTAGAAGACGATTATTATGACCTTGACATTGTCAACGTTTCCTCTGCCTCTCCTCATTCTGTTGAAACATTCAGAAATCTGCAAAGAGGAATTGCACATGTCAAGCAAAGCGTGGCTCACTTAACCGTGTATGGATACAGGATACAGTTCCCTGTCGCTCGAAGTTCCTTCTGGATCCTCGACATTTGAAACATTTGCAAAGTTGCTGGCCACATTATCTTCACTCAAGGAAGTTCAATCTGCTCTTTCCCATGTTTTGTCAAAGTAAAGCTTCAAATGCTCACCTTAGTTATACATTGTTTCATATGAACGAACTTTATACAGACGAAAAACCGGTTAGTAACCTGTATCATATAATAACTGACTTACATATCTGAAATTTACAGTTCCAACAAGCAAAGACAGGAGCCGAACTAATCCGTGTGGAATTTAAACTCCTCAAGTTCCAGTACATTGCTGAACAGCTCTCACACTCAGCCAACAACGGTATGAAGTTTGGTTTCTGAGTTCTCATTAGAGTTATGGATTTTTCGTAAGGACTAAAACCTTAGGTTGTTATCTTTTACTATGTTGTCTTGCAGTGGAACAGTAGTTATTATAATGTTCCAAATCGAGATCCTAGCTATATGATGGAGCTTCCTGATTTAAAAAAGGATAAAAACTCTATTGGTGAATGGAATTTGGTTGAGCATCCTCATTCTTCACATCCCAAAAAGTATTGATAATCTCAAGGTAAACAATATCTACATTTTTATTTGTATTCATATTGATATATTTGGTTTAATACCCGAAAAAAAAAACAATACTTTTTTGCAGGAACCCAGATTGTAGATATGTTCATACCCAAAGCTTCCTCAATACTAGGCATACATATCTTTGGAACTACCATTATCAAAAATGGTGCTTCTTATCAAAAATGTTTTATATCTTCTGCTGTAATTATTTAACATCTAATTTAGCAATGGCTTCATTTTTTTTTTTGGGTTCATAGCTAAGTGGAGTAAATAACTAAATATGGTGAAAGAGTCACTGATCTGGCTGATGGAGTTTAATGATACAACAATGAATGAAGGTTTTGTGCATCATTGACGTGAGAATATCCTCCGGCTTGTTTGGGCTTTAAAAGGAAAGAACATCACAATAAAAATTATTAAACAAAACAAAAACAAAAATACTCATTGTTTTTTAGTCACCCAACAAAAATAATCAGTTCCTTTTTCATACCACACAATGGGAACAAAAGCAAATGATAAGAGAAGCCCATCACCTCCTTTGCTTTTGAAGTTTTCATTATTGGTGATAACCAAAATATATATATATATATATATATTTATATAAACTTTTTTTGTTTTTATTTCTGTAAGTGCTTCTAGTACAAATTGCATAACTCCTCACCTTTTTTGAATTTATATATTACATGTACGTTTAAATATTTTAAAACTGGAAATTGAATAAAATACTGTGATCAATTTGGAATTAATTTTGCATTAAATTTAATTTCCCGTATCTGCTAGTAATATGTGATTTTACTTAGCAATACTGTATATTTAATATGAACAGAAAGTAATTATTTTTTTTTAATTTTGGGATGCAAGAAAAGAGAATCAGTTTCAGCTTTCAATTCAGTTCAAGTTCGAATCTTTGAACGACATGCGGTTTATATAATAGGAACTAGTATATAAATAAATATGCTTCCTTTAATATTATTTTTCTGATATTCCCCATTTTGTTTTGTAGTTTATAGAGAATATTTACTATTTAGTATTCTTTGTGAAGCAATATTCGAATTTTTTTTTTCATTTTTTGAACGTTTGATGATCATTCGTGCACAAGAATCTCAGGGAATGATAGATTCGCAAATTTGATTTGCTCAGTATACGATATTCTTCGATTTCTTAAAAAATTTTTTTTACCTCAGTTGTTTCCAAGTTTATTTTCTAACCACTATTATGTTATTTTTATATAATTTATCTATTGTTTTTATCCAAAAAAAAAATCATAGACCTTAGTCACCTTACGGGGAATGGTCTCTTCGGACCATGAACCATAATCTTTTTCTGTCCCTGGTCTTTGGTTTAACCATCGAAAATGAGATTCCATGTAAAATATATGAGTACTAATTAAGTAAAGTACTGATATATTACCCCAGCCAAGTATAATAATCTATGATACGAATCCAACAATATATGAAAAGTACTTTTATAAACTGGGCTATTCGATTTCAATATAAAACGAGAGTAATTACTCTGAATATTATATTTTAAAATTGCAAGAAACGGGAAAGAAACAAAAAAAAACTATTTTTGGTGAAAGATTTGTAATAGAGATTGTTTCAGGTGTACTTGAGAGGAATGTAAGAAATAAGAGGAAAATAAAGTACGTAGAAGATAACGGGAAAACAAAAGACAACGGGGAAAAAAAGCAAAATAAAATGCACAACTTTGTGGTCATAACGAAAAAAGAGAGCAAGAAGATAACGAAAATAGTGGAAAATCGGTGACTTCGTGATGAATTAAAGTTGAAATTATGTGTGTACGTAACTTTTGCGATCATACTATCTTTTCCTTCTTCTATTATAACACGTAACAATGATATCTATAATGCATGCATATATGTACATTATAATCTACTTAAATAGCCGTTTTCTTCCTCAAAATTTATAAACGATCTACTGATAATCTGAGGTGCATTGAATCACTAAAGAATTACATGATTGTAAAATTCTATTAGTCCGCACCTATATAGGCCATTAAAGCTCCAATTATTTGTCACTAAGTCAGGGAAGGAGACTAAAGCATAAAGATTCCACTGCATAATTTTATTATGGTCCCCCCAAAATAAACTCAAAGATGTAAAAGAAAAATAAAACAAAACAATATTAATCAAATAAAATTATAAGAAAGAAAAAAACTTCTACATCTTTGTTCCACCTATATGAACCTAACTTATAGGAACAAAAGATATTGGTTCTTTTGTTGACCCATGAGCATGCATGTACAAATGGGTTCGGAAATGGATTGGTCATGATCGGTTTGTCAATAGACTCTCGCCAGACCAATTACCAACTAAAATTTATTAAAAATGTAACTTGCAATTAAATTAACAAATCCAACTAATAGAATGAGACTATATTTTAATATTGCAATATTTTTGTTTCAATATGTGAAAATATCTCAAAACAAATTTCAAAACGGGAGGAAGTTTTTTTGTTTCTCTGTGAAAACTATTTATTATTTGATCCCTAAAACATAAGACTTTCTAATTCTGGACTGTAGAAACGATGCAATAAATTCACCAAAACGAACCGAATCATCGGATGAACTGACACGTGTCGTTAGAATAGCCTATCCAGCTCATTAAAAATAGATTTTTTTCTGGCTAATGACGTCATGTCATGCGTACCTCAGAAATACAAGCGTACGATAAGGTCACCTCCGGCCTTGGTGAAAGACTGATTTTTTTTTTCTTTTTTCCCCCCCAGCGTTTTGTCTTTAAATTGATTATTATTATATTAATATCTATTTTTAAAACTAATATTTATTCCTTTAACTTAGCTAGTATTCTAATGATGATGGACACACAAAAAGGAAGAAGAAGAAACAACAACACCAAAAATAAACTTCTTTTTCCTCTCTTTTCATGATAGGAACAACGCTTGACCTTCAGGTTTTTTTTTTTTAACTGCAAAGGAACTCAAAAAACTTCTCCTTCCATTTCAAAAATATCTTTGTTTGATCAAAGAGATTAGCCAGAATTAATACATTTCAAATCGATGTTTAACTCTTCATCTATCAACTTCTTCATGAATTTCTCTGCTTATCAATCAAGGTGTGTTAAATTTTTTCCTCTCTCTGTGTTTCTACTCTTGAATGTTGGATCTTGGAGAAATTGTGTGTGTTTTTATTAAAGGTCTAAACTTTTTTATAAGTTTAAAATATTCGAAATGATGAAGAATTTGTTCTGTTTATGTTTTGTATCAGTGAGCATATGTAATTTAATAAGAGCAAGCTAGTGGATCTATAATTAAAGGTGAGCCAAAAAGCAGAGAAGATGATGAATTCTTCTCCAACTCAACTTACATCGTTAAGAGACATGGGAATCTATGAACAATTTCAACAAATTGTCGGTTGGGGAAATGTTTTCAAATCCGATATCAATGATCGTAGTCCTAATACTGCTTCTTCCTCTATTATTCAAGTTTGTTACTTGTGTTTTGTACTAATGGTTTTTAAACTATGTGCAGACGAATTACACTTCTTCGCATAACCAGATCGAACCTGAACCTTCTAGTAATGATCATAGTAATGATGAGGGCAGGATTAACGATAAGGTTTAATACAAACAAAGCTACTTTATGTTTTCTTTTCTACATAAAGATAGTTTTTTTTTGGCGGTTTTTGTGATCTTGGTTTGATATTCATTTCTCATAATGTTAATAGACGAAACGAAGATTAGCACAGAACAGAGAAGCTGCTCGCAAAAGTCGTTTGAGAAAGAAGGTAAAAGCAACTCCCTTTTATTGAATCTCATATACAGTTAAGTTAGTTACTTACTACTAATAATAAGTCTGTTTTGTTTCCTTTAGGCTTATGTTCAACAATTAGAAGAGAGTTGGTTAAGGTTATCTCAGTTAGAACAAGAACTCGAAAAGGCTAAGCAACAGGTGAGCTATAGGTGTTTATTAATTGTTCTGTTTTGAGTTTCTATCAAAATCAGTTTTTGTTTAAGGTAATTGATTCAATACTATTTGTTAGGGATTATGCGTGCGCAATGCGTCATCTAGTAGCATTAACACAGGATTGCTGCATTTGAGATGGAATATTCACATTGGCTTGAAGAACAAAGCAAGAGAGTTAGCGAAATCCGAATAGCACTTCAAGGTCATATAAGTGAGATAGAACTAAGGATGCTAGTAGAGAGTTGCTTGAACCATTACGCAAATCTCTTTAGAATGAAATCTAATGCTGCGAAAGCTGATGTTTTCTACTTGATATCGGGAATGTGGCGAACTTCAACAGAACGATTCTTCCAATGGATTGGAGGGTTTCGTCCATCCGAGCTTCTAAATGTAAAAACGTCACACAAAAAAAAGTTACGATCTTTTAGAATACATTTTCAAAATGTAATTTTTTTTTTGTCCTTTCGGTTTTGTAGGTTGTGATGCCTTATCTTCAGCCATTAACTGATCAACAAATCTTGGAAGTGAGAAATCTTCAACAATAATCACAACAAGCAGAGGATGCTTTTGTCTCAAGGGATAGATAAACTTCAACAGAGTTTAGCTGAAAGCATTGTGATTGATGCGGTTATCGAGTCCAATGATTATCCAGCTCACATGGCTGCAGCAATAGAGAATCTTCAAGGATTAGAGGGATTTGTGAATCAAGTAAGTGTAAACATTGAGTCAAAACAAAGAAAAGTTTGTGTCTTTTGTATGTCAAGATTTCAAGAATCTGTTTTTTGATTAACAGGCAGATCATCTTAGGCAGCAAACTTTGCAGCAAATGGCTAAGATCTTGACGACGAGACAATCGGCTCGAGGTTTGCTTACTTCGGGAGAGTATCTTCATAGGCTTCGTGCTCTTAGTTCTCTTTGGGCAGCTTGTCCACGAGAACACACTTAAAAGAGGAAGTTATCAAAAAACTTTCAGAACAAGAAAAAGAATCGAAGTTTTAATGAAGCATTACTCATCACAAGCATGGAAATGATGTTTAATAGAGATACTTACTATAAGTAGAATGATTATCTTAATTAGAACTTTATTGGTTTTATGAAGTATCTTCTCCAGATATTGTAAAACAAAAATGATGTAAATTTGGGTGGAAACTTTGTAAAATATTAGATATAGAAATAAGGCTTCTTCTTCTTAGTGTAATGTAATATGTTTGAAAACATGAGAATATAATAGTATGTGTACCAAATCTAAATTGTATGCATTATTCAGGGACTCAAATGTGAAAGGGTATTATTGTATTTTTCCTTTGTTCCGCTTGAATCGTCCACAAAATTTTCCCCGGGAATTGATTTTTGTTTGTTATTTTCTGAGGAAATTTCTTGTTCGGTTGGATTTTTTCAGGAATTTCATTTTCGGAGTTAACCCATACGTTTAAACGTTTTCGGGGTGAATCAGTCAACTTTCCTGGGAATTTCGATTTTATATGAATTTTGATTTCTGGGTTTGCGAAATTTCTGGGTTTCTGGGTTGGAAATTGAAGTTATGAGCAATCTGCGAGCTATTTGTAGACCACACACAGTGTTCTCTTCGATTGTGTGTTGCAGTAGACACCAAAGTCGATCAATTGTTAGGGTTTCGATTAAAAACGTTGGCTTTAGGAACCGGTATTCGAATCCGTCTTCGTCGTCTTGGTTTAGCTCTAAAGATTCGAATCTTTGGTTTCGTGTGAGTCAGAGGAGGACTTTGGTCAGGGCATCATCGAATTGGAGCGAAGAGAAATCTCCGTACGATACTCTCGGTAACACAACTTATGATTCTTCTACCAAATTTGGGAATTGTTCTCTATGTTCTTATGCACTAGTAGGCTAAGATTTAGCTTAAAGATTAGATTTTTAAAAATAATTTGGATCTTGGTTGTTGAATATTTCGAATCCTGTTCGTTGGAGCTTTGTGGCAATTAGTGATTTTGTTGTTTTGATTACTGTGTGAGAAGGATTGGGAAACCCCTTTGTGTTGTGTTTTGAGTATGGTTCTGTGTTGTATGATTTTTGAGTACAGAGTTGGATCGAGATGCAGAGGAAGAACAGATTAAGGCTGCATACAGAAGATTAGCCAAATTCTATCATCCCGATGGTACTTTTTTCTGGATCTTTATGTGTTTGTGAGGTTATAGCAACATAAGACCTGGCCAAAGTATTTGTAGGCGAAAACTTCTGTTTATTAGTACAAGGAGTCATTTTGTGTATCACAAAGTTGTAACTCTGTTTTTTTTTTTACTGTAGTTTATGATGGCAAAGGGACTCTTGAAGAAGGAGAGACAGCAGAAGCTAGATTCATCAAGATTCAGGCTGCATACGAGCTACTCATGGACTCTGATAAAAAAAGAGAGTACGATATGGATAACCGAGTGAATCCAATGAAGGTATAGATAATAATCAGAAACTTGGAATTTTCTTCTTTTTCACTCTGGAAAATTTTAAGGATGAGATGTTGGGTTTGTGTAGGCTTCTCAAGCTTGGATGGAATGGTTGATGAAAAAGCGTAAAGCATTTGATCAAAGAGGCGACATGGCAGTTACAGCTTGGGCTGAACAACAACAGCTTGAGATAAACCTGCGTGCTCGTCGTCTTTCTCGTTCTAAGGTAAGAAATTAAAAGTCTTTTCTTGAGCTTTTACTTTCAAAGTAGTAATTATCTTCTGCTCTGTTTTGAATCTGGAAAACTTACAAGGTGGATCCGGAAGAAGAGAGGAAGATATTGGAAAAGGAGAAGAAAGCATCGAGAGAGTATTTCAACAGTACTCTAAAGCGACACACGTTGGTTTTGAAGAAAAGAGATCTGATGCGAAAGAAAGCAGAGGAAGATAAGAAAAAGCTCATCACTCAGCTATTAGCAGCAGAAGGTCTCGAACTCGATACCGAAGAAGAAGAGGAAGAAGCAGCCAAATAAGATCCCAATCATTTAGGAAGCTTCATCTTCTATATCTAGTTTAAGTAATTACGCACATTGGTTCTTGTTCTATCTCTCTCTCTCTCTATCTATCTGTTGTATTAGAAACATACATGTAGATATCATATTTGATAGTTACCAGGTCTTCACTACACAATTAAATTTCTTGATTAGAAAATGAGAAAAGTACCAATACATACATGCTGAGAAACAGAACAGAAAAGCATCGATTGCAATGTCCAAAGCAAGCAAATCACAGTGACCAATGGATCCAAAAGTTTTTAAGTCTTGAAAGTTCAACGTAACTTGCCTTCCAAGAAATAAGGGTTGAGAGTCCTAATGAAGATCATCATCAAGAGAGACGAGCTGGATCGTGAGACGACCGTTGGATCTGCGAGCTCGAAAATACTCGTGACGATGCACTTTCTCTTCCTTAAGTAAAAGACGACCACCACTCGTGTACTCTCGCTTCAACACCGATTGCACCCGCGACGGCAACATCGGAGGCGGCGGTATCTCACGCGACACCACCGCTTGTTTCTCTTCTCTTGTCTCACAGGGAGACCGGACATTATCAGTCTTGTCTGAGAAAGTGTCGAAGCAAGTCTCTGCCTTGATGGAGTCTCCGTCGTCGGAGATAGATGATCTCACGAGGTTCGAGGCTTCTTGGCAGTGAGTATTGAGAGCCATGTAATGGAAATTTGAATGCTCTCTCTTTCTCTCTATCTATTGATCGGGCTAACGAGAGTTGGGTTTAAAAAGGAGTTAGATTCATTCATTCTTTTGCTCCCATTTTGGAAGCTTTCTTTATACCAAACTAAACAATGTATATACTACGAAAGAAATATATCTTTCCATTGGATTAAATGACCAAGATAAAATTTCACCAAATGAGTACTATACAGCTTGACAACAACAAGGAGAACAAAATACAATGGGGTTATTTGTTATCCACTTTTTTCATGTATATGTTTATCCAATCTTTTGACTCATGCCACTCTTACTAGATGATCATATCCCCTACTAATCATTAGTATAAAACATGACACATGTCGGTCGATGCTTCTGCTAAAATCGTATAATTCATGTTGTTAGACAAAACAAATGTAAGATTTTGTTAAATCAAATACAATAACAATTTGGAGATATGTGTACATCTCTAGCTTATAGTTCTTGAAAAATCATAATTTGTATTATAATGAAACAGACAACAGATACATTGAATGTTTTTTTGTCTTTGATAGAAAAGAAACTTGGATAAAAATGGAGTTCTAAATCAGAGTATTACTGACCAATCTGTGTGCATCGATTCGTTTCGAATAACTTGGTTCCACATCCCAAACTGATCATTTTATATATAAATTTTTTATAACGAGTTATCGTTACTTTTTATGACGAGAAAATGCGTATACTTCTGTATAGTTTAAAAGACTTCGTTGAATTTTCTTATCCGGTCCTTAATTAAGTAAACTTGGCAAAAAAATAAACGTCGTCGTTTTGCTCATAAAATTTCAGAGGCTCGAATACAAAAATGGATAGAAGTCAGCGAAAAATAAAATCGAAAATTGTATCACTGATCACCAGGGATAGACTTGATAATGTCAGAATCACCTAAAACAGTTAAAAAAAACAAAATCATTATTAGATAGATCGATGAAGAACCAGCAACATACAAGGCAGGCAAGTAATTTAGCAAGTCTTATTCTCTTACCAGGATCAACGATGCTCAGACAAGAAACACGGAAATACTTTCCACAAGCTGTACCCAAATCAACGTTGTCTGAAACCCATTAAGATGGACAGAAGAAAAACACAGTATAAGTACAACTAATAGAAGAAGAATTATGAATGGAATGAACACTGAAGTAGAGGTATTAAAACGCAACTTAAATCAATCAGTAATTGATAAGACTAAAAATCTATCAAACTTTTAAAATCCTAAATTCTGGATTAAATAGACCAATAGAACAATCAATTTGGAAACTGATGAAAGCTTGGTACTACGTAAGCATGTAACTTTTAATACAAGCAGATCTTGATCTTGAGAAAGATCAACACTTTAACATAAAAGTTAAAGGATTGTACAAATTCTCAGTTACTAAACCTATATGCAAACAAGGGCACAAGGAAGCTCTAAATCAATAAGGGCTAAAGAAGTTTGATCATAAGAAGAAAGGAACGTACTTCCATTGTAATGGTGAACACCAACTTTGGCGAGCATTGCATAGTACTCAATCTCTGATCTTCTCAACGGTGGGCAGTTGGTGGAGATTAGAATTAGTTTCCCTGTGAACATAAGCAAAACCAGAATAAGCTAAAACAGCTACAACATTTTGGTATATGCACACCAAATGTTCGACAAAATTACCTTTAGAGCCACGGAGGGATTTGAGAACAGACTTGTAACCAAGAGTGTATTTACCACTCTTCATTACGAGAGCCAACCTACTGTTGATACCCTCATGAGACTTCTTCTGCAATTTTTAGCATAACTTTTTGAAATCGTTAGGTTGAAATACAGTGAGATTGAAAAAACAATACCCAAATGAGGAAAAAGGATAAAACTTTGGTTATAGAGAACGCGACGCACCGTTTTCTTGGCTGTCACCATTTTCACCGGCGATGAAGCAGCAACCACAATGTCTTGGATCTGTGCGGCCGAGAGGAAGAGGAAGACGATGACCAAAATCGAAAAAGCGCCGCTTGGTCACATTTTATATTCTGTGTCAATAATCTTCTAGGGTTTGGCTCTTTTCAATTTGTCTGAAATTCCAATTATGCCCTTAGTTTTTCTTTAACTCTCCTATAATTTGCACATTAATTTTTTTTTTGTTTACTCATCTTATTCGATCCCTTATTTCAATTTTTTTGGTCAGATTATATGACATGAAACTTATTCAAAATACTTGAAATTTTTTAAAGGATCTAGTTTATTTGGATAAGTAAACAAATAATTGTTTTATGTTTCAAATTCAAGTTTCAACGAGTTTTGTTTGCGGAAAATACGAACTCCCGAAGATTGGATTCAATGTATGATTTAAATAAATTCAATGGACGAAAGAACATATTATTAATCTCAGTCTGAATATTACGCCAAAAGACATCGTTTAGTTACTTTGCAATTTTACATAAAATTCAGAATATAATGAGGTCTTCCTCCTAAGCCAAAACCACAGTTTCACAATTTCACACAGAATTATATATCTTTCGAACAACTGGCTGTTGTATTCTATAATAAGATCCAAATTAAATCTGATCCAGTTTATGTAGTTTTTACAGGTTATTTAATTTTGTTTTGTATAGGTCTTTGATCAAACGTGGTCTCAATTATAATCATGTGAATTAACCTACGGATTAACGTTAAATAGAAAAATAATGATACAGAAAATGGAACAACACATTAATAATATATTTGAGCATCCTTGGCCGTTTTTCCATAATATTTATAAGATAAAATAGGATCCGAAATTCGGACAATTTTCCTATGAGATTTAAGAGAGTAAAAAATGGCTGTATAAGGATATTCAACAGAATTACTAGACATGGTTTTTTTTTTTTTGGGTATATACTAACACATCTAATAAAAATATTTGAGCATCCATTATCGTTTTTCCAATATATTTATGAGAACCAAAAGTCAGAACCCAAAACCTTCAAGCACTAAGGCATACTAAAATTTGTAAATAACTATTTTTTCTAACAAAACATAATTTCTATTTTGAACCCTAAAATAATTTAAGATATTTAATTAATAACTAATATTTAATTGAATAAAATTGCTTAAAATTTAAAATCCGTCCATCATGACGGGTCCTAATCTAGTATTAGATAAAAAAAATATTGTATAAAAATATTAGATAAGAAAAGGATTGTAGAAAATTAACTGATTATTTATTTAGAAAAAAAAGAAAATGAATAAACTGAATATGAAAGTGATTGGATACATAAATAACTCTTTGGTGTTTGGATACAAGAATAATCCATTTGTATTTCAATTTTAATAGTATATAAGATATAAGATATGTTGTTTTTAATTCGAAAGATTTTAGACTTTAGATGATGCTAGAATAGAATATTGATAAGTATATCGAATCTTTGTATAAGTTATTACGTTCTTAAAGACTGCACTAGATTATCCGTGTATTTGATATATACTTTTTTTTACCATTTTGTGAATATACGAGAAAATCTTCTATCATCATCGTATGAATTAACACGTGGATGCCGATTTTTTCATTGAATCCAAAAGATCAAAGATGGTCCAGTCTGGAGAGCTTTACGTTGCTCCTGTTGATTCTGGTGCTCAATTTGCGGATGCTCTTATGAAACCGAGAGTAATAAGATTGGTCTGTCCATCTTGAGGGGATGCTTATTTTCCTGATTAGAGAAAATACAGATAAAACAACATTAAAGTTAAGTTTTTATGTAGGTCCTTTTAGCCGTTATATAAAGTTCCAGTTAGTAACAGGATTTGGTATGACCATGGCCCAGTCCATTTAGTCGGGAGTAAATGCAGCTGTCGTAATTAGAGAAAAATAGATAAAACATCATTAAGTTTCTAAATTTGGTGGCTGGAAGCCTGGAAAGAACATTAGACAGGATTAGACATGTATCACTAGGTTTTCTTCAGGAAGAGAAGACACCATCATCACTACAAAAAAAAAAACTCCATTTTACATCACTTAAATTATAGTATCATTTAATAAAGTGCCGCGGACCCTTTTGGCTACATCAGTCGACCAAAAGCTATAGAGCCACTTCGTGTGTTTCGTAGCAAACTTCGCATTGAAGATCTCTCTCTATCACAATCTCCTTTCCCTGTCGGCGAATGACAACAAGAACCGAGACAACATAAACAAACAAATTCTCCACGTGTCACAAACTGAAACCAGGTGGTCGTCATGTAGAAAATTACTACTAGCATCGACAAATATTTTCCATGAGCCCTAGCCTTTGCCCTCTTTTTGAAGTTTCCTTCATCGAGAGGCGGCGTTATAACAAGCTTTACTAATTTCACTCATCACATGTCCTACACTCGGGCCTTTTTCTAATTTCCCATGCTTAAACATGTACAAGTAGTAGAGAGTTGCAACAAGAACTCGACTAAAAATTGATGTACATATCACATATATAACACTAATTAGTACATATTATTAGTGGCTGCCTAGTAAAGAGATCTATCTTGGATATATGTATATAGTACACATTATTTATACACAGATACATTTGGGCACCCACGTATATATCATATATGTATATGAGCCCTTGGGGGCATGAAAGCTAATGTTAAATATGGGAGCTGAATAAATAATATATTTCATTTTGTTTGGTTAAAATTTTGAGTAAAACTTCTTATATAATAAAGACTAAAATAAATTTTTACAAATATTATATAAACTGAGTATAAATGTAAGTGATGGACCTAGTCATATGACACAGACTCGTCTAAATTAATAACCAAAATCTATCCGCTCACGCATTTGTAAGTTGTAACTCTCTTTTTCATTCTCTCTCTCTTACAAACACACAAACATAAACTATATCTCCTCTCGTCGGCTCATATATATATATTTCTTGTTTTCCACTCTTAATTAATCAATAGATCGCGTTTTGATTATTTGCAGGGGGTCATTAGATATGGGTCGGGTTAAATTGGAGTTAAAGCGGATAGAGAAGAACACGAACCGGCAAATTACGTTCTCAAAGCGTAAAAAAGGTTTAATAAAAAAGGCTTATGAATTGTCAACACTTTGTGATATCGATCTTGCCCTCATCATGTTCTCCCCATCCGATAGACTCTGTCTTTTTTCCGGTCAAACAAGGTATTTTATTTCTTCTTCTGGAAATTTCCGGGACTTTCTAGATCTTGTCACTACTGTTTTTTGTTATTCAGCTTATGATTAAGTGTTACCATGTTTGCGTTTATACGACTACATATCATTTGATTAAAGACAAAACGAGCTAGCCAATTCCTTTTATCTTTTTTATTTTTTTTGGTGGTGAAAGTCACCGAATAGTAGTAACTTTCTGAATTTTTATTTTCCATTTCTTTGTAGTTTCATATGCAACCGAGAGTTGACACGGGTTTACATATTACTTAAAGCTTTAGTCGATAGAAAGTACTTTTTTGGGGTAGAAATTTATAGAAAATACTTTGGTTCAGTGAACAATAATATATCAAACAAACTTGCAAAATAACGAAAATATCTTTACATGTAATCAATGATCAAAATAGTAATAAAATTTGTAAAAATAAATTGATTATTCTATTGTATGGAAAATATAAACAATACTTTTTATAATATAAAAAGTACTTAGCTAGTTTAATTTTGAAAAAGGAAGATATACTGCAGCTAGATTTTGGTTTCTAGTTTTAAATCATTTGCGGATAAGTTTTTAAAAAATATATTGTCATTTAATTTAAAATTAACTATAAAATGACGTAAATAATTGTTGCAAAAAAAATTGAAATATAGTTTCAAATAAATATAAATTAACATACTCGACTAGTATTTGAGAAAGAAAAAAAAACATAATCTAGTAGTCTAGCCGATCAGTAGTTCGAAAGCCTCCAAGGACACGTGGCACTCTGATACGGAACATGTCATTAACACATGCAATGACTCGGTGCGAGTACCCCCTCAAATAAAACTTATCATCACTTGTTTTTCAGAAATTAAAAGTTTGAAAACAATTTCCTTATCATTAGTTGTTGTAAATAAGAAACAGAACCTTGAGCCACCCAAAAAAAAAAAAAAACAGAACCCTGATAAACACAAACCAATTCTACTTGTTTCAGTATTGAAGATGTTTTCGCGAGGTACATCAACCTTCCTGATCAAGAAAGAGAGAAGTATGTATAATCGCATTAATCTACTTCGTTTTATTAAATCATATATTCATATGTTCTTCTTTTTTCTTTTTCTTTTCAGCGCCATAGTTTTCCCAGATCAAAGCAAACGCCAGTACGTATAATTAATATACTCTAATATAATATAGTACAAATATACTTTACTTTTTACATAGGATTTGTAATTAAACGTTCTTCTCCGTTTTGCAGAGCTATCCAAAACAAAGAGGTAAGAGTACTACTAATCAATAATGTTTTTTAGTTTATTGTGTTTATGATTATCTATGCATAAGTTCTTTCCAAGTGTATATGTTCATTCTACAAGGATCAAATTTCGAATTTAAGTATTGATTTTACTTATGTATATACTATATTTTTTTTATGAGCATTTGTGTGTGTGTGTGTGACAGTGTTTGTTAAGGATTATTGAACAGATCAAAACTGAGAACGACATGGCCCTGCACATCAACGAATCTCGGTTTCTTTCTCTTCTTTCATCTTATTACTATTTTTAATAGTGATATATCATATATGTATATATTCCTGATGTTGATATGTTTTTAAAATCCAAAATATGCACACTGATCTTTTTATTGAATGGCTATGAAAAAAAAGGCCAGTCAATTCCGACGTCGAGGTTATTAATTCTCCATTTTTCTGGTTTACTAAGACGTATTAATAATTTTTATAAGAATTTGTCTAATAATTATATATGTAATTTTACAGGAACTTGAGCAAGAAGTTTGTAGATTACAACAACAGCTTCAGATGTCAGAGAAAGAACTAAGGTATGTTCCCTATTGACCCGTGTGATAAAATTAATTTTTGTTGGATAAAAGGAGTATTAATTGACTCGTGTGATCTAATGCTACATAGGAAATTCGAACCAGATCCAGTGAAATTTACATCAATGGAGGATATTGAAGCATGTGAAGCTCATCTAATCAATTCTTTGACACGTGTCGTCCAGAGACGGGTGACACATACTATCACAACATATTCTTCGGAGAAAAATTAATTAACTAACTAATTGGTAATTGTAGGAACATTTGCTGAATAAATCTTGCCAAGCACCAAGTACCCAACAAAACAGAGGAAGGGTCCTAGTAAACAACGTCGTCCAAGGTTGGGGGTACGAGGCTGAGCCCAAACAAGCCCATGTGATAGCCAAGTCGGCCCATCATCCCAACCAGCCAAGGTTTTTGTAGTTAAACTTAATTTGTTTATTTATTTGACTATGGAGTACATTATAACTGGGATTTTATCTTTTTGTCTAACAGTTATGATCTGCTGTTGCGAGAGAGTAATTCCAGTTCAAATCAGAATCCAAAATAATACTAGTCAAATTTTCTGGGCGAAAATGCTTCTTGTCGATAAAGATAAAAAGAAGAAATGTTTCAAATATGGATCTGTCTCTAAACTTATGTGGGTTCTCTTTCAAATGGAGTTTTTTTTTTCTTAAGTTTATTTAGTAAAGTTTTTGAGAATTTTTTTAGATTCATATTGGTTACTTTTTTATTTTTTTGAAACTTTAAAGAAAAAACAGAGCAAGAGGTTTAGAAATAGATAATGCATAAAAATATACATCAACAATCTAATTATGAAAACTTTTTCAAGAAAAACAAAACGAAACAAAAGTGAGATTAAAAAAAAAATGTTGATTGTTATGTATATTTGCTTCTAGGCTTAAAAAGTTTATAATGCTCTAGTTATTTGCTTCAAATTTTTTTTATAGCAACCTTTCATATTGTGCATTTTGTTTCAGAGCATCAACGAATTAACGATGATAAAAAATATAAATAAGAAATAAGAATACGGGTTAAAGATGTGATCATGCGTCTATGGAAGAAAAATCTTAAGGATAACAAACATAAGTCAGTTGTGCACACACAACAAACACACTCACAAAAGAAAATTTATTCAAGGTACCATAAAAGAAGGAGAAAAAAAAAGATAAGAGCATTGAGAAATCCACCATTAAATGTCATGTGCTCATTACTCAAGGTTTGATAAGGATAGATCAACAACCTATAGTTAAAAATAACAAATCATGAATTAATAATACAATCAATTGAAATTTATATGTTTATCAATAAATTTTATAAAGATGAAAAAAAAGAGTTACCCATTCACTCCTTCTCCATGTCGGAAAACTTTCTCAAATGGGGATCTATACTTATACCGAGGCTCTCGTACAGTGGATTGTATACACGGTTTATTAGCCTGAGAGACACAAATATAAAAATACAAAAAAGCTTGTTTAAAAATGCAGATGTATATATGAAACAAATATTTGAAAGAGGTGCGGATAATACTCAATGGAAAAAAATGAAGAAAAATAAACCTTGACTCAGCAGGATTGATTGAAGTTGAAGCAACATTTTCGTCTGCTGATATTCTCTACATTATTTAAATATCTCACATTATTTGTTTTAAAAAAAATCTACATAAAAAATAAATATTACGAATATTTAGAAAATATGTACCCTGCGTTGAACTGGAGATGATGATTGTCCAAATTCAAACCGACTTTGGTAACTTCTTCGACGAGATCCCACTACGTCGCTCTTCAACAGTGTTGTTACCAATAAAGATTTTCAGTTCAAAACTTCATACATTTATATACATTATTTACTGAAAATAAATTATACCGGTAAAGGTATGGTTGAGTTTGCGGATGGGCATATTTGTGTCGAGAACCCGAACCTCAACAAAGACTGATTCACTGATCTCTGCATGTTGCCATGATGCCTACAAATATACAATTACAATTTTAAAAATACAGCAATAAAAATATGCTTGTGCTATATTAATTAGATTATGACTTGTAGTTGTTACCTTGTAAAATTAGAGGACATTTGAGGCTTAATAGTATTCGGATGCATTTGAGGCCTAGGGATGAATGAAATGTTGTTTTCCGAAACAACATTTAAGTTAGGAATCCTATTAATTTGAAAAAAAAAAATTAAGAACATAAAAACCTAATTTTTATCTTGTGCTAAATTAACTAGATTATGACTTGTACTTGTTACCTTGTAAAATTAAAGGACATCTGAGGCCTAATATAATTCGGAGACATTTGAGACCTGGGAATAAAGGAAATGTTGTTTTCTAGAACAATATTTAAGGTAGGGATCCTATTATTTTGAAAAAAAAAATTAAGAACATGAAAACTTAATTTTTCTTTTGTGCTAAATTAACTAGATTATGACTTGTAATTGTTACCTTGTAAAATTGGAGGTCATTTGAGGCATAATAGAATTCAGAGCCATTTGAGGCATGGAGATGAATGAAATGTTGTTTTCCGGAACAACATTTAAATTAGGGGTCCTATTTATTTGGAAAAAAATAAGAACATGAAAACTTAAAATTTCTCTTGTGCAAAACTAACTAGATTATGACTTGTAGTTGATACCTTGTAAAATTAGAGGCCATTTGAGGCCTAATAGAATTTGGAACCATTTGAGGTCTAATAGAATCTGGAGCCATTTGAGGCATGGAGATAAATGAAATGTTGTTCTCCGGAACAACATTTAAGTTAGATATCCTATTAATTTGAAAAAAAAAATAAGAAGATGAAAACTTAATTTTTCTCTTATGTTAAATTAACTAGATTATGACTTGTAATTGTTACCTTGTAAAACTAGAGGCCATTTGAGGCCTAATAGAATTCAGAGCCATTTGAGGTATGGGGATGAATGAAATGTTGTTCTCCGGAACAATATTTAAGTTAGAGATCCTATTAATTTGAAAAATAAAATTTAATAACATGAAAATTTAATTTTTCTTTTGTGCTAAATTAACTAGACTATGACTTGTAGTTGTTACCTTGTAAAATTATAGGACATTTGAGACCTCGGGACAAATGAAGTGTTGTTTTCCGGAACAACATTTACGCTAGAGATCCGAATAATTTGAAGAAAAAAAATTAAGAACAGAAAACTTAATTTTTCTCTTGTGCTAAATTAATGAAATTATGACTTGTAGTTGTTACCTTGTAAAATTAGAGAACATTTGAGGCCTAATAGAATTTGGAGGCATTTGAGGCCTGGGGATGAATGAATTGTTGTTTTGCATAACAACATTTAAGTTGGGAATCCTATTAATATGATTTTGCATAGGATATGTCCTGCATGAATCCAATAAATTTTATGTTCACATATAATATTTTTAATGTGGAGATTGGTTTAGATAAACATAAATTATTTGATTCAAAGTTATACTATTTTTTATAAGAAAGAAACTATAAGTGGAGTTAAAGATCTTACAAATCTGAAATGTTGACCATTCTTAAATTGTGTAGGTCATCTTGCCCTCTGACTAAAGCTGATGGGGGCGGTTGTAACCACGTCTCATGTGAATTGTCTAATTGTTCTTGTTGCATGATCTTGTGTTGGTGTTGTTGTTGCGTACATAAAATACAAAAAAAATCATATTGTTAGAATACAATCAATATTTACATCAGGTTTATTAGTCTATATGTCAAAGTGTAAGTAATATATACCATTTCAAGTGGATTTGGTACTACAGTCGATCTCTCTTGATATGTCCTTCCATTTGATTGTTGGAAGGACATTAAGGGATTAGCTTCATTCATTGGAGAGACATAGATCATTCCAGTAGATTCCTCCTACATATTTCAAGTTTCCACATTTAGGTTTTGATTGGTTAGCATAGTTAAAGTATAAATAAAAGGGAAATTTTTTTTCAACTCAAGTCAGCTACTTTTTATCAATCAGAATAAAGCAATAAAATGATTTTATACCACTTTGCGCTAAAAAATAATAAAAGTGGAGTAAATTTTTACTCTAGTAATAGGTGGAGTATAAAATTACTCCAAATTTTACTTTTTAGTTTACTCTATTTTTTTACTTATTTACGCTCACATTTGATATCTCTCACCAATCACACCCTTAGTAAATTATGTAGACAATCATATATTATATATATATATATCAGATTTTTATTATTGATAAATCATAAACAATATTTATATAAAAAATTCATCATAAGAGACCGAAAGAGAAGTATACCGTTAATGGAATGCATATTTCCGGTGATGCCGGAAATTTTAAAAGGTCTAGAAGAGATATTTCATCATCGGACACATCGCTAGGAAAGGACATATTTGCCAATTATTTTGATTGAAAGGATATCTCGTCTAAAAACTCACCCGACTGATGAAATGCTAATCGAATTAAAAGGTAACCTTGAATGAAAGGATATTCCAACTGAAAGGATAATCAAACTGAAAGGATATTTCGACTGAAAGGATATCATGTCTAAAAGACTCACCAATTGAAAAGACTATCGAACTGAAAGGCTATTCGGATTGAAAGGTTACCTTGGATGAAAGGATATTCCGACTCAAAGGATAGCTGGACTAAATGTATATCCCGATTGAAAGGATATCCCATCTAAAAGGCTCACCCAACTGAAAGGCTATTCGGATTGAAGGTTTTCTTAAACAAAAGAATATTCTAATTGAAAGAATATCCCGATTGAAAGGTTAATCAGATTGAAAGGTTATCCCGATCGAATAGAATTGAAAGGTTATCCCGAACTGAAAAATTATCCTTACAAAAGGATTATTATTGGCTTATATATTGAAAGAGGAGATAGAAAATCTTAAACAAAAAATCCTACATGGCATACTAATAAATATATTATAAATCATCTAATAAAAATAATAAAATAATATGTAATTACAATATATTACAATTATACACTATTATCGACCACATATAGTGTCAACTAATTTGTTTTTAAATAAAATTTCATTTACATATTATTTTTTTCTATGCTCATCCTCATAGTTTATATATATATATTTGAGAAGGAAAAACACATTTAAAATTTATAGATTTTTTTCCTTCTAAAAACATAATAATTTCATATAAAAATAATTTAAAAAATATATGAAGATTTTATAACTAAAAATTATTATGTACATAACTTATATGTGATAAAGACAATAAGAATTAACCGTAGATTTTACTTTCTGATCTTCAACTACAATAATTTTAGTTATGTCCATATTAATATTATATGATTACTTTTCACATCCAATATACTAATAATTTGAAATGGCTAGTAAACATAACTAACAAGTACATGAAAATGAAAACATAATCATCATTTTTAGACTAAAATATTGTTAAGCTAATCAAATTATACAAAAAAAAATTAAATTCCCTTTTTTTTTTTAAATCCCATATTTTCCCAAAAATAAATAATAGAATCTTATGTTAATTCGGGTTAACCGGATCGGTTTATTCAGAATTTTGGATAATTTTAATTTTAAAAATGTTACCGATTTGAACCGATTAAAATTTTCAGTTTAATCAGTTTGGATCGTGTTTTATTCGGATCGGTTTTCAAAAAATAAATATATTTCAAAATTAAACTGAAACTTGTAAAATTCGGTTTGTTCGGTTCATTACAGGCCCAAAACAATAAATATTTACAAATACAAAACAAAACATGTGTTACAAAGCCCAATATTAAGCTCAATAAAAATATAATTAGGGTTTGGTAGACACACTCGAATCCAATCAACTTGACGACGGCTGATTAGTGACGATGGCTAACCGGTGACGACGACGGTGGTGTATGGACGGTTGATCCATCCTTCATACGAGACTTGTCATCCGTGTAACCGCAATCTAAATCAAGCATAAGACACAATATGTTAATCTGATTTGATAAAATGGATTAATTGAGGATTATCTCTTTCATTTGTGATGAGTTTCGGATAGATCTGAAAACTTACCAGTGAGTCCAATGAGAAGTTGATGATGAGAAACGAATCCAGTGATTAGAGATGAAGAGAAACGATGTGATGACGAAGAAGAAGGAAAAGATGTGAAGAAAGAAGAAGAAGAAGGGAGAAGAAGGGACCGAACCGATTGCCCAAGACTAATAGAAAGGTTACAGATGATATGATAATTCAATAAAAGTTAAGATTTTAAGGGTGGAAGTGTTGTTAATGTAAATGTATATAGTAATATATGATCATTAATAATAGAAGTGTATTAAAAAATATGGTAAATTAAAATCTCTTAGAGATCATTGGCTACTAAGTTGAGGTATTCTAATATCATAGTCGGAGACTTCATGATCTGCTTGTGCTTCCTGCTTTGACATAATCGGAAGTTCACTTTCCTCCACATTGGAATCCACTAGGCCATGTTGTTATATTAGAAAATATAAGTAACTTTTTAATTTGTTGATAAAATAACTTTTTCTACAAAAGAGAATTTAAGAACCTTAAAAAAATTTAAAAAAATTTAAAAAAATTTAAAAAAATTTAAAAAAATTTAAAAAAATTTAAAAAAATTTAAAAAAATTTTAAAAAATTTTAAAAAATTTTAAAAAATTTTAAAAAATTTAAAAAAATTTTAAAAAATTTAAAAAAATTTAAAAAAATTTAAAAAAATTTAAAAAATTTTTAAAAAATTTAAAAAAATTTAAAAAAATTTAAAAAAATTTAAAAAAATTTAAAAAAATTTAAAAAATTTTTAAAAAATTTAAAAAAATTTAAAAAAATTTAAAAAAATTTAAAAAAATTTAAAAAAATTTAAAAAAATTTAAAAAATTTTAAAAAAATTTAAAATATTTAAAAATATTTAAAAAATTTTAAAAATTTTTAAAAAAAAATAAAAAAAAATAATAAAATAAAAAAATTTTAAAAAATATTTTTTAAAAAAAATTAAGAACCTGATGCTGCATAGGAGGAAACAAGGTCGAGGGATCGTGGGCCTTTGTAGAATTATAGGCATTGGCCCATTCTTGGAACATGTCACCGTTATGATTTGACATATGACATTCACCAATATTGTTTTGGTTTGAGCTTGAGCTACTTCCTTGCAACAACGTTTCATACATTGCTGAATGGGCTGATGCGTCAAATAAATGGGTTTGGTTAGGCCCATTTGCAGCCAGCCAGCCTCCAACGACGTCCTTTACAAATGGCCCACCTATGTTTTGTTGTTGTATGGCAGATACTTCGTATGAAGATAATTGGTCACTCAATATATGTTCCTGCGTCTCAGAAAAAAAAGTAAACGAAGAAGTCATTTAGCTGCTAATAATATTGTTGAATTAATATCATTATGATGTAACCAAATAAAGTGGAGTTTAATTTATTGACCCGTCGTTGAGTAACACGTGTTAAGTTGTCCGTGAGCTGCTTCTCACAAGTTTCGTACTCCACCATTGTTGTAAACCTGATTGGATCTGGTTCATATTTCCTAATTGTATTTGGATATAACAATTAGTCACTAAATTTTAACATATATTATATCACATTTTTTTTTTGAGTTATTAAAGGGAAGACCTAAGTTCTTCCTCTGCCATATGAAGCTGTTCTTGTAACTTATAAAGTTCTCGCTCAAGTTCCTTAAATTTTCGGATTAAAATCACACACAAAAAATAAAATCGATGATTAGAGAGTAAATAACATAAGTTATAGTTAAAAAGAAAAAAGATTAGAAGAATCACCTCGACGTCAGAGTTGATAGCTGCAGGGCTTTTCAAAATCATCCAGTAAGAAAATTTAAGAAAATCAACTTCCGAATTCTTGAAAAATAATGTATATAAATTTTATAATAATGAAAACAAATAGAAAGAAGTTGAGACTTTGTGAGTTGAAGAGCAATATCATTCTCAGTCTTGAGTTGCTGCAAAGTCCGAAGTAGATACTGTCACGTGAACAAGAAAATTTCGACATCAATAAATCTAAAATATATCACATGTAATCCTTTTTCTTACTTTGAACAGAAGCTATGCAGTTATTTCTTTTTTGTTTAAAAGGGTAACTATTTCATTAAAAGGTTATTTTCGTGATCACTCTCGTAATTGAAAAAGTGTATAAACACACATTATACTTAGTCTAATTACCTCTTTGCTCTGGAAATCTCTGCAAAACAAAGTGGTCAAAAGAAGAAATTAAAATCCCAATTAGATTTTAATTATCAACATTTAGTTGTATGTTTATAAAAAGAATTTAGAGGAAGAATAAGAGAAAGATACGTACGTAGGGAGTCGGCTCGGATCGGATAAAGGCCACAGAACACTAAAATAAAATGAAAGGAAAAATATTAGGGAAAAAAAAAAGTTTAAAAACAAAGGAGATTTGCTCAGCTTACTTCTCTCGTTCTTGGTCAGGAAGATTGATGAATCTTGTGAAAACGTCTTCGATCCTAACAAATTTTTTAACGAATAGATATGAATCAAATGAATGTTTTTCATGTTTGTATAATTTAACCAAAAGAAAATGTGTAAAAAATAAATAAATAACCTAGTTTTGCCGGAAAAGAGGCTAAGGCGATCGGAGGGAGAGAACATGAGGAGAGCAATGTCGATGTCACAAAGAATGGACAATTCATAAGCTTTCTTTATTAGACCATTTCGTCTTTTCGAGAACGTAACTTGTCGATTAGTTGTGTTCTCTATTCGCTTTATTTCCAATTTCACTCGACCCATGTCTCTCTATAATCCGATCAACGGTACTAACAAATTCAAAGATTCTTATTCTTCTCTTTTTTTTTTTTGGGGAATGCGAAAGTCTGTTCATTGGAGGCAAAAGTGTGTGTATATATATATGAACAATGTATGGACGAGAGAAAAGAGAAGCTTGAAAGAAGGAGAGGTTAGGTATAACTTATAAGAAAGAGAGTTTTTGTTAGAAATGTATGGGAGAGAGATTGAAGGGATTTGTTCTTTGAACGAATACAGAATAATCAATGATCATCTATACATTGCCACGAATAATTTCATATCGGAGTCTTTATCCAAAATATATATATATATATATATATATATATATATCACATTGGTCAACTGTGGTCACACTGATAATCATATGCGATTTCTGGTTTAGGAAAATCGAACCGGCATTATAAGTGAAATTAATGAATAGGATTCACATTTGGATTAACCAGTTCCTAAAACTAGCGATGACAACGAAGTCAAATGATATCATTACGTTTGAAGATTTAATAAAGTTTATGCTTTGAGATTTAAAAACAATAGACTATATAATACAACAATATTATTACAAACGACTACTAGACTATATGTTTTGTTTGCATGTATTTAATTTGAAGCTCTCAAATATCAACACATATCTTGCGATGTAGATCTTGTTCTCACATAAACATCTACGGCTTCTCCTACAGTCATAAATATATTTTCCTTTTTCATTTTCTCCTCCAATTTTGCCCGCTTCAATTTGTGAAGTACCCTCCACCTCGGACTAGCGATCACTAACTGCATCCCCGAACCCAAAAAAAAAAGAATATTGGTAAAGTTGAATGAACCCAAATATGTAACTAGTGAACCAATAACATTTGATTGAGCATAGGTTATATATTTAATGCGGATTTTTTTTTTAAAGTACCCAGATGTCATTAGAAGCCAGCTCTTGATGTAAATCTTCAAGTGCAACTACTCCTGATGTATCTACGCCTATCACGCCTTCACATTTTTTTGTACATGTAAAGTTCAGTAATCTTACTATATAATTCGAATATAAAGTTTTTCTACAAATTAGTATCATAGAATAATGTAGGTGGGTGCTTACAAGACATGTCGAGAATTACTACTTGAAGAAGTTTTTCTTTTTTATCTTCTTGTTCATTCTCCTCTTCTTCTACTTCTTGAACTGAATTCAATATTCTGAAAGTAAAAACATTATTAAAAAGTTGTCAAACTCTATTTAATAAGAGTAACAAATAAGAAATATAATGTTAGAACTAGAAAAAAGAGTTGATTAATGAAGTGAGAATTTAACCTGTCTCTAATAAAATTGGCATTAGCAAAGCATAGCAAAGGAGAACTAATTCGAAGAGTCAACAATCCTGGAGTCTTAGTAGCCATTGGATACTGATTTACGTCACCGAAGATATCTGTTTTTGACAATCTCCCTAAGGCCTCAATGTTTGGTCTTATCGAACTCAACATTATTCTCGCAAATGATATACCCACCTACATTTATATAGATATAATTTAATCATATTAAACTTTATAGTCTATTAAATAAAATTTCACAGCCCTGTGAATTAGTCTGACCAAAACTGATTAGGTTGATCAAAATTCTAGGGTTGAGCAAAAGGATATATAAAGAGACACAATTATCTTTTACACTAGATGTCTCACAGTCAATTGCTAATGATACTTTTATCTTTTTTCATTCACAACTTGACTTCATTTTTTTTGTACCCACCACACATATATATTTGAATTTATATGTACTAAATATATTACCATTTGAATGAAACATTATACATTATTGATGTTTTGTGTTACCGTGTCTATGCACAGAGAATTTGGTCGGCCTAGTAGCTTATTTATAAAACAATTTAATGGTTATAAAATATATGAAGATAATGACATTTTTGGTTCCTATAGTTTCACATGATTAGATATAGAGTTTCGTTGACTCGACGTCTAAGGGTAATCAATGAATAATTAATGATAACAAAATAATGTGTGTAGTTAATTATTAATATAATACGTCTGAATGGATAAGATTTTAATAAAAACAAGAAAAATAAAGATAGTAGTGTAAGAGAAAGAAAGAAAGACTCACGGCGAGAAGAAGACCAATCTCGACGGAGGCAAAGAGGACGCCGAAGAAGGCGGCGATGAGAACGAGAAAATCAAGTTTATCGAGTTTCCAAATGTGGAGAGCACCGGAGATATCAATGAGACCTGGAAGCGCAGAGAGGATTATGGAGGCAAGAATCGCCGTCGGTGTATAGTAGAGAAAACTCGTTAAAACTTCCAGCGAAATCATCACCGTAATCGCCATTACAATGTTTGAAACCACCGTCTCGCAGCCGGCGCTGAAATTCACCGCCGTTCTTGAGAATGATCCTGTTTTAAGTATCCACCAAGATTTTACCGGTTAACTTCGGTTATTAGTTTTGATTAGTAAACCGGGTTTAGTTAAATGGAAAATTTTTTACCGGTAGCTACATAACAAGAAGTTAAAGAGCCAGCGATGTTCATAAATCCCATAGCCATCATTTCTTTGTTCCCATCCAAACGATATCCTTTGATCGTAGCAAATGATCTTCCCACTGCAATTGCTTCCTGTATTATTTATTTTAGTTTAGTGTATTAATCAGTGATTAATCTTGACTAATATATATGTAGAGAGTATGGAATATTATTACTAACCGTGAGAGCGATGATTGCCGATACAAGACCAATTTTGACGATTTGACCGAGATGTGGACTGTTGAATTGTAATTGGTTAACCGAAGGTTGGTTAAACCCTGGTTTAATGTGTTTAACAATCTTAACCCCTCGTGTCGCAGCATTGGTTAAATAAACGATTAGGGTTGCTAATACCACTGATATTAACGGTGCCATCGCTGGAATCCAAAACAATTTTTTGTTTCTTTTCCCCTGGGTTTATAGAAAACCAATCACATTGAATAAAAATATAACTATTTTTGTTTTGTGGTAATGTTAAAAATAGAACTATTGTGAAGTGCATATACAAATGTAATAAATAATGCACAGTAAATTTGGTTTACTTACGATAAATCTAGCTAGGAGGATGAAGATGAGAAATGAACTACCGATGACAAAGTTTAGAGGTTGCCACTGCAAAAGTAATATTAATTATTCAATATTCCTCACTTTAGACTTTAACCAGAAAAAGAAAAAGAACAAAAAAATATGTTCGTACCGGATGGTGAAGTGAGTGGAAAACGGAAGATAAAACCGAAACCACATCGGTTTTGTTGGTAAAATGAGATAAACCAAATAAACCTTTGAGTTGTTGTAAACCAATGACGATGGCAGCACCAGCCATGAACCCAACAAGAGCCGCATGTGACAAACAGTCCACCAAAAATCCTAACCTGATACATTATAACAATATATTTGATATCAGAACAATACATTTTTGTCGTTGTCGTTGGTCCAAAATTATAATATTTTGAACATAATTCGAATAATAATGATTCTCTATGCAATTTGCCTGAAGAGTCCAAAGATGGCTTGAAACACGCCAGCGAAAAACGTGACCGTGAAGACAATTTTGCGGTAAGCAATAGGGTCTGTGATCGGATCTTGAAGGTCACGAACCAGTGAAGAAAGTATAAGTGAAACTACAGCCACAGGACCAATGGCTAACTCTCTCGAACTTCCCATCGTCGAATATATTAGAGGTGGTACCACACTTGTATCTGTTATATATATATTTAAATAAAATTTTAATCAAATTCGTTGCAAAAAATCTGAGGAAATATACAAATTCCAGTTCTTGTCCAAGACAACAAAATTTATGTGCATATCTTTTAGCTATGATCTCTATAATTTCCTATTATGTATGGTCATTGTATTGTTTTTGTCTAGAATTTATGGTTTCTGCTGTAATTTGTGATATTGACAAAGTCGATTAATAAAAATTTTAGATGGAAAAAAATATATATATACAAATTCCAGTTCTAGTTTTGGACTTACATAGACCGTACTCTGGATCAAGTCCAGCCAAATTCGCATATCCTATACTCTGCCAAATGAATTTGAAAATGTATCTTTATAAGAAATCAACATTGATATTTTTTACAATATTAACGATTATAATTGTTGAGAAAAGTTACCTGAGGAATGCAAAGGCTAGCGAGAGTAAGACCAGCCATTAAATCTTTCTTGAACAAGTTGAGTTTGTATTGTCTTCCCCAACTCAGTATAGGGAAAACAGCTTTAAGACAAGAGTAAACCTGGTTTGATGATGAGTTATTCTTCTTGTTCCTCCTTTGATTCTTGTTGGAAAACACATTTGTTCTTACATACCCAACAAGCTCTTGCCACATGCTTGGTGGCTCCGGTGTATTTATCAGCCACTGTGACAACGGCTCTTCCGTCGGGCCGGCTTCTGTCTGGTGGCTCTTGTGGTTCTGCAGCTCTATGCCCATTTTTTTGTTATCTTTGTGGGTTTTTGAAGTGTGTGATAGAGAATATATATATCCAAACTTTGGTCCTTATTTTTGAATTTTGAATATGCTTTATCTGCGTAGTTCCTATTTAGTTAATAATTGTTAGTTTATGAAAAGTGAAATGAAGAATAATACACGACATTTTGATACTATATTTAGAAAATACGTACCATACGTTGCACACAATTATAAGTTATCAAATTTGTAATATTTTTTTAGTCAAACTGTAGATTTAGTTAATAACTTTTTTATTCTTGAGATTCTGTTGTTGCTTATAATTTTGACTAAAAGTGGTTAATAATTATGATTTATAGTGTAATTATTTTTTCCTTACTTTGATGTAACTAACAGATAACACTAGTTTCCAAGTGAATGCTTATGTGAAAACACACAAATAATTAAGAATAAAAAATTGTAGTATTTAAATAAAGTAGTATTGTATTTATTGTTTTCCTAGTGTTTGAACTGATTTTATTTATTTATTTAACATAGTTACAATTATAATTGATATTTTTATAGTAAAAATAGTTTTTTATTCTATAACTTTGAAAATATTTATTTTTTGAGTAGCTTTGAAAATATTTATTTTTTACCGAAAAAATTGCAATGAGATTTTTCACACACGGTTAGCGTTTAAATGATACTAAATTCGTACATGTGGCATATTGCGGGTCAATTGTTTTATACATATTTTTTAGTTTGTTTACTATATATAAATTTTTTTGTTTTTTTTGGTCAAAGTTTAAATTGTTATTTTGTTTTATTGATTTATAATTCTAGTGGTTTTCTTAAATTTATTTGTTCTTTTATTGTTTTACAGTTTATAAGAAATTTAACATTTTTTTATCATTGAATTGCAATTATTGAAAGTATAAAATTTATCTTTATTTTTAAAATTAAATTCTAACATTGAGAAATTTAAATTTTATTTTAAAACAAAGACAAAACCACATAAATGAATACGAAAACAACTAACAAAGTAAACATAAAATAAGAAAAAAAATGTCATAATTAAATATATAAATAATCAAATAAAAAGAATTAAAAAATTTTAAACAGTCAAAATGAATCAACTTTATTTTGGTATGGCATTCACAAGCACATATTGCATAAAACAAAGTGAAAATATAAATAATCATTATTATTACTTATTAAAAAAAAGATATAAAGGATGCTCCAAAAAGAATAGAGGCTCCATTACCTCTACACCAGACTTTTGAGTGTTCGGACTCTCAAAAGTTCGGTCTCCAAGAGTGAAGAATCTTTCACCTGTATTCTTCGGTTGGTCTTGTATGGTCATAAATCTATGAGAATACAAATGCAGCCGCAATTGATAAGAGTGTTTTTTGTTTTGTTTTTGAAGTGAAGTGTGTGTTTCATATTTAGCGTTGAATAATGCTTAGGTATATATAGTGTTTTGTATTTGTGGTTTAATAAGATTTAATTAATGATTATTCAGATCTTACGTGATTTGAAAGTAAATAATTTGAACATAAGGTAAGGGAATAATAACTTCTGATTGATATGAGTTTTAAATGTTCAAATTATTTTCGTAAATTTTGGTATTATTAAAATTGTGATTGTGGAGAGTAATTTATTTTTACATATGTTAAGAAAATATTAATTTCTGATTGATATGATCTTATGAGTTTTAAATTTGGTAAATGTTTTCGGAAAAGACGTTTAGTGATAACTTTGTTTAATTTACTTGTGGGTTGTGTTTGGAAAAACCCTCTTAATAGTGTAAGTAGATGTATGATAAAATGAAATCAAAGACATGTTGAAGATTTAGTCAAACAAAAAAATCATATACCATAAACAATGAACATACCAACAAGAGGGCATGTCGCAAATACATGAAAACTTTGTCATAATATATCACGGTCGTACATAACATTACAAATATTAGTCATGTGAAAGATAAGTACTATCGCGTGACCATTTTGGTAAAAGCAAACACATTGCTGATTGAATTAAATAACATTTCTCAAGATATTATATATGGATTACACGTCCAAAAAAAAAGCATAACTAATCTTGAAAATGTTCTGATTGTCTTTCATAGAAATCAAGAACAAGAAAAGAAAATACATAACTAATCTTGAAAATGGATTAATTGATGATGCATAACTAATCTTGAAAATGTTCGGATAGTCTTTCATAAAAATCAAGAACAAGAAAAGAAAATGCATAACTAATCTTGAAATTTGAGTGCAACAAAATATGCGATTGTACCCACCTTGGATGGTCAGGTAAATTTCATATACTTTAAGTTTAAACATATACATAGTACTCAGTATATATTATATTGATATTTTCAGAAATTAACAAAAAATCAATATCCAAATTATCTACATTAGAGCATACGAGCTCTGATCCAAAACGAATATTTAAGTGGAGATGTCCGGGTTTGCCAGATAAAACAAAAATGGTTTGATGGAGAAAGAAGGCACTATACAATAACTGATCTTGAAGGAAAAAGGAAGATGAAAAAGATATGCGAATGAAAATTTGATTATTCATATGTGGTTGGTTTTTTTCTTTCTTTGGGCCTCTTTTTCCTTATCTTTTATATGGAAGAATATGGAATTGGACGGATGAGATGTGGTATTTGGTTATGTTCGGTTCACATTTTTTTCCGTTCTGGAATTTTTGGTTACTATAATAAAAAGCAATGGAATATATTCGTCGTACGGTCATGATCTAAGCCATAACTCATATGTTGTTCTTCTCTATCTTTCCACTATGAACCATTCTAATCACATCTCCACTCCTTTTCATCCACTGGAGGATGAATCTTCCAAACGAGCTACTCTAAGGTCATAGTCATAGACTCGTACGTTCTTCTTTTTATGTGAAAGTTTGCCGAATAACAAAAACATATGAGAACTGTAGCGCCATTTTCTCGAATGCATTGTGTTATTCATTAAAACCTATAACAAATTTTAAAGTTGTTTAATACTGGATTATGCAATTGTTATACAAATCTTATAGTAGTAGATAATGAAGTCAGTGATATATTTATCTTTATCTTTACGTTTACAACCAAAATGACAGATTTACTAAATTATAAGCACTTGACCTAACATGTTTTTTTTAAAGGTTATTTTTGAGTATTCACAAAAAAAAACCAGCATTCAAATGAATAGTGTTAAAATATTTGTTTCCAGTTCCTAGATCTCCAACCAGCTGTCTCGTTTGTAAACATTGTGAATTTGATGAGTTGTGTGGAAAGAATTTTTTTCTAGTAGACCTAAAACAACAAACTGATCATCACCATAATTTCTTTTTCTCTGACACGATCTATTAAGAGATGTTCAGTACCGAGCAAATCTATTCACCAAGATAACACATAATGACACCTTTATCTAAAAGACAATTATACGTGTGGCCGCGTCGTCCTACGCTTACGGGAGACCATCAACTGTGCCTTCAGAACTTTATATGCAAAATATTGATAATGGATATACAATATTTATTAGAATCTTAAGTTAATAATTACTAACAACGTGTGACTAAAGGATTGATCAAATTAGAAGATGCAATTATCTGTAAACATTGTATTTTCGAACGATCTCGGTTGCTGCGTTTAAATTTAGTTGAAAGAAACAATTTCATACTATAAAAACCAAGTAAACTACTCAATAATGATTTTTTTGTAACATGTTAAGTATTTATACTATTTTAAAATTTGTGACAAGAGGTTATAAAATCAATAATGATTTGTTCATAGATAAGAGTTATAATTAACAAAGCTATCATACTTATACAATATTTTTTATTTTCTGTCATACATAATCGTAACTGATTATACATATAAATGCATTTATGTCATGTATATAATTATTGCTTCTGAACGGTTGACTAATTAAATATTTTACATTTTCTGGGCGGCACCCGAAAATAAAATATTTGCTTATTTGTAGTTTATCACGAAGAAGAAAATTTGAAGTAGATTATATGCCCCCGAATAATTTGAAACGTTATGTTTCTTATAATATAATTTTTTTTAAAAACAGAACGTTTTTCTGGTCGGCAATTAAGTATCGATTTAGTTATCTATAGACATATAGTACTTAAATAATAGGATAATCGCTAAAATTTACACATAATACAATTTATGAACTTATAACTACATAAACTTTTGATCTTTTTATTTGGATACACAAACTTGTAACCAAAATATATCCTTGAGTACAGATTCTTGTTTGGTACATCGGTTTCTCAAATTGTTATGAGGCATTGTATTTGCATATTTCACAAGTTTAAGCTTTGAGAGCCAATAGAGCCAAAAACAAATTTATCACCTACTTGTACTGTGGGTGAGTTTGGTTGATAGGTAACGAAAACATAACGAAACATATGCCTTTTTCCCCAACAAATTATTTGTTTACTAAATATTAGTAAAAATAAAAAATAAAAAAAAACTATGATAGTGTGTGGCTGGCCGTGAACCAACATCGAGAGCCAATAGGTCATAGCCAGCAAACACTAACTCTAGCGCGTGAGTGACACGCAGTCAATGGCTAAATGCACCGAGGAAGAACCTAGCCATATGCTTGTCCATATTCGTGATTGCTGGCCCAGGGGCCCACTAAAAGTCAACTCAACCCCCAATTTAGTTTTGACCTTTTCGTTTTTTCTCGATTTGGAGCCAGTGGCATTTCCGTAATAACAATTTTAATGCCCTGTCATTTTGAATCATTATCCGCGGGCTCCGCTCCGTTAAACCCGCTTGTAAAGTGGGTGCGGATCGAACAAATTTGGATTTTAAATATAGCAGTTCATGTGGATACAGGTGTTATATATTGTGGGACGGGTGCGGATCACGTTATTTTAATTTGCGGGTCATGCGGGTATCCGCCAATATTTGAAATTGTGTCATTTTGAGGTTTTATAATTGTAAAATTGTGTGTTGTTTTAGAGGAACTGTGTGTTGTTTTTTAAATACTGTATCGTTTTTAGTTTTTTTTAGGGTTAATGGTAGAAACAGAATAACATTCACATCTATCTCTTTTTTTTCGTCTGCGCCTCCTTTTCTTTTCTTTTTCTCTCTCTCTGCAAGACGACAAGTTGATCTATTCTGGTCAATGGTTCGAGCTTCATCCTCGTTCTTCTTCCTTTGATTGAGGAAGGTAAGCTTCTCCTCTTCATCCCTTGGCATCAAATCTTGTTTGTTCGGTTTGATTTTGAATTCACGATTTGATTTTTGGTTTGCCGAGTCTGATTTTTTCTTTAATTTGCCTTTGAGTTTTTTCTTTTTAGTGATTGATCTTATTTTTTTATTCTCCTTTCGTATATTTGCTCTTAATAGATTCTAGATATGGAATCTGATAAGCAAAGTTCAGCTGGTTGTGCGAATATGCCAAAGAATCGGATTGCTGCTAGTGAAGGGTCAAGTTTACCACAATCAAATCCTGAGGAATCTAAGGCCAATAGGCAAAGGCACTTACCTGCGTGGAAAGTTTTCATTGTGATCACCAAAGTAAGTAATGAGGGTGTCTCTGTACTCAGAGCTAAGTGCAATCATTGCTCAAAAGACTATGCTTATGAATCACACAAGAAAGGTACATCTAACTTTAACTGGCATTCACTAGTGTGCAGCAAAAAACTTAGAGATGGTGATGTAGGTGCAATGCTTATTAATTTAGAGGGGGAAATACAAACTACAAAGATTGATCATGTTGTTTTCCGTGAAATGGTAGCTAAATGCATAATTAAGCATGATCTGCCCTTCTCATATGTTGAATATGATAGAGTTAGGCTAATCTGGAAGTACTTGAATGCTGATGTCAAGTTTATTAGTAGAAATATAGTTGCAGGCGATATTTTTTAAGTTTTATGAGAATAAAAAGACAAAGTTGAAGACAGAGCTATTGGAAATTACTAGTAGAATAGCATTCACATATGATCTTTGGTCTGCTATAACTGTGGAGGGGTATATCTGTTTAATTGTTCACAATGTAGATAGGCATTGAAAGTTAAGGAATAAGATTATGTCCTTTATATCTTTGCCTCCTCCACATACTGGAATCGATTTAGCTATGAATATCCTAGAGGTGTGGAAAGAGTGAGGGATTGAGAGGAAAGTATTTTCCCTAACCTTAGATAATGCGAGCAATAATGATAGCATGCAAAACATATTGTAGAAGGAGCTGTTAATACAGAACGATTTGATGTATGGTGGAGAGTTCTTCCATATAAGATGCTCTGTCCACATTCTGAATCTGATTGTCCAAGAGGTGTTAAAGGTGATGGGTGATGCTTTAGGAAAAATCAGAGACAATATCAAATTTGTTCAAGCTTCAGAGTCTCGTGGTAAATTGTTTGCAAGTTGCGCGGATTATGTTGGGATTAATCTTAGGGTTGGTTTGACATTGGATGTGTCTACACGCTGGAATTCTACGTTTAAGATGCTTGATAGAGCTATTAAATATCGTTTTGCATTTGATAGTTATCAAGGCATTGATCCAATCTACAAGTTTCTTCCCACAAGAGCTGAGTGGGATCTAGGAATACAAATATGTGAGCTGCTGCGAAATTTTGATGAGATTACCAACTTGATTTCAGGTTCTACTTATCCTACCTCAAATTTGTATTTTATACAAGTGTACAAGATTGAGTATTAACTGAGAGCACATGAAGATAACGGAGAACGTGTTATCTTTGAGATGGTAGAGGCTATGAAAGCCAAATTTTGACAAGTATTGGCATGATTATAGTGAGATCCTTGCTATGACGGCTGTTTGTGATCCTAGCTTTAAGTTATCACTACTTGAGTTTTGTTTCAAAAATTTTGATCCGAATACGAGTCAGACCCGCTTGATTAAGGCGGAGCAGATGCGGGTAACCTATTTACATTATACGGGTCAAACGGATAATTTTTTATTATATAAAATTAACTCAAATCCGCTATAAGATGGATTAGCGGATTGCGGATTGACCCGCATAACAGAGCTAATCTAACCGCTTCTGTGTTATTGCTATAGTTTTCCTCATTACTTCTGTCATTATCAGCTCCTACTTTAATTTTCCTGGGGAAAAAAAACATATTTCATACTCAACGACTTTTATCGCTTATAATTCATTTCAATTAAAATATATATTAAAAAATCAATATTATTTTTTTAAACCCAGATCTTTAAAATACTTTTCTCTCCTTCTGCTAATTCCTTTTTTTGTTTCCCAGTTTCAAGTCAAGCAAAATCTATTTTTTCTGAGAAAAAAATAACCTAATTCTTAATATGAGGGTTTCGTTTTTGATATTTTGAGAGAATGATTCAGATTCAGTGAACCTGGACACGATTTGGGTTTGCTGATTTGACTGTTCTTAACTTAGAAAAGATTAGTGAACAATCTGGCGTTTCAAATCAAAAGAAAGGGGAGGTTGTAACTGTGTGTACTATAAATTCTTAAATCTTTTTTTCTACACTTTTATATTTTTTTTAAACTCTTTTTCGCATAAAGAATTAAATCACGTGAAAAGATCTTTGTTGGAGGAAAAAGGCTATAAAGAAACGAGATCGAATTCTTCTTCTTCTTTTTCCAGGTAAGTGGTGATTTCACCTTCCAACTATCAATGGCTATACATCTGCTGAGTTACTTTACCACTTATTGTTGATTATTTATTTTATTTCTCATTCATATATAGAACGTGTCATATTCATGCAATTTTTTTTATTATTGTTAAAGTTTAATCATAGTTTTGCTTACCTTTTCAATTGTGTTTTCTTTTGTGTGTTATCAGAATTAATAATAACCCAATATTATAATTGGGTTTTGAAGTAGGGAAGTCTCTATCGTCTCTTCGATAATATATCAATTAACTCAATTAGTCAGTCTCGATCATGCATACTTGTATGAATCACAAAGTCTCATAACATTGTGGAGTTCATTTTGCTCCAACTGCTAACAAAATTTTTGGTTGACAAATTATTGGGAAAAGGAGAAACATTAACTTGGTTTATATATAAGGTTTCAGCCTTTGTGATTGAAATTGGCTTCATGTTTTAAAAATGTTGCATATAAATTTAAAACGACACTTACTTTGAATTTTTGCTGGTTGAAAACTTATAAGAGCTGCCAATTTCTTAAAATAATCCAGCCACTGTCCATCAACTTTACTTGCACAAAAGTTTTTTTCTTCTTCTAGAAACTGACTAAATTAATTTCCTTAAATTCTAATAAATTAGTTACATATATACGAAATTGAAATAACAGCTACATATATAGTTTTTCTCTGAGTCCACATTAGAACCACAAAATAGAACATAGTATGAGTTAATTAGGTTTGTTTAATAGTTTTTTAGGTCTTCTTTCTAAATTCTATGTTCAGTTAAGGTTTGTTTTCTAGCTTTTATCGGTATCGTTTCTAAAATTTCTGTTCAAGCAAAACGATTAGAGTCAATTTCTCGAATAATGCGGTATCTATTAATCGTCTACTCTAGCTAAAATTAAATTAAATAAGAAACTGAAAGGGAAAAATAACGTATTTTTCGTCATTTATTCAGGATAATTGTTGGGATTTACCGTATTTATCTTTTAAATCTCTGTAAACTGCCACGTGGCAATGGCCATTATGGTCAACGATGGCACAAAGTAAACAAGATCATTGAATTGAGTTTTTTTTTTGCATAAAAAATTTGCCACAAAACCATTGACTTAATTTGTTTTTAATTTAATGTCGATCGACCCAAATACTCAAAAAAAATGCATGAATCTATTTTGACTTTTCATATTTCGTCATGCACTTGCCCTCTTAGCTAGCTAGATTCATCAATTTAATCAATGACACTCTCTATTCATATTTAAATAAAACAATCTCATAAATTTTCATTATAAATAACCTTCATCAATATTGCTAGAAAATACTCCCTCCGTTTCAAATTAGTTGTCGTTTAAGATTATTTCACACATATTAAAAAAATATTTAATTTTTTTATTTTACTTCTAATTAATGTTTATTTAATTTTATTTCATTGGTCAAAACATTAAAACATAAAGAATAAAATTAAAAATCTTATCAAACATATGCATTAAAAATATAAAACGACAACTAATATAAAACGAGTTTTAAGGTCCAAAACTATAATTAATACGAAACGGAAAGAGTAACACTTAAAGTCACATTCAACGAATATCCACTTTATTCTCTTTTCCAGCTATCTATCTTTCTCCTGCTTCAATTCGTCCATTCACACAGTTTATATAATAACCTCAAAAACTGCAAACTAAATTAACCTAACTAATCAAGTCTCTTGCTCTGTTTGCAGATACACAACTATGTCGGCGAGAGCTTACCCTGTGGCCGGAGATGTAAGTCCCACGACGGATGGTGGAGATCTTCAGATCAAATCGTCCCCTCAACGGCATAAAGTTGGGGTCCCACCGAAACAAAACATGTTCCATGATTTCATGTACACGTTCAAAGAAACTTTCTTCCACGATGATCCTCTTAGGCATTTCAAGGATCAGCCTAAGTCCAAGCAGCTTATACTTGGGATCCAATCTGTCTTCCCTGTCTTTGATTGGGGACGTAACTACAATCTCAAGAAGTTTCGAGGTGATCTCATCTCTGGTTTAACCATCGCAAGTCTCTGCATTCCTCAGGTGAAAAACCCTAATCATATGTCACTCTTTTGCTTGTGTCACAAGTTATCTATACTTGCTTTGTTGCTTATGTATATATACCATGATGATTCCAGGATATTGGATACGCTAAGCTGGCTAATCTTGACCCCAAATACGGTTTATGTAAGTTTGATTTCAACTTAAATCTTAATGAACTAATTAGTAAAACAGGGGATAAATAATAAAATCGAATTTTTGGTTGAACAGATTCAAGTTTTGTTCCTCCGTTGATTTATGCTTGTATGGGAAGTTCAAGGGATATAGCAATCGGACCCGTCGCTGTGGTTTCTCTGTTGCTAGGCACTCTGCTTCGAGCTGAGGTCGATCCAAACACAAACGCTGATGAATATCTCCGTCTTGCCTTCACTGCCACGTTTTTCGCAGGTGTTACTGAAGCAGCCCTTGGATTCTTCAGGTAAAACAAAATTTATTTTTTGTTCATAAAACATTTCTTTGATTATCAGAAGGTTCTCATTTTTTTGTTCCTTATTACCTACAGATTAGGGTTCTTGATTGATTTCCTTTCCCACGCGGCTGTGGTTGGCTTCATGGGCGGTGCAGCCATCACTATCGCTCTTCAGCAGCTTAAAGGCTTCCTTGGGATTAAGAAATTCACCAAGAAAACAGATATCGTGTCTGTTCTTGACTCTGTCTTCAGCGCAGCTCATCACGGCGTAAGAATCCTTCTCCGATCCATCACTCTGTTTCTTGATTCCTCCATTGTGTAAATCTTTTTACTAATTCTTATAAATTTCGCTATGCAGTGGAATTGGCAGACTATACTCATTGGTGCTTCCTTCTTGATGTTCCTTCTCACCACTAAATTCATTGTAAGACTTATATATATTAACAAAACATTAAATAGTTTACTCTTTTCGTTTTGATAAGATTTCTAATCTCTCTTAACTTGATGCAAAAACAGGGGAAGAAGAGCAAGAAACTGTTCTGGGTACCAGCGATTGCGCCATTGATATCAGTTATCATTTCCACCTTCTTTGTTTACATAACTCGAGCAGACAAACAAGGAGTCCAAATCGTAAGAAATTAAACCTAATCTAGTTAGTTACTTGCACCTCAAGAGACTCGAGATTACCCTAATATATTTCCATTTTTGATGAATGAAGGTGAAACATCTTGACCAAGGCATCAACCCTTCCTCTTTCGATAAAATCTACTTCTCCGGTGATAATCTTGTTAAGGGAATCCGGATCGGTGTAGTCGCCGGCATGGTCGCCTTAACAGTAAGTCTAAAATTTTTACTAAAAATCTCAAAACCTAATTGATTATAAACGAAATTTTCTCGTTAAAACATGTGTTTTTCATAGGAAGCGGTAGCGATTGGAAGAACTTTTGCTGCAATGAAAGACTACCAAATCGATGGAAACAAAGAGATGGTAGCTTTAGGTGTAATGAACGTTGTTGGATCCATGTCTTCTTGCTACGTAGCTACAGGATCATTCTCAAGATCAGCTGTGAATTTCATGGCTGGATGTCAAACAGCGGTTTCAAACATCATAATGTCAATCGTAGTTCTCTTGACATTGCTCTTCCTCACTCCTCTCTTTAAGTACACTCCAAACGCCATCCTCGCAGCTATCATCATCAACGCCGTGATTCCTTTGATCGATATCCAAGCTGCTATTTTGATCTTTAAAGTCGATAAACTCGATTTCATCGCTTGTATGGGAGCTTTCTTTGGCGTCATCTTTGTTTCCGTTGAGATTGGACTTCTCATTGCCGTACGTCTTAATAACTCTAAATCCTTATATGATGAGTCAAATTTTCTTTTACTGACTTTTTGTGTGTTGTGTGTGTGGATAGGTCTCTATATCATTTGCTAAGATTCTCTTGCAAGTAACAAGACCTAGAACCGCAGTTCTTGGAAATATTCCAAGAACTTCGGTTTACCGGAATATTCGACAGTATCCTGAAGCCACTATGGTTCCAGGGGTTCTTACAATTCGTGTTGACTCCGCGATTTACTTCTCCAACTCAAATTACGTCAGAGAACGGTAAAACCATAAACAAAAGTTTAATCTCAACCAAGATCTGTTTTACTTGGTTCAGAAGAAATCTAATTTAGAAACCCTTAAATTTACAGGATCCAGAGATGGCTACATGAGGAAGAAGAAAAAGTAAAAGCAGCAAGCTTACCAAGGATTCAGTTTCTCATCATCGAAATGTCACGTAAGTTAACCTTACTCCTAATTAATCGCTTCTTAATTATTATACTAAAATTTTCTTGTAAACAAAGATTAACGGACACCATTATTTTTCAGCTGTTACGGACATTGATACAAGCGGTATTCACGCCTTAGAAGATTTATACAAGTCTCTCCAGAAAAGAGACATTCAGGTACATATACACACATACACATACACACAATGAATATAATCTAAGCAATCAAAGTTGAATTAGTTGAAGAACAATTACCTTTTTGCCATAGAGTTATGAAATCTGACTCTGTTTTTTGTGATATAAACAGTTGATTCTAGCGAATCCTGGACCGTTGGTGATAGGCAAGCTACACCTGTCACACTTTGCGGACATGTTAGGACCCGACAACATCTTTCTGACGGTAGCTGACGCCGTCGAGTCTTGCTGTCCAAAACTCTCCAACGAGGTCTAAACTTACAAGAAAGAAGAACGTGAAGATAATGACGAAGAAGAAGAAGATAATGCTCGTTAAGTGTTGTACAGTAGACTTGAGAAAGTGACTTTTGCCTTGAAATTGTAATTTGGACCCTTTTCTTTATATGATTCCTTCTATCATATAAGAGGTCAAGTGTAAAGTTGACCTCTGGGTCCAATCTTATCGTCTTGTTGTTCTTCTACTTTTGTAGTATTGCAAATCAAAAATCAGTTTTAAAAAACAAAATCATATTAACATGGGAGCTCAATAATGTGACAAGTTGGAATTTAAAATGCATTATTATCAGATAAAAAATATGTTCCTATCCTTAGCAGGCACTATAAATAATCGTATTTTATTTCATTGTCTCTATAAAATAGCTAGTTAAATCAATTGGATCGGTTGGCGAATAATTTGTTTTGGATTAAGACATGAATATGAATCTGGACAATAAACAAAGCCAGATACATTTGAGATTTGGTTATAGAGACTGTAGATGATAAAGATTCCTCTTTATCTTACTCTTCTTTTCTACTAGCGCAACGCACAAACAAAACGTTGCGTTCCTTTTAGTTATTGGGCTTTTATCATAAAAGCCCAAATCATAATAATCCATGAAAACCCATTTCTTTGTTAAAATTTAGAACGCTGCGTTTTGATTTTATCTCTCTTTTGTATTCGTTGCCGCCGCCGTCGTCGGCGTTATCCGTTTAGCTTCAATGGTGATTCTCCACTCCTTTCGTTCCGTCGGCGTTCATCTTCTCCGACAAGCAACACCTATCATAACCAGAAGCGGAACAAACTCGAAACCCATCTCTAAAAATCTCTTCTTTCTCTTTTTCTCTTCCTCTCCTAAAACCTTTCTTCTTAAACCTCGCGCAGCGTCATCAGGTTAGTAGCAACTGAAAACGATTTCAAAGGTTTCTAATTTGAGCTCAACTCTATTGCTAATGGTTTTATTTTTATCATTCTGATTGTTGCAGAGAAGAATTCACTTGTGTTTAAAGGCGATGAGCGTGTGGTGGGTCTTCTTGGTAAGGTTGATGATGCATTCGATAACGTTGATCGGTTTCAGAGCTCAAGTACAATTGTGGCGATTGTGACTCCTATTGGTGGACCACCTGGTGCGGTGGGAATCGTGCGGTTGTCGGGACCTAAGGCTGTGGAAGTTGTTGGAAGAGTCTTTCGTACAGCTAAGAAAAGGAGGAGGAAGAAGAAGAGCAATGATTCGGACTCGGATTCGAACTCATGGCGGCCCACGAGTCATTTCGTGGAATATGGAGTTGTTATTGATTCAAATGACAATGTTGTTGACGAGGTAGAATTGCAAACTTCTCAAATTTCAGTTCAATTGATGCTAATTCACACTTCCCTGTTTTTGACTACTTCACAATCAAATTACTCGGAAAGCATTGTAATTTATTTGACATTTCTTCTACTATTGTGCACGTTTGGTTTGATTAAAGATTTTTAAGTGTTATGATCATTGAAATGTGAATGTTTGTTAGGTTTTAGTTGTGCCAATGTTGGCTCCTCGGTCATACACTCGAGAAGATGTAGTTGAGCTCCAATGTCATGGGAGTGAAGTTTGTTTGCGGCGTGTTTTGAGGACATGTGTTGAAGCTGGAGCAAGATTAGCAGAGCCAGGTCAGTGACTCAAATTCTTTCATTATATTCATAGATTGGTCATTGGGTTTCTTTGGCTATGTTTGACTTTATCTATGAGTTTTAGCTATAGATTATCATAGATTCTGAATCCTTTTCCCTTTTGGCTGGATTTGTGGTTCATTCAGGAGAGTTTACACTTCGTGCCTTTCTAAATGGGCGTTTAGACCTTTCGCAAGCTGAAAATATCGAAAGACTTATCTCAGCCAAGTCTTCTGCTGCTGCAGATGCTGCTTTGGAAGGGATTCAGGTATACATTTTACCCTCCTTTGTGATTATCCGTATCTAATAGCTTAATGGGGGATTGTCTTAGATCATTTTTTAGTAACTTTGAGTTCTTCTCCACTCTTATCTTTAGGGAGGGTTTTCATCTTTGGTCAAATCATTAAGAGCACAATGCATTGAGCTCCTCACTGAAATCGAAGCTCGTTTAGACTTCGAGGACGAAATGCCTCCATTGGATATAGACTTAGTTATTAACAAAATAAACAGCATGTCTGAAGACGTAGAAAGTGCATTGGATACAGCAAACTATGACAAGCTTCTTCAAAGCGGGTTACAGGTAAATTTAAAAATAATACGCTTCTTGTTCATTTTTGAAGCTTTTTGGGTGTATGGTGTTTCATTTTTCATTTGTCTTTCTTACTGAAACGTTACAGATAGCTATTGTTGGGCGTCCGAACGTCGGGAAATCAAGTCTTCTAAATGCCTGGAGCAAAGTATGGAAACAGAATAATCTTTATTTTCTTATTGTAGAATCTTTTTTAAGTGGTATTGATTCAAATAGAGTCACATTTCCACCGGTGCTTTAATCTTAGCGTGCAGAGTGAGAGAGCCATTGTTACAGAAGTTGCTGGAACTACTCGAGACGTTGTAGAAGCAAATGTTACAGTCCGTGGCGTGCCTATCACTCTTCTCGACACTGCTGGTATCAGAGAAACCAATGACGTTGTCGAGAAAATAGGTCAGTGTTATCTAACAGACTACAAGTTTAATCTTTTCTCAAGAAAGATCAAATCTCAGATCTTTAAGAGAGATTTTGTAATGCAGGAGTTGAGAGATCAGAAACAGCTGCTAAAGTTGCTGATATCATAATTATGGCTGTGAGTGCAATCGAAGGCTGGACTGAACAAGACACTGAGCTTCTACATAAGATCCAATCTGATAAGGTACTTTTGATATTAACTTCTTCTTCCTTTTATTAACTTCTCATTTCTGTGTCTTCTTTATTTGAAAACAGCCTATGATTCTAGTGATGAACAAAATCGACTCAGCTCCTCCTGGTTTCTGTGATCAACTAAAAGATAAGAGCAAAGCAGAAGAAGTTTTTCATAAGTCTGTGTTTACATCTGCTGTTACTGGTCAAGGAATTGAAGAGCTTGAAGATGCAATATTGGAGATTCTTGGTCTTGATCGTGTCCCTACTGGAGGACACCAATGGACAGTGAATCAAGTTCGTCTCAATTCTGTTTCTTGCCATTAAGTTTTGAATGTTACATTTATGCTCCTTTTGTGTGTGTTTATCAGAGACAATGTGAGCAGTTGGTGCGGACGAAAGAGGCGCTCGTGAGGCTGAGTGAAGCGATCGAAGATGAGATACCGATAGATTTCTGGACAATCGAGCTGAGAGAAGCTGCTTTGGCTCTTGCTCAAATCAGTGGCCAAGATGTCTCTGAAGAGGTCTTATCCTCCATTTTTGCTAAGTTTTGTATTGGAAAATAATCGTTGCTACTTAATAGTTAATACAGATTAAACCCTTAAACAAATCAAATTTATTCTTATTAATCTTTTTTTACATAAAATCTGAAAACTAAATGACAAGAAAGTGTTTATAACGTAGTAAACTCTGTTTAATAAAACAGATAAGGTCAAAAAACAAATAATGAAAGCGAATAATGGAAAAAGAAACAACCCGACCAAAAAATAATGAAGTGTGTGGACCAGATGATGAAGCCCACTAGTGAAAGAGAAAAGGGCCCACTTTCAATGACGGAATTGATATTTGGAGTTGGGACCAATTGTGTTTGGTTACTGTTGAATAACCTTTTTGTTGTTCTGGTCCAGAGAACAAACGAATCATCATCAGTCAAGAAATAAATAAATAAATAAAAATTTAACGTCTCTTCACTTTTTTGACTCACTTGTGTCCACTTGTCCACTCAATCATACCAAATCCTCTCTATTACTTACCAAACTCCACGTCAGCTTCAGTTTTCATTGTCATTTTAAATCATATATCATTTAACAACAAAAAAGATCAATTTCTCACACTATATTTTAAATCAATCAGTCATATTCCGACAAAAGATCAATTTATCATATATATAATTGTACGATTCATAAATTATATATTTGTAGTACCAGTTCTAGAAATAACAGTATGATTTTTCCGTTTTGAGTCACTCAATTTACCGGAAAGCATTATTATTAAATGAATATTTAAAGCTTCAAATGGAGAATGCGGTGTGGGATGGATTTTAGATACAGTTTAGATAGAATATAGATTTTAGATATTATTTTGTTATTTTTGATATTATTTTGTGCATATTTCTTTTTGGAGTCTAACTGTGTTGTATTATAATTTAAATATATCTTACATGTAAAAAAACATTATTATTATCTACCTTGGTTTTGTAAATTTCGTGTACTATCATCTTTCGTTGTAGCGTTATCTCTTATAAGTTACCATTATAGTTGTTAATCATGATATTGCCACTGTGATTTACAGCTGTTATAATTACATATTTACATTGTCTATTTGTATCACCAATTCCGTACCTTTTACTTAGGTTTTCAAAGAAACCCCCCTTTAAATCTCTTATGTGACTTGTACCCAAAACCAAAATAAACAAATAGCTTTTACATTTCAAATTTGAAAAAAAAAAAAAAAACTTTTCGAGACCTACGAAGTTGAGACCGACCATTTTGGTACAATGTGCCACTCTGTTTATCTCTAATGTTGTGTGCAAAGAGGTAATAATGAACCAATCAGCATAAGCTTTTGTTGTGATTTTCGATCACAAATTGTTTTTTAAAGGAACCAAGAGCTTTCGAGTAGCATCTTCCCCATGGCAAATATAGTACTAATTTGTTGTTGGCATATCATAACAAATAAAATTTAAGGTAAAATGTTGAAATTTGGTGAGAAATGTGAAGAGGAGAAATGAGAGAAGGCTCTATAAATTTGCAAAGGGCAAATTGAATTAAACATTGTTGTCAAGAAGGTGGTCCCTTTTTTGTAGCCCAGACGTTAGGAACCAAATACAACAACATTTCCTTTTCATTTTTCTTTATTTTAAGTTTTTTTTTACTGTATTTTGCAAATTTTTCTTATAAATTATTGTTGTTTTTGGACTTTACTTTGGGAGAAGAAAATGACTGGGTGAAAAATCCTACGTATATTAATTCTTGGGGCAACTATAGTTGATGTGGAAAGTTAATTATTGTAAATTAGTGGACCCATTGGGCCAAAGGGGCCCTTCTGGAATGATTTTATGAATTGTGTGCAGTAAGATATTGAAAGAAACTGTTACAAAAGAAAATATACTGTAACTTTGGGAAATGGATATTTATGATTTATTCGTTTTAACAACCCATCGTCGAAACTGAAAGTCGAAACGCTTTTTATAGGCATGTCTCACACAAAAACTAGTTTTGAGTGTTTAACTAATAATCCAAGTTTTTGTTTGTTTAATTTTAAGTTTTTAACCTTTCGTCTAGTATAAAAGAGATAAGGAACCATAAAATGATTCAGATAATCAGATTCTCAACAAAACTATTTGCTTACGTAAACAGAAATGACTTGTCTTTATTGGCTAACAAATTTTGTTTTTGAAGTACATTTTATCATTAAATATTTGAAATTTGGAAAAAAATTGCTAATCCTTACCCATGGTAAGAAAATTATCGAGATATCTAGCTTACACAGGCTACAGTTAAAAAATTTATAACTTCACCGTGGATCAAACAAATAAAATTTTAGAAAATGGAGTATTTAAAAATTAAATGTTGAGAATCCTGACGTGGCATTATCCTGATGTCAACATAAATAAATAAACGGCTTAGATTAAGTCCTCAGTTTATGGTTCTTCTTTATCATCCCCATCTCTTCTCCTTCCTCACTCCCTCCTCTCTCTCTTTCTCTCTCGATTTGTTCTCTTCAGAGCTCAAAAAGAAACAAAGAGAGGAACCTAAACACAACACACAAACACACACACAAAACACTAATACGATGTTGCTTGGAAAGAGACAACGACCACCGATTAACAGAACCACAAGTCTTTCGGAGATAAAGTTCGATCTGAACCTTCCGAGCGAATCAGAGCAATCAAATCAACAGAGTCCATACCAAAATCCTTTAGTGGACCCCTTCGGTTCCAACGGTCAATACATAGCAGCCGTCGATCAACGGTTCTTAGCTATGGTCCCACCTAGAGGTAACCTGAGGAGGCACTCAGGTGATTTCTCCGACGCTGGTCATTTCTTGAGATCTTGCTCCCTCTGTGAACGCCTTCTTGTTCCTGGCCGTGACATCTATATGTATAGGTACATATATATACATAACATACATATAAATTAAAATAACTTTTCAATGATTTATGATAGTACTTAAGTTGTTGTTTATAGTTATAATATTTGATGATTAGTGATAAATCTTATGTAATTAAAATGGCAGGGGAGATACGGCTTTTTGTAGCTCAGAGTGTAGGCAACAACAAATGGCACAAGATGAGAGGAAAGAGAAAGGTAAATCAGCGCCGGCGAAAGAGTCGGCGGTGGCAGCCACTGAGAAAGCTAAACCCGGCAGAGGGAGAGCTGCAGCCGCCGTGTAATCTCCATTTTCATTTGCATATAATTATATATCTATATATATATGTGTGTGTGGTTGGCTACGTGTTTGTATATGATTATGATGGGTAATACATATTATAAAGCATTAAGCGTTAATTACCCGTGATGAACCCTCGTGTTTGTGGTGGAATTAGATGATTTTCGAGGGTTCAAATTTTACAAGTTTTGATCTATTTGAAATAAAATCAAATGTATGTAAGACTTGTGTTTTTTTTTTTTAGTACTTAATGAGAAAATAAAGATTTTAAATTTACTGTGAATTTATTATGTGGGTGAGGTTTCATTTTAGAGGATTGAAGCCAGATATTTAGAATCAACGATAAAAACAAATTAAATTGAGGAGACTATAAGTAGTAGTTTTGTATCATATTTTGGACAACATCGGAGATTACGAAGAACATATATATACATGCACTCTCAAAGTTATTTATTTAAACAGTAAACCTGTAACTGTAATAAATAAAATAACGTTTATTCTAACTCCAAATTTTCAATATAAGGTCAACTAAAGTCGATGTACAAGTTTGTACTGGCTAAAAGCTTTATGTACTTTTTTATATACAAATGTATATAAGTATTTACCGATATATATATATATATATACATACGGTGTTCGTGTATGACTGTACATATTTTTTTTGTCGCCATATGACTTTAATTATTTTAATGTATAAATTTGTATTTAAAATAGAAAATGTTAATTTTAAATACAATGCTGATCGAGTCAGGAATCTCATGCCTAATCAGCATGGGTCCCAGTATCCACCAATTGGAAAATTTAGTAGATTCTCTCTTTTTTTTGTCTTTAAAGTTCGTTACAATTTTGACAGAATCCTAATGACATTTTTATGTGTTTCCCATTTGCTTCAAAACTTCTGTTATAATACAAAACTTTGGATTAGTTCGTTTTAATCTATAAACGAAATGATGAGCGCAACCTAAATTTTTACACATTGATGTATACACTCAATAAAACATCAAAACTATCTAAGGAAGTCTTACATTTCTTTTAGTTTAGCACATTAATAAAAGTCAATTAAAGTCCACATGTGGTTAAGTTGTATTTTTCCAGAACGAATATCTGATGAAGTGTTAGATTTTACCATGAGAAAATTCTTCATAGTATTTTGTCTCAAAGTATAAAAACAGAAATGCATGTAATAATTAACAACACGTACATGCATTATGAATTATATATATATATATATAGATTGCTTTGTGAATAAATCTTGAAGTAGTAAGTTGATATATAACATTTTAACGTATTAAGTGAGTAATAGAATAGTATACCACTTGGCCAAATTGGCATGTGTCCGTATCAAATTTGGCCAACTATCTGAATTCCAACGTCTCTTTAATCTCTCCAACCTAGCATCCACACTCCTTAATTATTGTTTTACTAAACAAAAGCTGCATAATTATGTTTTTAAATAAAAAAGCTAAATAAAGCAAGTCCAACATATAAATAGACATTGTTGGCATCTTTCTCGACCAAAGAAGATGGTGCGAAGCTGAGAATATATAACTAACTACATGCGTTAATTTATTTATTTGAAATCACTTCATATATGACCTAATAAACAAAGGCAAATTGATAGTTTATTGCATTTAAGTGAAAACCCATTATCAAACCAGCACGAATGCTTTATACTATATGTGTATCGATTGCGAGTTATTCGCTTGGTTAAAGATAGTTTCTGAATAGAAGTTTAAGTTTTTGTTTTCTAGTTCGAGCTTTGAGTATATCGAGATTAACAAGGATGCATGCTTTCACAAAATGATCATGTTCTTAAAGAGAAGTACGAGCCAAAAACTCAAAACTTTTGTTGGCTAACAATTAATTATATAGTTTGTGCCATATATATATATGTGTTAACGTGTGTAGTAGTATTTGTTTTTGGGGAGGGGACAAGAAATAAGAAGTTGTCCCGTTAGTCTATGGTTCTACTTCTAATTTTCAAAAAATTATTCTAAGTGTGGGGATAAGAATATTAGGAGTACACGTGCAAATATGCCATCCATTATTTTATTTTACTAATCCAGTTGTACAATAAATGTTGTAGATCCTTTTTACTTCGGGTCTAATATAGGGTTTAATGATATAATACAAGGTTAAGTACACTTGAGAAAGGCTAAATTTGTATTTTATTTAATCGTATTAGTGCTTATGAAGTTATGAGTTATTTAGTTATTGTACCGTCTTTGAATTTTTGGTATTTCGTCTTTCATTATTTATTGAGATATATAAGTGGTGTTGGCCCATTTGATAAATTACAGGTCGAAATGTTCCATCCGAGTCACATAGCTTTATTAATTTGTTCATTACATTCTTAATTTGGACTTTAGCAATAATCTCACGTACGTGTATTAAGAGTGTACATAAAACAAAACACACTCAATTGGTATCTCAATTATTTTGATTCTTGATCTGATTTAGATATTATACTTTCAGGCCTCCCCACTAGCTTAGGTATAAAGACCCTCACTTTTTTTTGTATAATAATTAAATACGAACTCTATTTAATTTTATAACCATACAATGTTCAAGAATGGTTAGAATATTATGTTAGAATAATCTTATATGTATATGTATAAGATTCGTGTATAGTCTTATAACTATTTTCGATAGTGTGATTTCTCCATTGGATTATAAGTTCTATTAACCTTATATCTTCCTCAAATGGTATCAGAAAAGCACCATTATGTAAATCATAAAATCACACTTTCACAACATATTAACAGAACTAAGTATAGTTTTTCTAAATTTATGTTAAAATGGTGTAATCACGATTTTGTAACAAAACAGAGAAGTTTTGATCCTATCCTATTGTTAGTCCTTGTCCATGGTTCTTGTACTATATATCATTTGTACTATAATATGAAGAGTTAATATATCATCGTGTTTACTTACCAGGTCACATCGATTTCTCTTAAATTATAGAAACGATTTCAACCAACTATTCATCAAATAGAATAGTCACATCACATGCCAAGTGCCAACGTACATATAAAAACCATGATGAAAAACAATGTGATGAAAGTATTTTTTAAAACATAACGGTGATGGTGAATGATCAAAGTAATGGTTAAACAGAAACGTTTGGGTTGGTACGATAATTTATGTTCGCCACTTAATGTAAGTTACATAACATATATATAAGTCATCAATATAATCATCATGTGACTGAATAAACTATCCTCAAACTTATAATCCTTTTTTCTTTTTCTTTTTCCCAATATTTTCAATACATCACTCTCATTTTGTAATCTTCCCCTGCTGAAACAAATGTTAAACATTAGAGAAAAAATCCTGCTAAGAAAGAATAGTAATGCACTAGTTTAATTTGTGTGTTAATATCATTGTTGTCAGCTTGTTTCCATCCACATTTAAACATACATGTATATAGTTAAAAATATTAAAAATATTCAAATTAAAGAACACTGTTGCAAACTTGCGGATTGTGATTTAAAAAAAAAAAGTGATCCAAGATTCAAGAAAATCACAAACTCTAGGCAAATGCAATAGTAGAGTAGGCAACATATTTCCTTGTCAAAAACGAGATTTAGATAAAGAAAAGGCCGTGTAAGAGCTGAAAATGATAGTGCTATATGGGCCGAAAACTATTAGGCCAATTTGGCCCACATAAGTAAAACCTTACGAAGAAGAGATCCAAGTAAACATAATGGACTTTTATTTATCTCAATATATATCTTAATTTTCTAATTGAACATTTAATTTTGATGCCTTTCTTCTCGGCATGTGAGCACCGACAAAGAGTAGCCACTAGTATCCAGCTGCAATCACGCAAACGCACCGCTTTTTTCTTCTTCGCCAACAGCGTTTGGGCCCCACTCGATTTAATCCAATCATATACTGCCACGTTAACATTTAACTAATAATAAATTGACGAAAATACCCTTAAATCTCACGCGCTTTCATCTCCCCCCCCCTAGATTCGCTCCTCCACTGTCTTAAATTTATCAAACTCATTTCCTTCTTCCTCACTCCAATTCCTTAATCTCTCTCTCTATACTCGAAAAATGGCGAAATTAGTGATGTTGTTGGTTCTCTTTGTTTTGCCGGCGATAGCCATGGCGGGAAGGAAGGGAGTAATTGGGAAGAATACAATGGTGGTTCAAGGTCGTACTTACTGTGACACTTGCAAATTCGGCTTCGAAACTACTGAATCCTCCTATTTCATTCCTGGTAAGTGTTTGATTCTCAAGTCTTTAGATCTGAGTGCTGAAATCTCGATTAGTTCGTTAGATCTGGGAAACCTCACTAGATCTAGCTTTAGATTTGATGATTTGGTAATATTAATATAGGTGCGACGGTGAAGCTTTCGTGCAAACATAGACAAACAATGGAAGAGACATACTCAGATTTAGTTGTATCAGACAAAAAAGGAAACTATAAGTTTATTGTTCATGAAGATCATAAAGATGAGATGTGTGATGTTGAGCTTGTGAAAAGCTCTGATTCAAGCTGTTCTAAAATCTCCGTTGGACGTGAGAAGTCTCGTGTGATTTTGAATCATTACAGTGGTATTGCTACGCAGATGAGACTCGCTAACAACATGGGGTTTGAGAAAGAAGTTAGTGATGTGTTTTGCTCTGAGCTTATTAAGAAGTATATCGTTAATGAAGATGAGGATTAAGATTAGAAATCGTTTCTTTCTAATCTCTTATTTTAATTTTATGATATGCTGTTGTTATGAAAGAGATATATTTGTATTTGTTTTTATTACTTATTTGTCTTAGATGATGATTATGATGACTCTGGTGATCGAGAACTTTGTTTGTGTGAGCTTTTTCTAATATTGTTTTACTGTGGCATTTCCTTGCTTAGGAAATGTCTTTTTTAATAATTTCTTCATTCTTCGTCCAATCTTGGCTTAGTAATAGTGAGTTTCCATTAAAGCTTTACAATTTACATACACTACTTATGAAGATTATGCTCCAAAACATGAATTGGAGTATTTGGACACTTGCACTGAAACTTAGTGCATGATATGTTTTTCGTATTGTTTTTTTCGGCTGCTAATACATGCCTTCTTTGTAATCAATCGGACGAAAGCATACAACCTCTTTTGAGGCGGCTCTGAGATAGATGAAATCTCCTTGCAGAGATAAGAAAACCTCCCTAATACTAAAACTTTTGTTTCAAGTCTCAATCTACGACATTTGGAAAGAAAGGAATAGTAGACTCCATTGTGCAATTTCGCGACCATCCGAAGCCGCCTAGACCCGCTATCTAGAGCGCAACAGAACACTCCTTCCACGATCTCGCTTCTCACCACATGGTTCGCCATCTTTCAAAGAGCAGGGGTAGGTTGAATTAGGTTGACTCTCTTTTTCTTTCTCTGGTTCTCTGGCTTTCTGAGTTCCTTTTTTCTTGTTTGTGTTTTGTGTATTCTTTGGTTCCGGTTTGTGGATCCTATGTTTTTTTAGCCACGTCGGGTCTTTTGTCTACCCCCGCAGTGCATGCAGATGTAATCTTTGGCTAATTAATGGAAATTAAAAAAAAATGTTTATCGTATTTTTGTATTGGTAAATTTTGTGAAACAAATGATACAGAATAGTGTGAAAATTATTTTCATTTAGTTGAAAAGTATTTTCCGGGTGCAATTTTTTGTGAAAGTAATGTTTCAGTGATAGTCGTCTACATAAACTTTTGAACTTTTCTTTTTGATCATGTGTTTAATTCACGTGAATAAAGCAAGAAAAAAAAAAAAAAAACTCGAATTGGGTCCTCCCAAATAGTTTGGGCTACGGAGTCCACTCTCTGATCCACCTTTCTTATTGAAAACGTTTCGTAATAAACTTTTATGGGCCTCATTGTATTATAATTGGAGTAAAACACCACCTCAGCTTATTAAAAAAAATATACTGTAAGTATAATATTTTGTTGAAAAAATAATCGTAAGTATAATATTTTTTATTTAGGTGAGAAAACATTGAATTTATATAACACTTCTAAATGACGAAAAAAAATTCGAAAGGCAAGATGTCAAATTCGGTTTGTTTATACCGTAATAAAGTTTAACACTTAAGTTTATAAAATAAAAAATTAATATACTTTTATTTAATAAAGAGTATATTTATAATCATAAGTGTTAGATTTTTATATAGTACAAAGTATAATTTATTTTGAAAAAATAATCATAAGTGTTAAATTTTATTTAGGTGAGAACATATTGAACTTATAACACCTCTAACTGACCAAAAAAAATTATAAGGACTAGATATCAAATTTGGTTTGTTTATACCATAATAAAAATTACACTTAAGTTTAAAAACAAAAATATTATATATAATAAAAAGTATATATAATATTAACATAAGTCTTAAATTTCATTTAGCTCAAAACACATTGAACTTATAACATCTCTAATGGACCAAAGAAAATTCTAAGGACGAGATGTTAAATTCGGTTTGCTTATACCGTGATAAAACTTAACACTAAGTTAAAATATATATATATATATATTGTATATAATAAAAAGTAAGAATAATATTTTTTTAGAAAAAAAAGCATTAGTGTTAAATTTTATTTAGGTGAAAACATATTGAACTTATAACACCTCTAAAGGAGCAAAAAAAATTCTAAGGACGAGATATCAAATTCGGTTTGTTTATACCATGATAAAACTTAACACTTCAGTTTAAAAAACAAAAAATATTATATATAATAAAAAGTAAGTATAGTATTTTTTTTAAATAAACATAATGTTAAATTTCATTTACGTGAAAACACATTGAATTTATAACACCTATAAAAGACCAAAGAAAATTTTAAGGACAAGATATCAAATTCGGTTTGTTTAAACCGTGAGAAAACTTAACACTTAAGTTTAAAAAACAAAAAGATATTATATATAATAAAATTTACATATGATATATATTTTTAAATAAGCATAAGTGTCCAATTTTATTTATGTGAAAACACATTGAACTTATAACACTTCTAACAGACCAAAAAAAATTCTAAGGACGGGATATCAAATTTTGTTTGTTTATACCGTAATAAAAATTGACACTTAAGTTTAAAAAACAAAAAAAAATTACATAAAAAAAGTAAGTATAATAGTTTTTAGAAAAAAGAAAGCATAAGTGTTAAATTTCATTTACGTGAAAACACATTAAATTTATAACATCTCTAACATATCAAAAAGAATTCTAAAGACGGGATGTATAATTTGGTTTGTTTCAATCATAATAAAATTTAACACTTAACTTTAAAAAATATAAATATTATATATAATGAAAAATATTATATATCTATATATAATATGTGAAAGAGTAAAGAAATCGTTACCCAGAGGAATATGTGGAATGAATGTGACAGAATCTGCAATTAAAAGAAGGAAAATTAACGGTTAATTTTAATGATGAGAAATAACCAAGTGTCGGTTCGAATGAATGTGACAGAACCTGCAATTAAAAGAAGGAAAATTAACGGTTAATTTTAATGATGAGAAATAACCAAGTGTCGGTTTGAATGACGTTTGAGACAAAACTAATTTTACATGCTGTGGTTTCGGGATAGGGAGATTACGTGCTTCGACCCAGAACCTCCTTTTATAAATAAAAAAAAGCCATAACTATTTTAAAGTTCAGTGTTAAAAAAAAAAATGCCATAGATACAGGTCTTGATCTACACCGTCCACATACCGCTCATGTATTGATGGAACGATACAATTTAACGGAAAGTTCACTCCGCCATCTTCCACTCCGTAACTAACAAATTACATGGCGAGTCTCTGTCTATCGTCGTCCCGGTTCGTATCTCTCCACCTCCACCACCAGAAACCGTTTCTCTATTAAACTCCGGCCTCTCGTTCATCAGATCTTATCGGAGGAGAAAGAAGACTCACCATCGACGACGACGACGTGCTTCTTGCAGTACTCGATAACATGCGCCATGATCTTGCCTGTGACGTTAGGAATCGGCGCAATAGTCGTCGATAAGACACTTTAGGGTCTGGGAATGGACTGCGACGACTTCTTCGATCGTAAACGATTCACCATCTGAACTCTTCAACATGATCATCTTGTTCGACATGGTTAGTTCTCTCAAAGCAGTTCGATGAAAGATTTAGAATCGAGAGTGAGATTGATGAATAGTAGTAGTAAGATGATGAAGTTATGAACCTTATGCGTCTGTGTATTTATAAGCCCTAAGTTTGAGAGTCGGTTAGGATCATAGTTTCCTTTTTTATAGAAAGAAATATATGGAAATAATGTTATTTCCTTTTTTCAACTAACCAATCAGATCTCGCCAGCTGTAAGGGACAATTGAAAACCAAGGATAAGTTGACCGTTGGATTCAGAAAGGATACAATGTTAACGGATAAAACTCAATTGTGGTCCAGGCCATGGAATCAGGTATGAAAAAGTTAAAATCATATATTCTTGTTTAAAGATTACTTGAAGAGCAAGATTCAAATGTTTTCGAGAGATACTGATTCATTATACGTATTGATTGCAGTGTTGGGAATTTAGGGGTAGATGCAAATGAAGCTGGAGTAGAGAACATAACGTTGATAAACTTTAGAAAAAAATTTTTGATCATGTGTTCTCCCAAATAGTTTGGGCTACGGAGTTTACTCTCTGATCCACCTTTATTATTGAAAAAAATTCTTAATAGACTTTTATGGGCCTCATTGTATTATAATTGGGCTAATACACCTCAGCTTTTTCTTTCGCTGTATATGGTCTGTTGGAAAAAATTAAAGCAAGTTTTAGTTTCACATTGACCAACCTCCAACAGCTAATAGCCTAAAACACATCACCAAACTCAATTACCCCATACAATATAAACTGTCTTTTTTTATATACAAAAATTTATGTAAGCTATATTTCCAGCACAACATAGAAGTCAAATCAGAATTCAGGTCAACATTCCTCTACAAAAGTTTATATTCAAACCCAATTTTCTAAGATGCTATCTCCTTTAACAAGAATGTCATTCTAATTTTTTTATACATATTAAATGAACTAAGTAATTTTTTATATATATTTTTATTACTACACTAACCCAATTTTTTCTTTCTAATTAAAAAGGTAAAATAGTATGAACAAAATTGGGATTTAGTTAAAAAAATTGTATTGAAACACACAAAACGACAACATTGATTGATTTGCAGTCGACAATGACCTATCGAAACATTGCAGCCATTAGTTGTATTTGTTTTATAGTCGTTAATGACAATTGACAATAACATAATTCAAAAAAAAAAATTAGTGCTAAATTTTTTATCGATTCATTAGTCTTTTAACCAACGATTACAAAACGAACAAACTTATATGTCTACGGATTTCAAATACATGGGGTACTTATATATTGATCATCAGTTATAAATACTTTGTATTAGTGGTGTTGCAATATTATATTTTATATTTGTGGTGTTGCAATATTATAATTTATATTCAGTTTAACACTAAACATTTTGTGAATTGTGGTAATCGACAGGAAAAAAAAGTTAGATTCATCGAATTTGAAAAACAAAACAAAGATAAAATAGTATAAAAAAACAAACAAAATTAAAGAAAATGCCAAAAAAAAAACAGAAACCATAACTGGAAATTGCCAAATGTCAACCACAGTTCGTCGCCGTCAAGAAAAGCTCCCACAGGTTCACAGCAAAAAACAATTAAAACCCTAATTATATTTTAATTTCAAATACGTAAGAACCAAATCGACGAAAATCGTTAAAAACGCCCCCACCTTCAACAACCCTCTCGTCGTGTTCCCATTTTAACTCGTCTCTTTAATTCACGTAAAAGCCATAAAGGAGATCTTTTTCATTCTCTCCCCCAAAATTTTCCTATATAAAGCTTCAATTTTTGAGTCTGAGAATTAGTTAGGTTTATTGAAATCGACGTGTAATCGAGTACTCTCTTCTCTTCTCAGACATCATTGAAATCGACGTTTACTCCAAAAACAAAAACAAAAAAAATCTTTTTCTCCTCCATCTTTGGTTTCGTCGCCTTTAGCGTTTCAATTAGAAGAACAGGTATGTTTTCTGCATTTAAGGATTTCTCCATTCTGACTATCGAATTTGAGATCTTTAATCACTTATTATTGTTACGCATAGGAATCTCCGGAAATGGCTACAACTATGTCTCACCAAGCGATCGGGTCTATTGTCTCTTACAGACCTTGCAAAGCTTCTCAATTTCCAAAGGATCAGCCTTTGAATGTGCCGATGAAATTTACACACAAAAGATTCAAAATTGAAGCTACTGCATCTCAGCTCGTTGACACTGTCTTGTCTCCTTCCAAGAACAAACCTCTTGAATCCAAGAAAAAATCAAGTATGCTGCTTTTTTCTTTGGTTGGTCTCTTGAGTATATAAAGAGAAAAGAATTATGTTGAAGCATTGAATTAACTCTTTTATGTTTTTCAGATGAAGCAGCTTTGATATTGATTAGGCATGGAGAGTCGTTATGGAATGAGAAGAATCTGTTCACTGGTTGTGTTGATGTTCCATTGACTCAGAAAGGTGTGGGAGAAGCTATTGAAGCCGGGAAGAAGATTAGCAACATACCTGTTGATTTGATCTTCACATCATCTTTAATCCGTGCTCAGATGACTGCAATGCTTGCCATGATTCAGCATCGACGCAAGAAGGTTACAAAAAAGATCTTAAAGGTTTTTGCTTCGTGTCTAGAAATTGCTTTATTTGACTTGTCTGAATCCTCTAGGTTCCGATCATCTTGCACAATGAGAGTGTAAAGGCAAAAACTTGGAGCCATGTTTTCAGTGAAGAAACTAGGAAACAAACTATCCCGGTTATAGCAGCTTGGCAGCTGAATGAGAGAATGTAAAGCAAATCTCACTTGTCTTGTGTTTCTAATGTACAAAAGTCTTGGTATTAAGTTTCCAACTTGTTTTCGTGAGTTTAGGTATGGAGAATTGCAGGGTTTGAACAAGAAAGAAACAGCGGAAAGATATGGGAAAGAAAAAGTTCACGAATGGCGTAGGAGTTACGAAATCCCTCCTCCTAAAGGGGAGAGCTTAGAGATGTGTGCTGAGAGAGCAGTGGCTTATTTTGAAGACAATGTAAGAGAATGAGACATTCTTTTATTTTGTTTCCCTTACTTAAACATAATCGTTTATACTGATCTCTAATCGTTTATACAGATCAAACCAGAGCTTGCAGCTGGAAATAACGTAATGATTGCTGCTCATGGGAACTCGTTGCGATCTATCATTATGTATCTTGACAATTTAACTTCTCAGGAGGTAACAAAATGATCTGGTTCTAGTCCAAAATTCTCAGGATTTGCTGAAACTTAAATTTTGATTTGGTTATATCTTAGGTTACAAGTCTAGACCTATCGACGGGTGTACCATTGCTCTACATCTTCAAAGAAGGCAAATTCATGAGTCGAGGAAGCCCGGTCGGTCCTACTGAAGCTGGTGTCTATGCTTATACAAAGGTAAACCAAAACTATTTGTTTCTTCATCTTCGTTATATCTTCTCCATGGTTATGAGTTTGCTGATATAATGCTTGTTGGTTTCAGAGATTGGCACAATACAGACAGAAGCTTGATGATATTAGCACACTACAAACAGAAGCTTGATGAGATTAACCAATGTATTCCAGAAATAAACCGGTTCTTTTTGGGTTTCACGTTTTGAGTTCATATGTAGTCACAAAACAATCAAGAACAGTTTTAAATATGTATTAGATACACAAATTGCATTCATTACAATGTTTATTTTTTTCAAATCACAGCCAATTCAAAAGTGTCTGTTTTCACATTCAGACATTAATAGTAAGAGGTAGCTCTGAATCTCCAACGGTTAAGAAATACTTTCCTTCTTCAACAACCATTACTCCAACCTCATTAGCTTTGCTCAAATGTTCACAAAGACTAATCTCAAACTCCATCTCTGCTTTCTCACCATTACTTAGCACAATGCTCTTAAACCCTACGAGCTGTTTCTCTGCGCGCTTTCCGTCTTCTCCTCCTCTCTCGTGCCTTGCAAACATTAACACTGGATGCTTTCCCGCCATCTCTCCTTGATTCTCCACAGTAACAACGACCTTAGTCTTAGCTACATCACAGCCTTCTTTCTCCATTTCTGAAACCAGAGCATATCGAACAGAATCCGAGTTGAGTTGAGGTTTAGATTGGTTCAAGTAAAGATTGGTTGCACCCAAAGTCTTGAACTTGTAAGAGTAAGTTGAGTAGCTGAGACCATGACCAAACTCATACACTTTAGGACCTTTGTAGAACTTATAAGTCCTTCCTGGATATCCATATGCAGACCGCATTCTCATATCTGTCATCTTCACATTCACAAAGCTCTGAGGATACCAAGTCACAGGTAATCTCCCTCCTACAACACCACAGGAGTATAATCAAAAACTGAAACTTAGAAACCAAAACTGAAGAAGAAGAAGAAGAAGAAGAAACACTCACCGGGATTGTGATCTCCGAATATGATCTCAGCAAGAGCAATCCCTCCAGCTTCTCCAGGATAACCAGCCCATATAATGCTACCGATCTTTTCGATATTCGTAGCGAATGAGATATCTACAGGACCACCACATATGAGAACAAGAACCACAGGTTTCTTTGCAGCATTCGCAACGCTTGTTATAAGCTCTCGTTGCTTCCCGGGAAGACTAAGGTCTACACGGTCCATATCTTCTTTCTCTTGAGTCTGGTCTAGTCCCATGATCAAGACCACATGATCAGCATTTCTCGCGATTGCAACAGCTTGATCAATCGCAGCGTTAGAGCAAGCCACCGAATCACATCCTTTATGGTAGACAGCGTTCTTGACGTAACCACGTAAGGCATCAAGAGGAGTTATAGATTTACAAGGCGGACCAGCGTAGTTTCCAAGAAGCGTTTTAGCGGCGTAAGCGTTTGGTCCGATTATAGCTAGCGATGATGAAACGCTGCGTTTGGAAAAAGGAAGGAGTTTAAGAGAGTTTTTCAAGAGAACTATACCGTTACGAGCAGCTTCAAGTGCTAAAGCTTGATGAGCTGGTAAACAAACGTCGTTAGGACTAATGTTTCCGTAAGGGACTTTTGTTGGATCGCCGTTAAAGAGACCTAGACGAATCCTAACGGAGAAAAGATTGAGTAGAGCTCTGTCAATGTCTGATTCAGACACTTTTTTCTGTTGAAAAGCTGATTTGGTGTGTTTTTGTAAGTATGATCCACAGTTTACGTCCATGCCGGCTTTGAGGACGTCAGCAACGGCGTCTTCAGGGGTTTTGGCGTAGCCTTGCTCATCGTAGATGATTGAGACAGCGTCACAATCTGAAGTAATGTATCTGAAAAAATGAAAACTTTAATGTTAATCATCAAAGTGGTTTTAAAGAGGGAGAAGAAAGAGAGGAGCGAACCCGTGGAAATGCCAAAGGCCACGAGCGGTTCGAGTCAAGAGATTGGGGTCAGCGCAAGAGGGTATGCCGTTGACTCGGTTATAAGCACACATGATGCCACTGGCTCTGCCTTCTTCTATGCATTTCTTGAACGGTGGTTGGTATGTTTCCGCCAGGTCAGCCAAGCTCACCTTTTAAATCAAACAGTTATAATATTGAAATAAACATAAAAGAAAAAAAGAAAAAAGAGACAGATATTTAAAAAAAAAATGTTAAAATATTATTTAGAATAAACATTAACATAAATATTACTGTCGAGAAAAAAGAAAAAAAAATCCTCAAATATTATTTAGGATATGTCACATGTATTAAAAAAATTACTGAAATTTTATTTCGTCTATTTTTTTTAATAAACAATAGTGATTTTTAACAAAAGAAAAAAAAACGTACTCGTACAATTTATACTAAAATGAGTTTCATTTTAATGAGAATAATATTTTGTGATTTATTTATTTTTTTGTTTAATTTGTAACAAAATTTGACTCGATTCCGACCTGTGTCCACGTTAGAATGTCAACATGGAGATTAATTAACGATAACCAACGTATATATTCATATTCATGACAAGACATAAAGATTACCACATTACGCTACAAAAACGGCATTATGTAAAAATTCTACTTTGGTGTCCTAAAGTCTAAAAGATCACACTTTAGAAGAAGAAAAAAATGGAAAAGATAGTTGAAAAGATTATTAGAGAAGAAATTACCTGAGCATTAAAGACGTAGCGAGTGATACCTTTCCAACGGTCAAGATCATAAGCCGTGAAATGTTTACAACAAGCGGAGGCTTGGAGGTGACCGGAGAGTTTTTTCCGACCGTCAAAAGAGTCACCTTGTAGTCCTCTGACGTAAGCCACCGCGTAAGCTCCAGTGACCGTTGGATCCTCGCCGGGAGTCTCTTGGCCTCTACCCCACCGTGGATCCCTAAATATGTTAATGTTTGGTGCCCAAAATGTCATCCCTTTCGCTTGCCCTGCGTTGTACACTCCTCTTGCTTCCTTACCAATCACCTATAAAACATTCTTATTTAATAAAATCCATTTTTTAATATTAATAAACATCCTAAATACTAGCAAAACAAGTTATACTTCTAAAATTGACATTTTACCAAAAAAATACCATAACTTTTAGGTTGGCTGTTTAGCAATTTAATATAAACTAATCTTTCATGATATTTTAAAAAAAATGGATTTTATTCTAAATTTGGAAAATTAACACATCAAATGTGATATTCTTATTATAAATGTAAAATATTTGAATTTAATATAAGTTTCGATATTACTTAGAAATTATGAATTCCTGTTAGATTAAAAGAAAACGAAAAAACTTCTAAAATTGAACAATATTAGTGAAATCGTAAGACAGATTAGATTCAAACTCTAGAAAATGATGAAAAGAGAACGAACTTGAGCAATGCGGAACCATTCATAGGAGTCGAATGAAGCTGCGGTTAGAATGACTTGAGGAAAGCTAGTTGCTGCTTTAACCGTGCCATTAAACCGGATTCCTGGACCGGCGCCAGCTACGCCATGTAAAGCTTCCGACCACCACTCGTACGCCGGAACTCCAAGACGCGGTATCCCGGGAGCTGTATTCACCAGCTGCGAGATCTTCTCGTCTACGGTTAGCCTCGAGACAAGATCGCGTGCTCGCTGACTAATTGGGAGGTCAGTGCGGCAGAACTTGAAGAGTTTCGTGGTTGGGTTCGAAGGGTCGCAAGAGTGCGGCGGAGGAGATGAGTCGACGCCGTGGAGGACGACCGGCAGGAGAAGAAGAAGAGGAAGAAGAAGCAATTTAGCCATTAGTTTCGAAATGCGGAAAAAGGATGAGAGAGTGATGAGAGTGATGAGAGTGTCTGACTTATTTACTTTTCTCGGGGTGACCTAAAATATTACATTCGTTACGGGCCGCTAAGCCCAATAACATGCTTCCTCTAAGCCCTCTACAGCCCATTTAAGCGGTGTATGTATTTGAGTTTTGTTAGAAAAATAAAAAATGTAATAATTAACCGTCCAACCAACCACAAGATGTGAAAATGGATGACAATATTTATGATCACTTTAACTTATAATTTCATGCCATTTGTCTCTACCTAATTGTGACCTATAAAATTTAATCTGGTCACGTAATTAGGTTTGACCGGGATTAAAATGTCGCTTTCAAACAATTAATAAAATGTTTGTAGATAATTTTGTGTCTGTCTCAGCGAAGTGATTGGTGATAGAAGATGTGTAGAAATTTATTGGCCTCGAAATCTTCTTTATCAGGATAACTAACAACTAGGTAAATTAAAAACTAAATAGGCAACAAAAAATATTAAAAGTAAATATAGTTTTTAGTTGTCTGGTCTTGTTGCTCATATGGTTTGAGCCTTGAGGGCTCAGCTCCAACCACATGAGTTCAAGACTTCATCAAGTCAAGGCAGATACGAAGAAGAAAATACAAACTCCATGCTTAGTGCCACGTGGACGAATTATAAGAAATGTGACTGACACGTGCGACGCCTGGTTGACGAGTAAGGAGCGTCATATGGTGGTCGTAACCGGTGAATGATCAAATGCTGTGATTTGACGAAATTGCCACTTAAGGAATTGTGATATGTCGGTAGACTGCGATGGCCACGTTCCAAAGAGTGACACTAACAACAAAACATATTATATTACAATGTTTGAAAACTTCCTCGTGGGTCTTTGTTATTAAATACTCAAGTTCTCCCTAATCTTTTTTGTTTCATTAAAATTGTCTGCCGCTTGTCTCATTTCTTTAATTTTCCACTAGAAAATTCTGATATTTTCTTAAATGTTTTATATATATCGTAAGTCGTAACACTGTTCGATATAAATTGAACACAGAGTTGAAAAGTACATATAAATTACTTTCATTTGTTTATCAACAGTGTTTTTTTTTTTTGGGATCTACGAACTCGTACTACATCTACGTAATAAAATTTGAGTCATAATGCAAAATAACATGACATATCACGTTAAGTTTTTTTTTGGGTTAAAATCATATCACGTAAGTTAATAAACTTAAATTAAAACATTAAAATGGAAAAAGCCAAATAATGTATCAGCAAATAAAGAAACAAACAACAATTTGGCCTTGGTACCTTAAATGAGATCCCAATATTTACATCACAAAAATATTTAAAAGTGTGAGAATATAGTAGACTGTCTAATAATCCCCCCCCAAAAAAAGATATTTAGTTTCCTATTTTGTCGCATATATAATTTTGTTATTATTATTGAGAGTTTTTAACGTTATATATGACCATGTAACGACGGTTCCGGTAAACATATGGGTCCCAAGACTCTCCCGAATTGAATAACATTTTAATAATCCACTTGGTGGTTCTAGTTTTACCGGTCCCACATTCTAAAAAGTGGGGACCCAACCGAAACCCTCTAATTCCTCCACCGTTATAAGTATAGAGAGCTTTCTCTTCTCTTCCCATCACATAAACCAGATTCTTCTAAGCCGCTAGTTAAAGCCTCCGACACCAGTTTTGCTGTTGGTTCTCAACTTTTGAAACAAGTTTGTTTGTTTGTTTGTTTACCTCTTCGCGTAGCTGTTTCGTTTCACTGGTTCTGTTTATAACTTCTGTTCTTGATCGATTTTAACCAGGTTCAAGATGGACATATTCGACAACTCTGATCTTGAATACCTCGTCAATGACTTTGACGGTGTCTCTGATTTTGAAGACGATGAACCATTTGGAGAGGTCGATATCAAGAGTGAAACTGATTCCGATTTCGTGGACTCTGATTTCGAGGATGATCTTGAGCTGGTATTATACTTTATTATGGTCTAATTTAGGAAAAGGAATCATTTTTAATGGATATGATCATTGATCAGTAAACGTGTTATGTTGTTGTTCGACTCAGAATAAGCAGAACACTGATACGTCAGCGTTAGAAGCTAAGAATGGTAAAGATATTCAAGGAATCACATGGGAGAGACTTAATTACAATAGAGATCAATATCGTTGTAAGAGATTGCTAGACTATAAAAACTTTGAGAGTCTCTTTCGATCTAGAGAAGAGCTTCATAAGGTTTGGAACTTTCTGATTTTTAGATGATGATAATTGAAATCTTGACTTTAAGTTTTGCATATTTCTTATGGTTTTTTATGGTATTTTTTGATGATAGGAATGTTTGAAAGTAGAGAAAGGAAAAAACTTTTATGGATTTCAGTTCAACACAAGGCTTGTCAAGTCCACTATTGGACACTTTCAGGTAGACAACTTTGTCCCAAAACTATGGTTTCAATTTGTGGCATATATACTCTGTTACCTTATGTATTGGAGTCATTTAGGTCTTTTCATTTATAAAATACTCTGTTACTCATCTCTTGTGTTTAATGGTCGAGTCAAAAGTGTTTTTGAACATGTATAGCATATGCAACTATAGTCAATTTGAAGATGTATGGCATATGTAACTAAGAAAATCCTAAAAATTAATAGAATTTTTCTATGTTCGTTGTTCCCACCTCAGTTCTGTAGCTGAGGTGTTGATTCACACAAAAGTCAATTTCTTTTGCAGATAATCTTCAAGGGTGTTTAACTTAACATGCTCTGTTTCCTAAAACTTCTCGAGATATAATAGTTTAGGTTCGATGTTTACTCTGGTACAATACTGTGTAAGATTCTAACTGATTAAAAAAAGTGTCAAGTTATGTGTCTAGGATTGTCGAAGCAGAGTTGACTAGACTAGGCTACTTTGTTAACACCTTCAAAAACATAGTCACAGTCTCACAGAGTGTATTCAAAATCCTTTTGCATTTCGTTAGCTGTTGCTCAATGTCCATGTCCATTATTTCATCGCCAAGCGTTGGAGCTATAAAGAAGACTTGTCATAGCCACTGATGCATTTTGAGAGACAGTTACTATATGCCCTAACCTTTCTTAAGCAGGTTGGGAGAGCAGCTGGCGCCCTAAGGAAACATTTGTTAATATGGTAATGATAGGAAATGATTTACACATCTAAAAGGACTCTCTAACTTTCTCATCCTTCTTTCTTACTTGGAGTCTCTTTTGTTTGACCTTACATATGAGTGCTTATACTTGATCTGCATCTTTTGTGACACCATATAAACGATTTAACGCTAAAATTTGAGATATTTCTAGATTTTATATTATGGTTTTAAGACACATCCACTGATTAGTCCGTGAAGTTCTTCGCATTTGATTACTTAAAGGGTCGTTTTGTTTCCTTCTTCATTTTTTTTGTCTAAGATGACCAATTGTGTCTTATGTGAATCCTAATCTCTATGGTCTCATTTTACAGCTAAGGAACTTGGTATGGGCTACATCAAAGCACGATGTGTATTTCATGAACAACTATTCTCTCATGCATTGGTCACCATTGCTGCAAAGAGGGCAAGAAGTAGTTAATGTAGCAAAGCCCATTGTTCCTACAATGGTAAACAACCTTACTTGTTCTTGAACCTCAGAAGTTCAACTAAACTAACATTGGTAGTAACTCAAATCTGCAGAAGCAGCCTGAATTGTTGTCACAATCTCTATCAAGAGTCCAAGTAAGCACCATGGCAGTTAAAGACGATCTGATAGTTGCAGGAGGGTTCCAAGGGGAACTTATCTGTAAGGTATATTATTAACTAACACACTTAGTCTCGATATTGTTATAATTTGGTTTCTCACATTGTGTGGTCCTCTTTGCTTCCAGAAAACCAACGAACCTGGTGTTGCTTTCTGCACAAAACTAACATCAACTCAAAACGATATCACCAATTCCATTGACATATACAACACATGTAGTGGCTCGTTAAGGGTTATGACCGCGAACAATGACTGTACTGTCCGGATATTTGATGCTACAAACTTCACATTCCTCAACAGTTTCGCGTTTGATTGGTCTGTAAATGTAAGCACATCTCACCATCTCTTAAGACTCCTCTGTTATTATCATCACCTCTGTTTCAAAGTGTTTCATATTTTATGTTTTTTTGGTGTAGAACATCTCCACAAGTCCAGATGGTAAGTTAGTGGCTATTCTAGGAGACACTCCAGAGTGTTTACTAGCTGATGCTGGATCTGGAAAAGTCATCCACGGACTCGAAGGCCATCTCGACTACTCGTTTTCATCCGCATGGCACCCAAACGGTCAAATCTTAGCCACTGGGAACCAAGACACAACTTGTAGGCTATGGGACGTGAGGAACTTGTCTCAGTCACTTAAAGTGTTGAAAGGAAACATGGGAGCCATTAGAGCCTTGAAGTTCACGTCTGATGGACGGTTCTTAGCGATGGCTGAGCCAGCAGACTTTGTTCATGTGTTTGATACAGAAGCTGATTACAGTCAATGTCAAGAGATTGATCTGTTTGGAGAAATAGCTGGAATCTCGTTTAGTCCTGACACGGAGGCACTGTTCGTTGGTGTAGCTGATCGTACGTATGGTAGTTTGTTGGAGTTTAACCGGAAGAGAAACCACTTGTATCTTGATTCCATATTCTGATCTTATTACTCTCCAATACTTAGAAGCAAAGAAACATATAAATATATAGATCCTTTTGCAGCTATATACTATAGTCTATAGATGTTGGGAGGGGTTAAGTCGTTGTTTTTGTGGACTTTTACCTTTGTTGCCGTTTAGTGTAAGTTTGGGAAACAGATTTGTGTTTATATAGCTTAATTTGGGCTCATATGCGAGGCTTATGTATTTGTGCTTGAGCTCTTGTAGGAATAGCCCATTGAAATAATGCGATTGACCACATTCGTCTTCCCCGTTAGTTAGGTGATTTAATGTGCTGTGACTTTATAACAGCTTTTAAAACTAAAAGTAGACATAAATATGGTTAGGTGGTTTGATGTTGGAGAGTATTTTTTTCTTCAGATGAAAAAAGTAATTAAGGATATTAAGTGTCATGGACTCATATAGTATGAGTGAGCCACATAATCACCAAATGTCAAGCTTTACGAAACATTCCTTAATAACATCTAAACTTCTTCTTATCATAAACAAAAAGAGTCCTATAGACGCTGAAACTTTTTCTTTTTCTTTCTAATTTCTAAGAAATATGACACCACTTTGTTTTCATCGAAAATAGTGGTGTTAGAATTCAAATTGGGAACTATTATGTGTTATTGAAAAGACAAATATAATAGAATCCAAAATTTATGTACTAATTTATGGATCTCTAATTATAAAAAAAAAAACGAAATTTGTACTAGAAAAATGGACCATATGTCACGTAAATCAAAGAATTGAACAAAAAATGTGAAGGAGACAATTCACCTAAAGTTCACATGTCATTCATCTTCCTCATAAAACGACATCTAACTGCTCTGAAAACGACAACGGCACCCTCGTTTATGTTCAGTCAAAACTTGAAGTTGAGTAAACACGTTTTCTCATAATTAACCTATTTTCCTGCTCGAATAATTTCACTTGAAATTTTATTCAAGACGTTAACATGTCAATTAATAAACCGAGTTGATTAGTATTTTGTTTTATGTGAAGAAGAAAATGAGATATTTCAAAAGCGAGTGAGAAAGAAAGAGGCAGACATAAGTGGAGTGAGGTTGGTTTACAGTTCACGGTGACCACACAGCTAGCTATATGACAGTACAATCTGGGCCATTGATTGTTAACACGTGGCGTATTTGTAAACGGTCGTTGGATTTCAAAAGTTAGAAAACGGTAGCGTTGTGGTGGAAACCGCGTGAACTGCTAAAAATAAACTTTTCAAAGTAACGATGAGACGGACACGCGCAATTCATGCCGTTGATCTTATTCGCGACCTATCTTTTCTTTAATTCTATTTTTTTTTTAATTTAAGTTTTAAAAGTTGGAGGTCGATGATCTTTTTTTAGCTATTCCATGTATTACGTGTTTGATCTTTTTTTTTTTTTTTTTGGATGAATGATTAAGCACCAATATATAAACACAATCAACTTTTTATAGGATTTAAAATATAGTGAGAAGTGATGCCGGACAAATTATGCCTTTGGAAAGGCTTGTATTTAAATTATAATGACCGTTTAAACTTTATAATTTTTGCTTATTCTTCTGTTCTTTTTTTATTATTACTGTCAGATATCCATCCTCTTGTTGTGGTAAACCATATGAGACATGCATAGAGAACCAAAAATAATAATAAATAAGATTTGACTAAAAATAATTTAACATAATTTAAGGCTTATATATATATTATCTTTTATGGAAAAAAAAAGATAATTTAAGGCTTATAAAGAATAGTATAGTTATTTGTATTTTTGAATGAGAGCTAAAGAAAACAAAAAATGTTACAGTTCTTGAAATACAGAGTCGCAGATTAAATAAATCAAAGATAGATGGAAATATTGCCGCAAAAAGATGGATTTTTGTAAGTGATAAGAAGCTACCAAAAATTGATGACAACAAAAAAAGCTACCAATTAAAACAGCTAAATTAGAGGGTGCATTATGTAGTTGACATTTTCACTTACCTCATGACATGCTCCGCTAATGATTCCCCATAGTTTTCGTATTATTCTATGTGAAATTTTTATGTCCAGAAAAAATGAGTATAACCCCAAAAAAAAAAAATACTTGTGTACAAAACATTTTCAGATTTTTTTTTGTAAGTTTATATTGGGTTCTTGCGTTTCAATATATGAAAAGTCAGTATCCACCCCCTAATATCAAACAAATAATTTGTCTAGAAAAAAAATATCAAGCGAATCTCTTTCTCTCCCGAAGCTTTTAACTGAGCTTAGAATCTTCGAATTATACAAGCGTTCAAATTTTCCACTTCATATATACTATAGTCCGTTTACTTTGACTTTATGTTTTACACTTTTAATCGTTTGTAATTGGTCCATACTATAACCATGTTATCTTTAAATTCAATGTTGAGGTAAACAAAAAAAGTCTTTCAGATTTTCTGATAAGCTGATTAAACTATTTCCTTAAGCAGCCTCAGATATTACTTCAATTTTTAATGCGTGTTGGTTAACATCTATGCTCATTATAATTATTAAAGTTTTATACTACAAGAAACATAAAACAAATCTTGACCGTTGGCTTTTTCTTTAGCGCGAAAATCCGCCGCTATTTAGTCCACCGTGAAGCTTAAGCTTCTTCCGCCGCCGTCGCAAACTGCTTACGTGTTCAGTGGGCACGTGCTTTCCACATGCGTCCCCTACTTCGCCTCGCGTCTTCCATGTTCTTCTGACTTTTTATGTATTTTCAGTTTTTCACATACAATTTTAAAAAGACGACAATAGCTATGAGCTATCTTGATTACCAACTTGGAATAAAGTATCCAAAGTTTGTGTATTAAGCATGTATTTAATTGGTAATGATGCAACTAAATACAAACTAACTTAACTTTATACCTATCGGTTCCTTTTCTTCTTTTTATCCTATCAATTATTGTTTCCGACCAACATGTATCACACAAATTTGAATCCAAATAGTAATGTATATCACTAATCACTAGTTTATATGTTTTAGTATGCTCTATAAATTGTAGTAAACGATTTTATTTTTTTCAATAACATTCTCTTTTACAAAAGTTTAATAGCGTTAAATTCGTGTGGTTTTAGTAAATGCGGCTATAATTTAAATATACAACCAGATAAGATGGCGAAAGGTTCTGACTTTAGCTTAAGAATTAGGGATTTTAAATATAGTAATGGATGATATAATGTGGTAATGATAATGGTGGAGTTCTCCGCCAATCCAACTCTAAACCTCTAGAGACTTCTGTTAATATTTGTAACATTTTCTGTCGACTAAAGTCTAAACTACCCATTATAATTATCATGATTAATACTTGCGACTAAACAACAACTTTATATATTAAATAATCTTAAATAATGGTGTAAATCTACGTCACAATCGGCGTCTTATGATATTTTTCTTAATTCCAAATATTATTTCTTACAGATGGCGTCGATATTTGAATTTCGAACCATATTCCTTTAGCTAATTCCATAGAAAATTCGTAGTGATTAGATGTTGATGATACATAATACATACGGCCTCAAGTGAAAATTCGTATCTTATAGTTTCATGTTTTATTTTAATTATGAAATTATGCTTTGGAGTATACATAGCTCGCTTTTTTTCTCACATGTTTAGTTTTGAATCAAATTTAAGTTTTGTTCGTAAACAATATCTTTATTTATATTTCCACTAGGGAAGAAATAAAATAGAAAAATGATGAAGAGGAAGTAGGTGACCCATTAATAAGAATATCACAACTATTTTGGAAGCATCTCTCTGGGCCGCCACTCACCATCTTTATTCTTATCTCTTATTATTATTAGTTTATTTCATCGGTATTTCATCTGATATCTTTGGTGAGTGTACAAAATAGTAGTGGTGCCTTTATATAAAAAGAGATGGTTCCAGAAAAAAAAAATAGATACTTCTAAAATTTTCTTTAAAAGAAAAAAAAATTACACTACAGCCTAAAAGTCCATGTTTTCATAGTTACAAATTACAAAAAGTGTTTTTTTTTTTAACAAAACAAAAAAAAGAGAGAGATCAAAATAGAACAACAAACAAATATGCAATGGGCTAATGAACTGTGAAATGTGAACATAAACTAGATCGGTCAACAAAATCAGGTGTAACCATTTACTTTACAAAACACAAATGATATGATGACACGTGTTTGAATTACGTAAACCTGGCAGCCACTTCACTGTAGTATATTACACGCGTCATTCATTCATTAGTTGCATGTCTTTTCCTACCGGCTCCCAGGTTAGAAAAAATAGTTTACCTCGTGCAGATTCTAATTTATCAGCCTTAGAAATATATCTTTGATATCAATTTCGTCATTCGATTCATTTATCAATGCACTATTATTCATAAACTGTAAATTTAAGGAACATATCAAATTTAAACTAGAGTTTCTTTTTAAACTGTATAAATAAATTTTAAAAATTAAAAAGTTTAGTTTAGATTATGATAATAATTGATAGCAACAAATTTTGGTAGCTGTTTTTATTTATTTTGGAAAGAAAGATTACAAAAATACTCGTTACCTTAACTTCTTTCCTCATTTCGTTAGTTTTAATTTTTGACATTATGATTAAATCTAATCTATTTTAGGTCCATTACCAACGAACATTAATAAATGTATAAAAATATTCTCCCTATGTTAACAAGACCTTAATTTTTACACCGGAAACAGAAAGTGAAAAAATTGAAATTTTGAAATTTCGAAAATTGACATTAGAGTAGAGACGATAACTTTAACGTGAAGGTTTCGGTGGATTATATTAAGTTATATTATCAAATAGACAAATACTGTAGGTATTTTTAAAATATAAATTTGAAGAAGGAAAAAAATTAAAAATGGCTTAAAAAATGGAAAATATCGTTGTAAGAAAAACCGGAAAATGTGGAAATAGTGAGAGGAGGACCACCCGCACTATATAAACCAAAGCCAAGCTGCTGTGGTTAGTTCATCGGTGAGGCTGAGAGTTAAACCACTACAAAAAAAAAAAAATTGAGTGTCCTCCCCCAAAACAAAAATTTGCTAGCTTATTACTGCAATTGTTTTTCCGATTCGATCTTAAATTTTTTGTTTCTGCAATTTCCAAACTTCGATCCCTTTCTGTTAATCATCTGTTTTTCAAAAAGGAAGAAAAAAAGAGAACCGGTTTCTGGGTTTGTTTGTGTTTTGAATGGTTTTGATTAAAAAATATTCATACAGAAACTCAAGCTTATGAAACTGTGTTTTGTTTTCGTTTTTAATAGAAAGGCAGGTATTTTCAGAATAAGATCGTTTTTATAAAATCTTCTTCTGATTTTCCTTTTTTATTCTTTTAGATTTAGTAATCGAGGATAATTTTTTTGTTCCCTCGTTTCGGATCTAACACAGGGGTTGCTTATTTCAGACCTCTTTGATCCATTTTTATTTTTTTCTTGAATTTTCTCGGAAAAACTCCTGTTCTTTACTTTTGATAAGAATCAGGTGATTTTTTTTCGGATTCAAATTTTTATTTCTCAAATGGCAACTTCTATGAATTTGTACAGCAGCAGCACGATTCAACAATCAGATTCGTATGGTGGTGGTGAACTCATGGAAGCGCTTCTACCTTTTATCAATAGCGTTTCGGATTCTCCTACTACCGCGTCTGCGTTTCTTCATCCCGCACCGTCCACGTCTGCGTTTTCTCTCCCTCCTTTCCCCGGTTATTACCCGGTTCATGACTCTTCAACAACGTTCTTGACCCAACCGTTTCCATACGGGTCGGATCTTCAACAAACCGGGTCATTAATCGGTCTCAACAACCTCTCTTCTTCTCAAATCCATCAGATCCAATCTCAGATCCATCAGAATCATCCTCTTCCTCAGAGCCACCGCAACAACAACAACAACTCCTACTCGAATCATCTTCTCAGTCCAAAGCCGTTACTGATGAAACAATCTGGAGTCGCCGGATCTTGTTTCGCTTACGGTTCAGGTGTTCCTCCGAAGCCGACGAAGCTTTACAGAGGTGTGAGGCAACGTCACTGGGGAAAATGGGTGGCTGAGATCCGTTTACCGAGAAATCGAACTCGTCTCTGGCTTGGAACCTTTGATACGGCGGAGGAAGCAGCGTTAGCCTATGATAAGGCGGCGTATAAGCTGCGCGGCGATTTCGCCCGGCTTAACTTCCCTAACCTACGTCATAACGGTTCTCATATCGGTGGCGATTTCGGAGAATACAAACCTCTTCACTCCTCAGTTGACGCTAAGCTTGAAGCTATCTGTAAAAGCATGGCGGAGACTCCGAAACAGGAAAAATCGACGAAAGCATCGAAGAAACGTGGCTCGACGGAGAAGAAAGCTGAGATGGTTTCGTCGCCGGATGAATCGGAGAAAGTAAAATCGGAGGAGAAGTCGGTCTCGATCGCTGGATCTCCTCCGGTTGAGTCTGCTGGGTCCTCGCCGTTGTCGGAATTGACGTTCGCTGATACGGAGGAGACGTTCTCGTTGGAGAAGTATCCGTCGGTCGAGATCGATTGGGATTCGATTCTAGCTTGATCGGAGGTTAGGGGTAATATAGTAATTAGGAGCCGCTTGCAATGGAGTTTTTGGAAATTGCATGACTGGCTACTAGAGTTAATTATTTATGGTTTAGGGGTAAATTGAAATCCGCATGTTAATATTTGTATTATGTTTGTATTAAGTCTCTCTGTGTCGGTCCAGCTTGCGGTTTTTTGTCATGCTTGACCATGCCACAGATTTCATTTTATGTAATGTCTTTGTCTATGTATTTCCTCTTTATCTTAATGCAATTTTTAAAAGTTTATGTAGTTAAACGAAATCGTAACTGTGATAACTTAGAATAATAATTTGAAGATTGGGTGAAAAATTTACGAATTGTGTCACCGAATAGTTGAACATGTAATTGAAGAATAACAAGCCTTTTCACCTACATTTGTATTAACGTTAAGGATCGTGTGAGTTAACCCTTTTGACTACAATTCAAATGAAGCACGTCTCATGAGAGTCGTCATATGTATAACGTTTTCATAATCTGTCAATTTTCGGCTAATTCAAGACAAACCCAAAAGTCGATTTGATACTCATTGATAATTTTGTATTACCCACAAATAAGTCAATAGTCGGAATGATAGAATTGAGTTCCAATGCACATTAACATCCATGAAATATATCATCTATTAATGTTCGCCAAACTCATAAGAAAGTGTTTAACATGGTCAGTCCAAAATGGTAGTTCCAAAGATACTATAACGGAATTATAAATAGCAAAAAACTTTTGAAGAATTAATACCATGAAGTATGTATAGTGCGTTTTAGTCACAATCACAATAAACATGCGGCAGAACGGTTTTGTTCCACTAGACTTTTGTTCTACTTTCCAAGTGTTATGAATTTGCATCTATGAACGAATGTTGTAACGTATTTTATATGAATCCACATAACATATGCTGATATAACTCATTCGTTAACACGTCACCTTATTCTTTATATCGCAGTTACATTTGTTTTTTTTTTTTGGATCTTTCTTGCATGTTCTCAATTCTGTAAGAAATCATTATCAATTTCTTCTCCGTTTTTTTTTGGTTAAAAGTTTTCTTGTCCGTTTTATCTCACAAATGGTGAAACCTTCGCGTGTTGGTATATGCCTATATGTGGCCGGCCTTGCCACAACTTTCGTGCAGCATCTTCTTATCATTTATTCACTTATTAAAAGACTTAATACAAATATTGAATTTTGCAATCAAAGAATCATCAAGAAACCCCAATAATTCTATGTCACTGTAGTGAAGCAGAAAAAGACAGTCAGCAGGAATTTGATCGAATCTTCTTCACACATTTTTAGAAAGGTAGATACGGATTTTCCCACACAAAAACGTCACTTGAAACAAAATCAAAGGAAACAAAAAATATAGAAATAAACGATGGATGTATCATGTAAACTAAATAGAACTCGAGGATTTTGAACTAGTATGGTGTACTATCTAATATACAAATTTGCACACAAAATTTCTTTACCATATAATTCTAAAAATAGAATAATTTTAGATATATAAAAGTGAAAACAAAATTTATTAGTAATAAAATGTTTAGATGATTTTTTCAAACAATTGACATTGTTAATAAAATAATCTAGAGAATAATCTATATTATTTATTATGATATATGTAGGAAAAAGAGGAGAATTCCAAATTACGCAAAGGAAGCATAAAGATGGAAAGTTTGAAAGGCACAAAACACCCAAGGACCCCACCAAAGATTATGTTCACACTCCATTTCTCTTCTCTTTCACATGCATTTTTCAACTGTGTTTTTGTATTAAAGTTGTTGTATTTATAACATTGCATTGAATTCGCTAGCACATTATTATCCATTGTGAATGGACCATTGACGTGTGATGTTGAATAAAAGCTATGAGTCTGAGTAGTTGTATCTATTTCTAGAAAATTTTCGTCTACAATTAGTTAAGGTTTCAATTTAGGTTTTGAATGCTGGCTGCGGACACATTGGACAAAACCATCATCGATCCAAACCATCTTCTTTTGGGACAGTTTACAAGCCGGTGTGGTGTTTATTTCTAAATCGCAGTTGGTCCGCAGTGATTTTTTTTTTTTCTGTTCGCATCACTGCGGACTGTAACTTATAAATGGTAAAAAAAAATAGTTTAATCCGCAGGTTTTGACCATTTGATCCGCTGCATCCATTCAAAACCTTAGAAAAACAAGCTTGAGAAAATTAATTCAAGAATTTTGTTGACAACTTAACCAATACATTTGACTATTATTACAAAATTTACAGAATCATAGATTAATCTAAGTCAAGACCCTGACTTTAAATAAGAGAAACAACAACATTTTTAAAATGGCAATCTTGAGTAATCTTGCAACATTAAAAAAGAAATCAGCTTCTTGAGCTGCTCCTTGTTTCAGCTCCTTAACAGTAACCACAATATGTTTCATTATGCTCTGGCCTGCCAGGCCCACCATGTCTTTGTAATGGGCTTTCAATCTGTAGAAACGAGAGAACATTAGAGAATAAGAAAAACAGAGGAGAGAAAAAACACATCGCCAATCCTTGAGACAAGATATTGGGCTCTTGTCGTATGAGCCCATACGAAATACAATCTTAAGCCCTATCAGTATTTTCTAAATGCCCATATTTTTTTTGAATTGGATACAGATAATCTATTATCCGTAGAGATTATGTAAACGAAATTGCCTTTCCAAAATTCAGGAATATATATGCCCAGCCCTAGAACAAACAAGTCGCTGAAACCCATGTTTCTTTCCATTGGTTTCTCTGACTCGGTTAAAAGTATTTTGAAGTAGAATATCTTTGCTTAACCAACAATCAAATTTCGCAAAATACATGAGCACATAAACTCTTAATCTATGTGAAAGAGTTTAAAAAAAAAATTCCACCTTAATGACCTATCACATCATATTTATGTTTGATAATTTTTATGTAAATTTCTGCATTTGAAAACGATGATGAGTGCTCGTTGACAGTTACGTTATTAGTTATGTTGTATCATAGAGAACTAGAATCCAAATAAGCAAAATAATGCACTAATTTTATGTACTTTTTAATAAAGTAACATATCCAAGTGTATATGTTGAAGATTTTGACGTTACATGAAAAGACTTTGGTACTAAGGATCAAAAATTAGTTGGGTATGACAAAGAGCTTAGTGTGTACCGTAAAATGGACAAATGTATCCACTATGAGTCTATGAATTAGCTGATAAATTGAGCATTTCAATAGATTATTAATATATCTTAACTAATTCTATTATTTTGTCAACAATTAACTATAGTTTATAAGTAAGATAATATTTTTTTGGCCTCCCCTGCAAAAGGATCAAATTACAATTACCGATCAGAAATTCTCATTTAAATAAGCAAAGTAAAAACGATTTGATCGTGGCAAATCTTGGAACCTACATTTACAACAAAACCTATTGGCAATATATGATTTGTAGTCTATAACATTGAATATGATTTGTAGTAATAAATTGCCATTACACGATATAATAAGTATACAATCCGTTTCTATATTTGTTGGTTCCAGTGTATTTAAATATTGTTCATATCAAAAAAATACTTTGATAATATTATTGATCGCACCCGTAACAAAGGCAAAATGATGATATTATTTTAAAACAATCAAACTTACATTGAATAGAGCATTGGGAAGAAAGAACACTAAAGAAATCAGCTCCTTTAGTTCATGGGACAAGACAGTTGAAATGTGGCCCTATGCTCTATCGAAGGGACCAACAATCTTCAGTTTTATTTTGTCTTTTTTTGTTATAAGCATTGGAAATGAGCCAAATAATATATAATTTACAACATGATATAATATAAAATTTGATTATCTTAGATAATTTAGAGATTTATTTTTTCAAAGCATACCAGTGCATTTACTGAAATTTGAGACCTGGATCATAAATTTCACTTGTAAGAATTACCAAAGAAACATAAGTAGTAGGTAATTTAAAATTTCGAAGCTAGTTATTAAAAAATATTAGTGGAAAAGAACAAGATTATCAGGGATATAAACTGAAAGTTGATAAAAAGAAACATTAGCAACTAAAAAATTGGTGCAAGTGGGCAAATAATAGATAGCCACGTAGCCAAAGTTGAAGGAGCTATGAGACGGGGACACACCCACATGTTCTACAAAACCCAAATTATTGTGGGAGAGAAGTCGAGAATAACAAAGCCACCTTATGTTTTACATTAATACTTAAATTCTAACCGAAAGAATCTTACCGTTAAATTTGAATCCCATTTACGTATTTTGATGATGTTCGTATCTATTTTCTAGAAAAAGAATCAGTGGTATCGATTTAAAAAGACAAAGATTTTGATTCTATAGGAACCTGTACAATATTGTCAAACCAATATTAAAAACGAGTTACTCTCTAGATATAGTTTTCCACTTTTCCTGATTCGAATAAATCTGAGTTGTGATTTATTAGTGAAAAGTCGAGATTTATATCCTAAGTCTAGAAAATTTAGGCAATCTACCAAATTCATTATGCGTATAACCTCTCTCTTTTTCTTTTTCTTTTTTTATTTTATTTAAGATCATATTAAAAAGTTTCTTCCTTGAACAAGTTACAGCTACGCGGAACTCCACAAATGTTCAAGTGTATTTATTTACATAGTTTTTTTTTTTGATAAATATTTACAGCATGTTTAAAGTTTTATTTTTAGAGACTATAAATATTTTTGGATTCATGAAAAGCAAGTTAATTGGAGATTTTCAGTATAATATAAGTAAAGTCCTGTCTTTTTTTTTTTACGGCTTAGTCCTGTCTACTATAAATAAAAATGTCCATCATAATACAATGCATGTAAAACCCTTTTTTGTTTTTTTTTTTAATTTATCATAATTGTTTGATAGCCAACACAATGCCAATCGTGGATTCGTCTGTAGAAGTCTACAACTATGCTCGCCATAAATAACTGAAAAAATTAGATTTGCTAGTTATGAAGTTTTAAATTTTCAAATGATGATGATTTAACAAAGAAATCTAGATTAAAATTTATAAATATCAGTTAAAAGTAAAAATATATAATGGAGTTCTAGAAGAAAAAGGCCCACCGGGGCAACGACCATGCGAGCGAATTTTATTGAAAAAACAAAAATCTTCCGAAATGGGAAAGTTATTCCAAGGTCTCTTTGTGGAATGGGGACCCTTAATCAAATGATTAAATTACACAAATAATTTAATCAACTTCGCCTATATGTAATTATATTTTTTCACAACTTGCGTCGCAGCCTAAGTTTTTTTTTTTTTTTAACTGTATTTCTGATGGAAACCTCCATTTTAGACGTTTAGATTTTCTTTAAAAAACGCATGTTGTAACCTCTATAATTGTTATCAAACCATACACGTAAACCTTATTAGTCTTCTGCATTCATATGATTCCATCTTTCAAATACAAGTGACTGCAACGGAATTACTGCTGGACCATGATTCATGAACCGCAATGTTTGACATAAAAGGAAAGATATTTTTTTTTTTTTACTAAAAACAAGATCGACTCTCGTATACTATCGCAAGTAATAGGTGATCAGATTCAAGGCATCTCAGTTTTTATCGAAAATTATTTGGTTAAAATTTCACATTACAACATTGCAGACAAAATAAATCATATCTTATCAATGCTACAAAGTAACTTAGTTAGCATACTGTCAATGTTTATTAGTTAGTAATATAGTTTAAGAATGTTTGAGTCGGTCTTGCTTAGGATCTAAATCCTAATCCATAGATAGTACTACATTCATCGTGCCGGAGAATGTAATTTGGTATATGGAACTATTTAAAATGAACTTGTGGGTTATGGTGATTAGTTCATGAACCCAACCATGCCGAATTTAGCTTTTGTCTAACCGCCGCCAAATTTAAAGAAAAACAATTATGCAAAAAATAAATCAAACCACAACCGCACAATGTCTTAATTAGTAATTAGCAATACGTAAAGGATAGGAAACTTCCACTCATGTGTTTATGACTGTGTTTATATGTGTACAAATTAATTGAAATACAATGAATATGTCGAATGTGCTAAAGGACCACAATTTATTACAAAATTTAAATAATCCTAGTAGAGTCTAAAGTGATTGTCCCCGTCGGAACAAGAAAGCTAAAGGGTTTCTAATTTCGTGTCCTTTGTGGATTCTCAAGTAACGAAAGTCAAAAATGTTGACCCATGTGGTCGTCTTGAGTTATGACATTATATTCAAATATCAATTTGACGTAATTTAATCAAAGGAGTTGAAAAAACAATACAACTAACCGTCGTGATCAATATTAATTATGTATATATTTATAGAAAGGGTGAAGCCGTACGTATAATAAGATCGAGGACATGCAATGAAAATACAATTAAATAGAAAAGTGATACAGGTAGGATTATGTACGATTTATATTACATGACAGAACTAAAGAGAGTTGGTTTAAAGCTACTAGTTTCCTTAAACCCCAAAAAAAAAAAACTACTAGTTTCGATTGAATACCACAAAAGTTAGATAGATTTAGGTGTAATCGTTTTTTGTTCCTATGGGCGTTCATATTTCTGATATTCCCACATTTTCTTTTGCTTTTCCGGATTTTTGTTAGGTCCATTTAGGTAAAATTAGAAGCTGGTTTAAAGATTCCTAATAACGTGCCCAAAAACAAGAATTCTCATTTCCTCCAGTTTTGTAAACCAATGGATCTGTGTGCAATAGTTATATATGGTTATTATAAAGTGAACGATACACCGGAAAACAAGAGATATAATTCTTCTTGTATGTCCTTAGACCGCATTACTCGAACTATATATCTCTCGACTAGATTTTTTTCTTTTGTCAACAATCTCTCTACTACATATATGCTTGCGCACTATACTTTCATACCATCAAATTCTCTTCTAAATCTTTATTGAATTGTTACTTTTCCATAGAAAACAAAAAATCCAAACCTAAAAGGAAATATATTATAAATAGACTCAATGGCAACTACAGAACCGGAAAAAGATGTCGGTAAGATGTAGTAACATCTTATCTTTATATCTTTGTACAAAAAAAAAAAATGTTGATAAATATTCCAATTTCCTATTTATGTGATCTCTGAAATCTTCCATAGAACAACTCAAATTTATAAATTTATAAGAGTTATAGTGTCCTTCTAAGATTAAAAAATGGGATGGAACACATACGCATAATATATATAATTGGGATATATATATATATATATAATTGGGATAATTAGGTTTCCTTAGAGAAGAGTATTTCCGTTATTTTGATATATTGATTTGTTTGTTGAAGAAGAAAATACATATATAATTGAGATAGAACACACACATTGTATATTTTTAATATATGCATATACTTCTTTTTGATGATATATATATATATATATATATATATATATATATATATGTTGAATGTGTATTTTAGGAATTTCGGTGAAATTTAAAACAAGTTTTTGAATATGCTGATATGGATTTTCGGTGAAATTTAACCTTTTCTTGATTCCTAATCTTACGAGAAGGAACCGAATTACCCTTTTAGCAACAACGAAAAAAAGAAAAAAAAAAAAAAAAAGAAATAAAAGAAAGAGAAGGAACCGAATATATAATTTTCCGAGATCATGTAGAGATATGGCTTTTGATCAAATTCCTAAATTTATTAATACGTTGATGTGTATTCTAGGAAATTCGTATAATCTTCATAGCTCGAGGTTAGTGATTCCATAACATATATAATGGCACGCCGTTTTTTCAGTCGTTATTTTCTTTTAATTATTCCACCATTTCCTTCCTACATTAATCCAGAGTTAATAATATTCACACAAAAAACTTGTAAATTCAAAAATATTATAAGCGACCATTCCAACAAATCCATTTCCACAAAATCCTAAGCCTCTGATTTGTTTTGTTTTTCTCCTTTTTGGGTGTATTACCTTTGAACTATCCATACTATTACTACTATAGACCGGGCCTAATTAACTGCTGCAGCATAATACTACAACCGTAACATTAAAATTCAGCTGACTAGCTAGTAAGTTAAATTAATAGTTTAATACTTTCTCTATTTAATCAAAAAAACGCTAAAAATAATCGTAATCAAAAAGTGTTATAGCAAAATAACCATTCATGACATAGCTCCGATGATTAATTAGAACAACAATCTGATTTCTTAAATAAAAATATTCTTCTTTCGTATGCCATCAAAAGCTCATATCACATGCTACTTAAAATTATAGACCAATTATAAAAAGATTATACTATTTATTTTAAATCAGGAAATGCATGTAATATTCACACAAACCACTTGTAAATTAAAAAATAAAATCATATTATAAGCGACCATTCCAATAAATTCACCTCTACATAATCCTAAGCCACAGGTTTCTTTGTTCTTCCTTTTTTGGGTGTATTACCTTTGAATTATCCACACTACTATAGACCTGGCCTAATTAACTGCTGCAGCATCATAATACAACCGTAACATTAAAATTCATCTGACTAGCTAGCTAGTAAGTTAAGCTAATATTTTCTCTATTTAATCAAAGTTACACTAAAAATAATCAAAAATGTTATAGCAAAATAACCATTCATAACATAGCTTCGATGATTAGAACAACAACTTAATTTCTTAAAATAAAAATATTCTTCTTTCGTGTGCCATCAAAATCTCGTATCTCATGCTACTTAAAATTATAGATCAATTATAAAAAGATTATACTATTTCTTTTAAATCAGGAAATGCATGTATTGCGGTCCATAGTTATTACAATACATAATATTATTTTAACCTTTTTATCGCCAAGGTTCGAGCTCAACACATAGCCGACCTCCAAAAAAGTAAACAAATTGTACTAATTAGTGGTAAAGGTAGTAAAACCTATTGACACCGGATAACACTTTTTGATTTTTTGTTTTGTTTATGATAGTTTATATTAATAAAATAAACTTGTAAAATATTTGATATTAATGTGTTGATCATTTTTCATCCTGTATTTTTTATATATTTAATTTACACTGCTAAATTAATAAACAAAAGAGTCACTTAATATCTAAAAGAACATGCTCGATCAATCCAAATAAATAATAATTAAACGATCCAATGGAGTGTAGAGTAAAAGAGAGCTAGAAAGGATGAAAAAAATGGAGAAAGCAAGAGGCATAATGTGGCCAAAAAGGTACAGAGGGAGCCACCAATGATATATGAAGTTTTTTTCCAATTTCTTGTCTCTTAGTTCTTTCTTCTCCTTATAAATTCCTCTTCTCCTCCTTAACCATTTCCTCCTCCCTCACCTTCTCTCTCTCTCTCACACACACTCTCTTTACATCTGTCTTTTTCTTCTCTCTGTGACTCTGTCTTCATCGAGAATATGACTAACCAGAATGTCATCGTCTCCGACAGAAACCCCATCTTGGGTTTGAAAACCATCACTGTCTCTATCTCTAACTCATCTCCAACTTACTTTACCTTCCCTCGTCGAACGTTCTTGAAACTTCTTGAAGCAGCCGACAAGAACAACAACAACGCTCCAAAGATTGCATCCTTCGTTGATTCCATGCGTGATTCTTCCCCTACACGTCTCAGATCCTCTTCTCATGACTCTGTTTCAGATAACGACAGCAAAACGTCTTGGATCGTACGTTAACCCATACCTTAAATCTGAAAATAAATTACCCATTTCCGTCTTTTAAAAAATCTAATCATAAGTATGGTCTTGTTTTTGTGTTAGGTTCGATTTCCTTCGGCTTTAAGTATGTTTGATGAGATTGTAAATGCTGCAAAAGGGAAACAGATTGTTATGTTTCTTGATTACGATGGAACTCTTTCTCCCATAGTTGAAGATCCCGACAAAGCTTACATAACCCATGAGGTTTTTTATTCCCATTGCTAAAAAGTTTTTTTGGGTTTTAACTATTTTTTTTTGTGATTTAATAATGTATATTTTATTTTATTTTACAGATGCGAGAAGTTGTAAAAGACGTGGCTTTAAACTTCCCGACTGCTATAGTCACCGGAAGATCCATAGATAAGGTACTTTACATCTTACCAAATATTTACTATTTTCTTTTAAACCAATTTATTGTATATATATTAGTGCTAATTATGATTTTTGTTCTTAGGTTCGTAGTTTTGTCAAACTAGACGAGATTTACTACGCGGGAAGCCACGGCATGGACATTGAAGGTCCGACCAACGAAAATAGTTATAGTCAGGTGAGGAAAAAATAAACAATGCAAAAAAATCGACAGAAAATAAATATTTATCTGATTTTCTAAAGAGATTTTATTTGTGAAATGGTGACAGGATAATCAAGGAGTGTTGTTTCAACCTGCACGTGAGTTTTTACCGATGATTGAGAAGGTGCATTTTGAGATCTTTTCTACACAACAAAACAAATTACGACGAGTTAAAAACAGTAAAATTTATTTAACTTTTTACCTGATATATAAAATTTTCAGGTGGTTAAGATTTTAGAGGAAAAGACAAAATGGATCCCTGGGGCTATGGTGGAGAACAACAAGTTTTGTTTGTCCGTACATTTTCGACGTGTTGATGAGAAGGTAAGAACAAAAAATCATGATGGAAAATAACTTTCTTTTCTTTGAAAAAAAATCAAGTGGTCCATAAATTTTGTTTCTAACCCAATTACTTCAAAATAAAAATAAAAATAAAAGACTTATTTTTACGTATAAAGGAAATATATTCTGATAAATCGATGATTGTGATATTATTTTGGGTACCGGACTACTGATACTTATCAGCAGCAACGCTTTTGATTTAGAAAACAAATTTGAATTGAAAGTGTTTATAAATTAATTATTTATTATTTATGTACATTTTTGTTTCTAACAGATGTGGCCTGCATTAGCTGAACAAGTAAAATCAGTTCTTATTGATTATCCAAAGCTGAACCTAACCCAAGGTAGAAAGGTATAATAATCTCCATCTCCCTCTTTTTACTAGTCATTAGAATGCTAATTAATTAAGTATTATTATTATAGAAATTAAAATTAGCATTCAATAACTATCATCTTTAACAGACTATTAATCTATTTATTTGTGTAAAACCAGGTGCTCGAAATCCGTCCCACGATCAAATGGGACAAGGGCCAGGCTCTCAATTTTTTGTTAAAATCATTAGGTGAGAAAACCCCCTTAAACATATATTTATTTGTTATTTGGAAAAATACTTGTTAGATCTGTAAATTCTTATATGTTTGATCTAATTCAAATAGGATTTGGAAATTCGGAAGAAGTTTTACCGGTCTATATCGGAGATGATCGTACCGATGAAGATGCATTTAAGGTAATTTGTTTTTTTTAACAAACCTACTTTTACTATACAGTTCAACTAATATCAACGTAATTAATTAACCATATAATTCGATATAGGTTTTACGTGAAAGAGGACAAGGTTTTGGGATTCTTGTCTCAAAAGTTCCAAAGGACACCAATGCCTCTTATTCTCTTCAAGACCCTTCTCAGGTAAATTAAACATTAAAACTTATTTTAATTAATTTGAACATTTAATTATTGCTATAGTTATGACTGTTAATGAATCTATTAAACTGAAAACCATTTTAATGTACAGGTTAAAGAGTTCCTGAAGCGTTTGGTGGAGTGGAAGAGGACGACAGTGGAATAAGAATGAAACACATACAACATAAATAACACCTGAGTTTATTTCCAAATTTTGAGTAGATAATTATGTAAGCACCCTTTCAAGAAAATGAGTTTATACTTGGAGGGTGTTTCGGCCAGAAGTTTTTTTTTTTTTGTTAATCTACATCGACCCGAAAATTGTAAATTTCGTGTGACGATTTAGAAATGAATTAAAAAGAATTATTAAATATCTACTCATTCTAATTCGATCTTCCTTTATTCACTTTCTTGTTGCTCAGTATATTAATCTTGTGTGAAACAAATAAAATCAACGAGGATGAGTATATTAATTTTTAGCTTTTTATTAATAAATAAAGTAAACATAATAATATCCTTGGAAAACAAAAATCAATACCAGCAAAAACATCGCTAAAGAATATATATATATATATACCAAAAATAATGATAAGATAGAGTAAAACATTGTCAGATGTTTAGACTCTGCTTAGTACATGTTAATAATCACTAGAACATCTGCATATATACTTTATGACTATTCTGCAAAAATCACCCATTAAATAACTAGCCAAATTTCACTGGATTTTATTTTTTGAGTAATCCGAGAAACTCCTGTAAGCAGGGTCATTTAAAACCACACCATGAACACATCGGTATATATAAAAGAAAGTTTAAATGACTTTCTTTTAATAGCTTTAAGAGAACCAAAAACATAGTATTAAATAAGATTGAAAGTACTGTTTTGCAGTGAAGAAAAAGCCTTCTTGTCTGTTTATTTAAATACTAAAAAGCAAAATGTAGTAATACGATTATGGGCAGTCTGAAGGAAATACCGCGAACCCAAATAATATCTATAGACTTATATCACCTGAAAAAGTAGTCAAATTTTCCATCGAACCGATCACAAGAAAAAAAAAATGCACGCCATGAATTAATGAAAGAAAAACATAACTAGTTAATTCATTTGACAATTGAAACACTAGCATTTATTTGTGGTTAATGCTATGGAATTCTAGTCATATTGATAACTATATACCGTAAATCATATCTAAAGATAGATTCATGATAGCTAGGATGGGTCAGTGACTCAGTGGGCTTTATCTATTACTTTAGATAAAAACAGCACAACGTTTACATGCATGCTGCTACTCTAGCGATCTTGATATTGTGAATTTGTGATTATAAGTAATAAATAAATATCTCTATTTATATTTTTTATAGTTAATTAAGAATCATAAATTATTATGGCAGCCAGGGAGATGAGAAAATTAATTACAAGTTGCATGCAGATCAAGAACATGCAAATACCAAAAAAAAAAAAAAAAAAAAAAGAACATGCAAATTACTGTGACAAAATTTTATTTATTAGTAACTTTTGTAATAAACTAATAATCTCCAGATATTTGTGACAGCTAAAGTCGCAAGCTTTTAAGAAAACACTAATAGAGTTAAATATTGTGCACGATAACCATCATAACTATATAAATCAATATATAATAAATAAAATACACTATTAGTAAGGATAACCAAAGAATTGACAGATGATATGTCTGACCTGCATTATGCTAAACCATAGAAGGAAGTCCAACATGTGGGAAATAATAAGATTCAAGTGCATTCGATTATAGACAAATACTTCTGAATATGTGTATCTATTCTTTTTCTGTTAATGTATTCGATTTATCTATTTTTAAAAAGATAGTTTTTTTTATTCAGGTTGCCATAAGTTGTTATACTATATCAAACACATATCAGAAATATGTAAAGATAACAAACAAATTAACATTCTATATTTTATAACATATGGATATGATTAGACACGTTAATGTGCTAAAATTTTGAATTTAGATGTATATAATGTTTCGAATATTACTACAAATTATGTCGTAAGATATTTTAAGAATTGTGTATATATGTTAAAAATAAAATAAAAGGCAGAATGAGGAATCTTGTTAAAGTGAGGTCTCTTTTATTTTCTACTTTAAAGGAACTTTTCAGTATTTAAACAAAAGCCATTTATCATATTATATAATGTATTGTGTGTATGTATTATGTGGGGAGTTGCGAGTTATTTTTCGAATGGTAGGTGGCGAAAAGGAAAGCCGCTATAAAGTAACACTACTTAGGTTGAATGAGGAGTTCGAATCCACTTAAAGTTGTTCGAATTGATGAAAAAATAAAAATATAAAAAGGCTTATAAAATATACTATTGTTTTACACTGATCCATTCTTTTGAATATGTTAGATATATTTGGACTTCAAGTGGGACAACAATATGCTTCCATTCCACGAGAAGACATGACTCGATGCGTGTAAAGAAACTAAAGCCGTTAAGTGTGTGTGTGTATCTTCACTTATATTTAGTATAATTTACCATATTAATTACTTATTCAGACATTTTTATTTAAAGATGAAAACCCCATCATTGGTGACCCGACTTGGAAAGAAAAAACTAAGTCTCTTTTTACTGCTTTTATAAGTGACCAAATAAATAAGATCAGACCCACATAGATCACTCCCATCATTTAGCCGAATTGGAATAAACAATGCATTTTGTATCACTTAAAAAAAACGTTTTGTGTTACTAAAAATACAACACATTGTGTATTAATAATATTTGTTGTTTCAGCCTAATAATCATTTAATGACGTGGTTTATGAAACTTTTTGTGAAAGATCTATTTACAATGATATCGATGGCGCTCGTCTCGATATAGCAAGTAAGATACATTGTATTAACAATAAGAATGACAAATAAAATCATAAATAGATGCTTTGGATGGTGACAACAAAAAGGAGATATATGATTAAGGAAATAGACAAGAAAATAAAAAGAGAGCAAACATTAATAGTTTGTTTTAATAGTGAACTGACAGCTATCAATGAGTCACTAAACTATGCACATGAACAATGGAGTTCATGTGTTACCATTTGGATTTGTGTCCCAGATTAACAGCTAATATGATACTTCATTTTTAAGACCAATTGAAATTTTCAATCCAAACTATGTTCCCAACAATAGTTGAGACAGATCCAGAATTATATCTTATATTATATGGAAAATATTAAATATCTCTTGCAAATACTAATGTTAAAATTTATGAGTGGTTCTGATTGCTTAATAGTGATTTTGAACGATTCCAAAGTCCTGTTGTGTCCAGTATCCCTTAGTTAACAAAGTACTTAATACCAACAAATTAATAATTGTTATATAAAATTTTATGTTTATGCTTAATGCTTAAATATTAAATTCATCACTTATGTGTATAATAGATATGTTCCTTAATTACAGCTTAAACCCCATCATGTGAGAGCCGGGACCAATTAAAGTTAATACGCATCTTAAAAAGGTAACGGGGACCATTAATTAGATTCTCATTATTAGTTAATTACGTTTAGGTAGGCAATAATTTAGGTTTCTAAGAACATACGTGTCACCTTAATGGTCCCTCATCTCTCTTCTATCGTTGCTTCTCCCATGTTGTAGGCTTTTAGCCTCAAGAATATTTCTGTACTATACATTGTTTTTTAAGTTACTAAAAAAAGATTAGATTAATTTTGATTGGATGATTAAGATTTCAGACCATGTGATTTAGTGATCTTACGCTGGGGAGCAGATTTAGTTTCATCCCAATAATGATCAGCTTTCAGGTTTTAAAACGTAGAGGATATATTAAATTTGGGTATAGGTACTTGAGCACTATTTTAAAAATATTATTGCATTATAAGGTATTGGAAAAAGGATATATAAAAATAAATATTTATAGAAGCTAGGGTTATAGGGTTCGTTGCTTGGATATAAATGATTATACTGATTATTGTTATATAAGTACTCAAGATAGGTTCTTAGATTCCAACTAACAATCTAGATTAAAGTGCTTTTATGTATAAATATAAGATTATGGTGTAACGAATATTTATAATAATTCATTTGTATATCACTATAGGTTAAGTGTAACGATGAAGGAAAAAATAGTTCATTTATGTTCATTAACTTTATTTTATACTGTTTCTTTTATTTTGATGGCATCTATTTCTAAAATGAAATTAAACAACCAGAACAAAGAATAATTAGACACATGTTTCGAAAACAAATGTTGATTAGTACATATTTCAGTCTTAATCTCGTTCTTAACCTTTGTTCAGTCTTAATCTTGCTTCAACAAACCCAAATGTTAAGCCCAAACTGAGTGCATTTCGGAAATGGATCACAGCTTAATTTATCACAAACTAAAGCTAAGCCCAAAACTAACAAGAAGCTTATTCATTAAGGACTTAAGTTTAATTAACAGGCCTTATGTATAATTGAACGGGCCAACAAATTCATCAATATTGGTATACAAATCTGCTTTGAAACGATTCTATCATATTTGAAATTTTGAATAATATAATCTAACTGTTTAATAACGGGCCTTATAGCCCAACGGTTGGGAGCCCAAAAATGGAACAAAAACGAATGCTAATAGAAAAAAAGCCCTACGAGCGATGTCAAATGGACCAATGATATGGCAGGATATCGCCGTTTTAGTTTTAGTTTTAGTTTTTGCACACATAATATATTCCCAATTTTTAATTGGTCTAAGCAAATTTTAGAAAATGTTATTCTTGCTCTTTTTTTTTTTTGGTTATTGTGATAAACTATGACTGTATATACCTGCTGCCATTAACTAGAGGTGGAAAATTGTAGAGTATACCCAGTAAATTAAAATGTGTTTTTTGGCTTATGGTTGAAAAACTATAATAAACTTTTAATATACATTTTAAGTAGAAAGAGAAATAATATCCAAAATAGTTAATAATTTTGTATGTAGCAACAACAAGTAGCATGTTATTTTGTAACATTATTTTATTTAATATCACATTAGTTTATCAGATGACATATTACCTATGTATGTTCATCGATTATTGGTATTATTTTACAAAATGACACATAATTTTATTTGTTATTTGATAAATTACTACTAATGTGCGCGAACCAAAAGCATTTTGTTCAAACCGTATTGACTTGTTTAAATTCATTTTTCCATTTCCTTTTTGCTAGTAAGTGCTATATAGCAAATAAGCCCAAAACTTATGGCTAGCTTTTTCCAAAAGTGTTAATTAGTACATATTTTTAACTATTTGATAGCGAAACAAGATGATCATGATTTAGCCATAACACGGATTCGCAACATGTTACTATACCCTAAATTTTGTGGTATTACCACAAGATACACTAAAACGTTTAATATGGGTAACAAAATATTATAAACTCCGAATATTATAAACAATGTTATTATACGTTATAATCTATCTTCATACCAATTCAAGCTCCATTTTATTTATACTCCGAAGCCTAAACTTTCATTCTCATTGTTTTGTTCATCTTTACATTCTCTTATAGTTATCAGCCAGAGCCTAACTATACCATTACTATAAATAATAAAATAATAATAAAACTGAACAATTGTTCCAACTTGCGACTTGGCGTTGCTCAGTTTAATTATCCCAGATTTTGCTTTAAATAAGTTTAGCTTAGCTGTGCGTTTCTAATTAAAAAGCCTAATACTAAAATAATCAATAATGATACACAATAAGCCAATGATTAAGATATTTTTTATACATCTACTAGTATTGTTTAGTCGTTGTCACGGCTGAGTTGTCCACTTGTCCCCTAGATTTTAAATTAGAATAAGAGCTACCCACTTTCTTTACATTATTGATATCTGCACAGTAAAATACTACTCAAATGGTAAGGTTGTTATTTTTTTTTGTCTACAACTATGACAGTAGCTTTCCTCATATTTTAAGAAGGAATCAAAATTAATATGTATTTATATAGACACAATTTCGTGATGTTCATAGTACACAGCATATACCATTGGCTAGTCAATTAAAAATTTAAGTTTCAGCAATCCATTTGTATTAAAATTCGATGGATTATTCTGTAGTTTAAAGAATCTCTGGTCTCCCTTTTAAATTCCACAGGTTCACTCTCTCACAGTTGTTTAGACTTTAGAGCAAGGATAATGTATAAATATGCCAAAAAAAAAAAACATTTTTTATAAGATAAGTTCAATATATTAAAGCTAAAATGATTCATTGACGTAAATAATCTGAAAGATAGGTGTCAAGTTGCTTGTGCGTCTGTGACGGACAATAAATCAACAAAGACAGAATAGGCAAAAAAGAGACAAAAAATAACTGTTGGAAATTGAACCGTACCTTTTGTTCTCTTATCCAAGAAAGATGTGTTTTTGGCAATCGCGTAAACTTTGGAAGATGCCATTTTTTTCCGTGACAATCAATATCTTACCGTGGATTCTCTCTTACTTCTTTAAACACTAAAGGAGAACAAAAAATTTCAAACTTTCTCTTTTTACATTGCTTGCAAAATATCGAAGTTTTAGTTCAATTCAAACATAAGAAATAGCGATTAACACAGCCAAGTTTTGGTAATTATTTGAATGTCAATTTGACAAATTCTTGGTATAATTCAACCAAATAGCTTTCTTAATTTAATCCAATTCAGATATAAACATAGCGTTAATAGCATTAACACAACCAAACCTATATTTTGTTTTCTTACCTTTATGATGTTATTGTCATATTGAATCCATGACCATAATTGATTTAACACTATTCTAAAGCTTGCATGAGTAAGACATTTCAACTCAGCAACTAGATCATGCATACGATGTATGGATCTCCATGGAAGGACGTGTGACAAGATCTACCACACCAACTCCCAAATTCATGTATTAATTCAAAGGACATAAAGACATTAATACAACCTGTCCCAACTTAACCACATCATCACTCTAGCTTTTTACATATTTTAATAATGATATAGAACATATATACACCCACACTTTCTATTAATTTATACTTTTATAGGTCGAATCTGTCTTCTCTGACTTCCACATTAATTTTCAAAACCCACATAAATATGAGTTTTTTTGCCTCTTACATGCATGTACGAATTGTCAAATAGAAAATAGTTAGATGATTCATGATTCTACGCTTGAAGATATTCGTTTCTAACCTATGGTGAAACCACTAATTTACTACCACTTGATTACACATATTCTTTCAAAACATGATAAACCAATGTTACGGTCAACATGAACCTAAACACCTGAAAAATCTGTAACGTTTTATTGTTTTGCTTTGGTCAGGGAGAAAACTGTAACGTTTAAAACATTTTAAGAACTTGGGTTATATATATAGTTCACATAATTGTTTACCTCGAGATCTTTTTTTGATACGACCTCGAGATCTTTCGTGTGTAAAATATAAATATAAATGGCACAAACGGTTTAATGAATTAATTAGAGTGTTAAAACCTTACATGTTACACAAGTATGTCTCTCCGGAAATTGATTGATCATAAATTGTATTCACTAGGATAGTATTCAAACTCGATCGAGACATTTTTTCTTCACCACTCTTCCTCTTATATATAAATATCGTTGAAGCTTTCTTTCATTAAATAGACAGAGATACCCCCAAAAAAAAAATAACACAATACAGTGTTTTTTGTTTGTTCCCTTTACACGATGATCCATACGGCCCCCCCCCCCCCCCCCATACATGCTTTGTCTCTGAAGCTATGTTTTTCGTACAAGTGCAACGGGAGTGTACTTTGGTGATTTTGCTGAACAAGGTTTATGCAAATAAAAAGTTAGGTTTCCATTAATGTTTGGTTATATTTTTAGAAAAACATAAAACCATGAATTTTTAACATTTTAAGCGTTTTGTCTAATAATACTAAACATAAATGTTAGACTCATATAATAGGATAAACATATAACACTTTGTTTATATGATGTGTTTACGTCTATAATTTTTAAATTATACTTTACAACCATTGAAATGTTTCCTATTTTAAAATGTTCTTTTTTTGTGAATTTATTTTAACATGTCAGTGCCAAAAAGACAAAAAAAAATTGGTTGTTGAAACAATCAAAGTTAGTACATTTTAAGAAACCTTTTGTTTTGGACTGAGTCTTCTGATTTAACTAATCCGCATCCTCCAAACGCTTTGGAACCTCTGAAATTGGGAAGGATGTTGAGTTAAATTTGATTTTTTAAGTTTAAACCTAATAAAAATGCATAATGTATCAAATTGAAGCTAGGAGTATTTTTCAAAATATCAGTTATGATATGATATCGAGTTATTCATCAGCCATTCAAAATTAATTTAAAGCTATGAATCCATCCAATTCCAAATATTGATTTTTTTTATCAATTATTTTTCCCCAGTATGGACTGGGATTTTAAAAAAATATATTAAAGCAGGTTGGACCGTCGATCAAGGACGATGTCGCCGGATGTGAGAGCATCTCAATCGTTGATGTCTCCTTATTAAATATCAAACCACCAATAAGAAAATAAAAGCCGTACTTAATGTTCTTTATTAATTAAATATCATATACGGACGGCAATAATGGTCCCACATGCCGGTATTTAAAATATCATATCGCCTTTGTGAATTTTCCTTATTTAAGTCGAATTGCGAAGTACTCTCTCAAACTCATAATAGAGAAACAAAGAACAAAGTGAGGGAACTCTCTGACCAGTCCCAAAGGTTTCAAAAGGGTATTTCAGTCAAATCACAATTTAAAAGAGAATCATGGACGCTTTTGATGCGATTCCAGATCCTGTGGTCATCGACATTTTCAACAGAGTCGGTGACGTCAAAACGCTGATACGATGTCGTTCCGTTTCGAAACGGTTCAACTCGTTGGCCACCCAGTCCGACTCGCTCCTTCTCCAACTAGATCAGATCCTCGGAGCCACCGAATCGGACTCCGAAATCGATTCTCCGATCGCTAGCTTCTTCCGATCTCTGTTCAAATCGATTCACGGTCTCCTCCCTATCTTCTCTAGACCAGCTAACACCGACGAAATCCTAAGCCGATCTCCCAAAACTCCGGCTCAGATTCTCGCCCGATTTGAACGGATTCGGAATCTGGAGGTGGAGTTGTTCGGCGGTGACGTCAAGCTCGAGAAAGGCGCCGCTGTTAAGTGGAAGGCTGAGTTCGGAAGAACTCTTAAGAGCTGCGTCATCGTAGCTTTCCGTTCCGCAACGGTTAATACTTCAGCAACTACCGACACCTCCGTCGTCGACGGTGGTGTGGAGTCCGATTCGGAGTTCGTTTGTGGATTGAAGACGCGCGTGGTGTGGACGATTAGCGCGTTGATGGCGGCTTCGACTCGTCATTACTTGATGAGAGATTTGGTGAAAGAGCACAAGGAGATGGAGAAATTGATTGTGCGTGACAGAGAAGGTGAAGGTACGGTGGTAATGGACGCGGCGGGAATGAAAGAATACAGAGAGACGGAGGCGCGTGAGGGAGATAAAGGATTAGAGCGCGTGGGGGAACGCACGGTGGTCCCTAGCGTGAGAATGAGTATGAGACACGCGCCGTCACTGATGCTGAAGAGCGGAATTTGTCTCGAAGCCGCGACTCTGGTGGTCGTAAGGCCGAGTGGTGTGGCTTCAGATGACAACGATGCTGAGCTGGTGACGGAGGCATTCGCCGGGGATGGCGGCGATTGTATGTACGGAGAAGCCGTTACGGCGTTGCTCAAGCGTAGGAGAAATGTGTTAGAGATGAATTCTTTCTAGATTTGTTTTTAAAAGGCCTAGTGGGCCTTTGGGCTTTCATTTGTTCGGCCTTTTTCTTATGTATATTGTATACACATCGTACAAAAGCCGACTGTACTACTTGCGTACGAGTTTGGTCAAATGACATCAAATCCAAATTATTCCTATAATATGATATGATTATATCACATTCAATGTGGTGCAGCATATAATATAGATATATAGATATGATTCGTGCGAATAAACAAATAGCAATATTTCATACAATTTAATAGTGTTAAATGTCTCCCATGTCTAATGATATGAGTCAAAGATAATATTATAATAATCTACTGGATCCGGTTTTTAAGCCCATTAAGGCCCATTAAAATCTCTGCGCAGAAGAAAACTTAACCATATCTCTCAAGTTTCAAGTTTTTCAGCTCTGTTTGATTCGTTCACTGTAAACATTTTATATCAATCACATAAATTGCAATATATTGCTTCGAATTAAAATCCCTTTATTTCAAAAGCACTTTTCAGGTAGCGTTTGCGACTGCAGACGCTTGCACTTGGTTAAAAAATAATTATTTTATAATTTTTAATTTATAATACTAATAAAATTGTACAAAAAAAAATCAAAATTTTTTTTTTTAAAAATAAAATTTATTATAATAAATTCTTAAACTTTTTACATATCTACTAACTAAACTAAAATATATTTATAAATATAAAAATATTTTCTAAATAAAAAAATGTTTCAAACCTCTTAAAATAAACAATTTTAATTAGTTATTATAAAATTTGTTTAAGACTTCACTTTTACATTTTGATTATAGTAATACAATTTTATTCTTACAAAAAATTATATATTTTAAATATGTTAAACAACATCCGTAACCGCTGTTAAGAAGTCAGTAATTTTGCGCAAACGCACTCCTATTTATTAAATCAGTCGTACAAACCACTTAATAATATTTATAACCACAAGTGCCCACTTCCACAAACTCCCGTATCCGTAAACACAACCGCTGCGTTTAAACCAGTCGAGTCCTAGGTCGACTTTTTAATGTCCCTTTGTTGAATAATTAAAAAAATCTATAAGTGAATTGATATGGCATCATTATAAACACATTATTTAATATTCCATTGAGTGGTATCATCACTATCAGTCTATCATGATCAAAAGGATGCTATTGATTAGGTCACTAATATAATTCTTTACATTACTATAAATCTGAAACAGGCGATAGTGTGCGGAGAAAGAAAGAAATTAAGGTGTTAGTTTTGTTAAATAATAAATTAGTCCCCTATTATAAAACAAAATAATGTGGTCCTAGCTTACATTTCAATGACAAATATTTGTGCTTTAAATTAAACAGACTAATAAAACAGAATATCTCACATATGTAAAACTTGATTAGAGAGTGGATCCCAACAATAGCCTATATAGGTTTGAATGATACTTCAATCCAAAACTCTGATTACAAGTTAAAAGTGTTAAGAGAATACAAATTTCATACTTATCAGGCTTCTTTTTTTGACACATTTTATCATGGTTTTTTGTTTCCTCCACTCAATTATGCCTATGTTTACGACATATTTATGCGATTTATCGATGATTAAATATGTCTCATTGCTTAACATAAAAAGAGAAAGTATGATGATTGTGATTTGAAAAGACTTAAGTTCGTGAAAACGAGAGTAAAATGTGAATTGCCTAACTTTTTTTTTGAGTGAGACTTGGTGCCAAAGGCCTACCCACATGATTTCTCAATATTGTCGCTCTCGTTCACAAGGAATGGGGTACAACTAAATCAAACAGTATCTTCATCTTCATAAATTTATCTTTATGAAAATTAATATACATATGATATATCTTCCTTTATATAATTTATTTATTTATAAAGGAATTGCTACTTAACTGTTAATATAAAGTTTTTATAGTGCTAAAGGCCTATCTCAGTGTTGATGCAACTTATCATGATAAAGCAAACCTAACTTTTCAATTTCATCCTTCATTTTTGAGTTTTCAACATTTCCAAAAATTATAGGCTGTACTACTTTAAAAGTTTAAAGAGATGAACGCAATTAGCGCAACGTTAAAAAGTTTATAAAAAGAAAAAAAATTAGCGTAACATTGGTAAATTTGAATGAATTAGAGTGAAAGCCGGTAATCGTGTTTAATCATTACTAAATTAAGCAAAGGCCAAAAATATGCCAAAAACTATTGTTTTAGATAATCCTCTAGTAAGATAAAAAAAAGTGTATGTAAAAAGGATACTAAAAAATCTAATACACAAAAGAATTTGTAACAAAAGTTAAATTTCTTCAAGTTTCCAAAGTATTTCTTTCACCAAAGGCCCAAAAGATCCATGCTATACATATTTTAATTTGGATAGGAATTAATCTTTAAAGCAAGAGTTTCATGAAAATGCTGAAACTTTACTGAAATTAAAGCTGGAAGGATAGCTACATCCAAATCAGAGGGCACAACTCTAGATGTGAAAGTTCAGTTAAGCAATCAATATATTGTATGAGAATCATGACATCAAAATATTGTGTTTGCCTGTTTGGAGCTAAGGTATTGTGAAAAGTACAGAAGAACAAGACTAAAAGAAAATGACAAATCTCCTCAAGAATTCAAACTTTTCAAAATCATGCAACAAATGTCTTGAACAATAAAAGATAGTAATTGCAATAAAATCAGACCAAATTCATATATAGAGAGAAAAAGCAGAAATGTAAGGAGAGACGTGCTATTTAAGATATTAAAAGATTAAGAGTGTTATTTAAGAGTTGCGATAATTTCTGCGTGTGAATCATTAAGTAAATTTAAGGAGCTTCTGTTCTTTGTAAAACCATTAATAAATGTTAAGGATTTGTCTTAGTTTCAGGTAAAACCATTACACAAAGCGTGTAACAAGTAATTAAGATGTTTGCAATAGTAGTGAAAAAAGCGATATTAAGTTGAAGATTATTTTGCAGCTTACCATAAAAATAGCAATTATTTGAACTGAAATTAATAAGGATATTAGAGAAACAAAAGGGTTTGAAGCGGAACCATCTTTTTTTTTTTCTTTTTTTTTCCGACTTTTTTTACCACAATGATTTTTAAAACAATGTGAAACAATTATATCAAACAATTCATGCTCCATTATCAAAATACTTTACACTATTCCAGTACTTGATCGCGTCATTCCCCTATCACATCATTTACATCCCTAAAACGTATGCACTCCTGAATTTCATTGTGATTAGGTGATATAGTTTGGTGATATAGTTAGAAGGTAGTTAAAATCGAAAAAATTGATGAATGTGTGGATGAAGATAACAACAACAAAGGGAAATGTGACCACAGAGCTTATGAGTTTGTGAATACCATTGGATTAAGAAACAAGCCTCGTGCCCTTCCAATCTTTTCCTTTTTCCCTCTTTATACCATTGTCTTTTTTTTTTTTTTTTTCTCTATTCATATAATAATATTGAATTTGCTAAAGTAAAGCCCACGAAACCTTTCCAACTCTTTAATCTATTGGAGCCATTCGACTCTAACCCATCATCACCCTTGTCACATTCACATGTTATTCTTTTTTTTTTAATAATGTGAAAGTATCATTTCATCTATGAATGTATATTTACACACAAAAGATGTATCTACTACATGAGTTCTGTACTGAGAAAAAAAAATAGATTTCACATAAGTCTTTTAAATATTCATTAAATTCAAATCTCATCATATGATATTGCCATATAAAAATCTTGAAGTATATAACTGTAGAATGAAGAAGAAGTGATGTCGACCATTCAATGTTGAAACTGAATGATTCAGTCAAGAAGCTTCTTGTTTACGATTGATTAAAGTTGTAATGAGCCCACTTCACTCCTTTGATCCCATCACTTCTTCTTCATATTTATCCATCAATTTTACATCATTTTTAATATCAACAACATCTAAACAAAGACATTTGGTGAAGATGCACCACCGATTTTTATTTTCACCTTTTTTGAGAAAAAGAAAGTCCCCCCCCCCCTTCACCCCAAAAGCAAAAAGCATGTAAAGCTGTCACAGCACAAGAATATCAAAGCTTAAAAAGCTTTAAAAAATTTTAAAAAGAAGAAGAATTTTATAAATCCAAACATAAAAAGCTGAACCCTCCATTGAGAGAGATCGATCCAAAAACCAAAACCTAAGAAAACAAAAACAGAGCTAAAAGGCAATGATCAAAGGAAACAATGGAAACAACAGAGGATCTTCTTCTTCTGGTTACTCTGCAGATTTGTTGGTTTGTTTCCCTTCAAGAGCCCACTTAGCTCTTACACCTAAGCCCATTTGTAGCCCATCTCGTCCCTCTGACTCATCCACTAACCGTCGTCCCCATCACCGTCGCCAGCTTAGCAGACTCTCCGGCGTTGGACAAGCGAGTCCTGTTTTGTGGGCTAAACAAGCAAGTAGTAAGAACATGGGCGGGGATGAAATAGCTGAGCCCACTTCGCCTAAAGTCACTTGTGCCGGTCAGATCAAAGTCCGGCCGAGCAAATGCGGCGGTGGGAGAGGAAAGAATTGGCAATCGGTGATGGAAGAGATCGAGAGGATACATAATAACAGAACACAGAGCAAGTTTTTTGGATTGAAGAAAGATGTGATGGGTTTCTTGACTTGTTTAAGAAACATCAGATTCGATTTCAGGTGTTTTGGTGATTTCCCACATGCTGATGTCACAAGCGACGATGACGAAGAAGAAGAAGATGATGTGGAAGAAGAAGAAGAAGGAGAAGGAGAAAAAGAAGAGAATTCGAAAACTGTTTTTTCGAAATGGTTCATGGTTTTACAAGAGGAACAGAGCAACGACGACGAAGACAAGAACGACAAGTGTGTTGTCGTGGATGGTAATGAAAAACACGATCATGAGAACGCAGACGCAGAACCGGCTGTTCCACCGCCAAACGCGCTTTTGCTAATGCGGTGTAGATCAGCTCCAGCGAAGAGCTGGTTAGAAGAGAGAATGAAAGTAAAAACAGAGCAAGATAACAGAGAAGAGAAGCAAGAAGAGGATAAAAAAGAAGAAGAAGCAGAGGATCAAGAGATGAGTATGAAGACGAAGAAGAAGGATTTGAGATCACTAATGGAGGAAGAGAAGATGGAATTGGTGTTGATGAGATACGATACTGAGTTTTACAGACTCTCTTCAGATATCGCTAAAGAAACTTGGGTTGTAGGCGGAATTCAAGATCCTCTGTCTCGGAGCCGAAGCTGGAAAAGTTGATTTTACAGATCCACCGTTACTCATTCATCATTAATCATCGTATTTTAAATATCTAATTAAGGGTTTTTTTACTATCATTTTGATTATCAATCTGTTAATTAATTTTGATACGTTTTTTTCTTTCTGTTTGGTTTATTGAGTTTACATTGTTCCCCTGTTTGCATCTGAAAGGTTTTTTTTTTCACCTTCTCTTTTTTTTTTTGTGTGTGTTTTCATCACAATGTTTGTAATGTAATGCAAATATGTACAGGGCCTTTTTATTTTTACGCAAATTTACTTAATAGATCATTTTTTTTATATGATTGAGCATATGTTGTGTATAAATTTGTATAAATACATAGACAAAGCCAAAACATCATTACTTAGCTTCGACAAGCAACACGCTTGATCTTTGTCACTTGTCACTTCCAACAATACTTAGCTTGACACTATCACACATATGTTTTCCACTAAAGGGCGTTGTTCGGATCCGTAAGCCCTGGAGGCAAGGTCATTGACATAAGATATATTGTTTCTAGTCTATATAAGCAGAGAAATTATAAGATCTTTTCCTTTATGATATGAGGATTGAGAATATATCCGTTTGATACAAAATTTTGATGGTAAAAACACAAAATGATGAAATTAGTCCCCCCCAAAAAAAAAGGCAAACAAACACGCAGACAATCGAATTATTAAAAAAAAAAAATCTCTTAAAACTATACAATTCGGCTTAGCCAAATCTCCCATTTCAATTGACCTCAACTATATCTGAGCCGATTCCTTTAAACCGGACATCTCCACCGGTCTGTTTCCTAAACCGGACATTCGCCTCGGCCAAGGCTCTTCTAGTCTCTTCATCTTCAGGTGTCTCCATCATCAACAACTCATAATCTTGAATCGCGTGTTGCCATTTTTCCAACTATTTACACAGAGTAAACCAAACTAACATTCATTACAATCACACCAATTAAGAAAATATCAAATAGTACCATTTTAAAATCGGTTCGGGCCGGTTAAACAATGAGTTTTTGAATACCTTGGCATTAGAATCCGCCCTGCGTCGCCTAGCCTTCCGGTACGATGGCTGGAGATAGAGAGCCATTGTGCAATCTTCGATGGCTTTCTCGAACATACCAAGCTTGAATCTTGAGGCAGCTCTGTTACAGAGCAAGAGCGCATTATAAGGGTCTTTCTCTAATCCTTCCGTGTAAACCACGCAAGCCACTTCAAATTTCGACGCGTTGAAAAGTAAATTTCCACTGAGTCTTGCAGAAGCAACAGCTCTCGCTTTTCTAGCCACCTCGTTTACTTCTTCGTTGCTCGGATCTAGTCGAGCTGCTTGCCTCGACGCCGTTACTGCATCTTCAAATCTATCCAAGAAAATAACAAGACATGAGTTTACAAGTTTAAAAAACGCTGAGTTGTTCATCCTTCTAGTAATTTGTGTAATCGTGTGAAACATTTTTTACAACAAACGTCAAGAATTCCATGCATGAAAAGTAAAAACGTCATGCTGTTTTTTTACAGGGAATTTAAAGTTGATAACAATATGTTCCTTTCCTAAGAAAACGGCACAATGTCACATTGTTCTCTCACGCAAAGTGATGAAATAAATGGCAAGGCATCGGGTGATAGTACTATACTCACCTTCCTTCTGCAATGTAGACCTGAGCTCCAACCATTAAGAGGTAAGAAGTGATGGAAAGACCAAAGATCTTTATGTAACAATCGATATCGAAGCGTTTTGTTCCTTTCTCGTATACGCTGTACGCTTCCTCGTGTCGCTGAAGATGCAATAAGGCCTCGGTTTGGAGTGCACAAACCTTATGAGATTGATGATTAAGGGTTTAATTAGTCATAGCAAGAGTACCTACCAATTAATTTCACTTACAGTATTTGGATCCTTAGTAAGACAAAAACATTAGAGAAAATATGAACAAGAGAGAAAGCTATACCCGAGGAGAAGATTCTGCTCCATATGACATCGCAAAATAAGTCTCTTTCAATACAACATTCCATTCCTTTGATCTTCGAGCTTCCTCGCACCTCCTTAAGCATTTTATAACATCTTCAACTTGTTCTATATCTTTTGTTTCCGTATATTTTCCAGCTTGGTTATAGTGACACAAAGCTTTTTCAACCTCACCTAATCTGGTCAAAAAAATAATATCCAGGGTGTAAGTTGATAATTAGTAATACTTTAGTACAATAAAGTAATAATCTCAAACTTACAGGGACCAATTATAGAAACAAAAAAAAGCGAAGACTCTACCTGAGTTGGAGGGAAGCGAGTCTCTGATGAGCTCTCTCGTAAGTTGGGTTTAGTCTTAAAGCTTCTTCGCAAGCATCGGATGCTTCAAGAAGACGACCTAGACTGATCAAAGCGGCGGATTTGTTAGACCAATACGTCGGCGTTTTAGGGTCAGCTGAAATGGCTCTCTCGTAAAGCGCAAGAGCTTCTCCAAACCTCCCACGACAATACTCTTCGTTTCCCATTCTCTTCAGAGCCTCTGGATCGAGTCTATAATTTACCGTTTTGCCCTCCCACCGACTTCTCGGCTTTTCCACGTCAGCGTTAACGGCAGGGTGTGGTTTCACGATGATGTTTCCCATCACGCCGTTAAGTGAGAATCTCTTGCTCTCTGTTCTTGGTGACGCCGAAGAAATCGATTTCCTGGCGGATTCTGATGATTTTCTTGGGTTGTTCTCATCGGAGTTCGGCTTTTTTTGGGGTTTCTCGGTATCAGATTTCTTTGGTTGAGAAGAAGTTTCGGTGGATTTTCTAGGGTTTGTAATGATGGTTGATGACTTGGGAGGCAAGTAATCTTTTGCGGTGTGATCTTTTTCCGGTAAAGAAGGTTTTCGACGGCGAGGACTCCAGCTCTGGAAAATACACCCAAGGAGACTCTCACAACCTAATTTTGGACCTATAGAGATTTTCTTAGATTTCGCCATTTGAAGAAGGAAAACAAAAATGAGTCTCTCAAGAACTGTGAAAGAATTTGATGAAACAGAAGAAGAAAAAGAGGTTTTCTGAGTTGAAGATGAAAGCTGTTTATTTAGTTATATATAAGTCTAACAAAAGAGTTACTGTTGAGTACTTTACAAGAAACCAACTTTTTAATTTGTCTGCCTTTTGCTCTTACACAAATAATCTTGCTTTTGTTTTCTAAAATCCAAAAATTAGATTTTAATTTGATTTAATAAGACATTCTTGTGTATTGAAATTATGATGGGAATATATACTATAGTGGCTGACCCCAACGTTGATTGTTTATTGTCTTAATAGATAAAGACGAAAAAAGCAATTGTTTAATTTGTTCAAATATAATTGGAGCCTAGTGAAAGACTAATACTATAGTTTTTGTTGTTATCATTATTTCTCGATGTTTAGGGTAATAATTAATACAAAGGAAACGATACTTTCTAACATAAACGACACAGAGCACAAAACTCAAAACCTTTAGTTAAGTGGAATGGCAATTGATTCATAATAAAGTCAGCAAATAATTATGTATTTCTGTTAGTAATTTATTGTGCCACATAATTATATAGTATTGTATTTGATGAATCTATCTTATATTACTAATTATTTCAAACTATCCTTTTCCCCCAACTAATCTTAGGAACATCAATTTCATATAAGGTGAACATCAAAACTGTTTAAAAAATCCAAGTAATGACTCTGATTGCTGAGGATAATAATAACAGTATTGTGCTATGATTTTAAAAACACATATTATTACCAATAATACTCTCCAACTGATCAATATAAAAGTTAAATTTGAATAAAATGCACAAGATTTAGCTAGTATGATAAATGATCAAACTATTCAATGAATTTTTCGTGCTTTAAACTGTGATTTTGACTAGAAAAAACGGAAAAATTATGAAGTTGTGATATGGATGGAAGTAAGATTTAATTTGTCTCTTTCTACCACCAACTTATGATAATGGCATTAGCCTGTATTACACTAACAAAAAGTTAAGAAACCAACGGGTCAATGCTTAATAGTGCTTTATAAAAGTAATTAGTGGAATAATTAAGTTTCTCCCCTTAAACGCCAAAGCTTTCGCAATAATATAGTGGGTGATATCCATATTAACATATTGTATCATAGATATATAATATATACCACCAAAATTTTCTTGATTTAACTATTAGTTCTACATCAATCAAAGTGATTGATGAACTAATTTCTGCTGAAATCACGCTTAAATAATATTAACGAGACCTTCTTTTTCTTAACCGCAACTTGTACGTGAGTTAGGAGTGATAATTCATATTTTTTTTTGTTAAAAGAGTGATAATTCACTATATATATAGGTTTTTAGTTGAGATAAAATAATAACAATTTTAACAGATATTAACAGATTTTAACAGATATGGAAGAGGACGGTGATATGGTGTGGGTGTCGTTGTGTTCGTTCGTGCGAGTCGGTGCCGGCTTAATTTTTCGGGGACCTTGTGTCTCATGCGGCAACTTTCTTTGTTTGTTGTATGTTTGATTTGGCTTTGACCACTTTTCTCCAACCTTTTGATAGAGTTCAGTAAAATTACTTGAGATAAGATATAAAATGATTAGACATAGATTTGATTTGAATATCAGTGACAGATGTTTTCAGATAAGATACATTTTCAGCAGATTGGTCTGCTAAGCGTAGTTTCGTTTCTTTTTTAGGTTTAAAGTATAGTTTTGATGCATAGAATGAAGTGTGATGCCTGCCGACAACTTAGACAACTCGTGCTATATATGGAGAAAGCTAGTTCAAAAAAAGAAGAAGAGGGATAAATAAAGCTATGAAAATTATAATAAAACCAAAACAGCCCACGTAAAGAGATTCTCTTAAATCTCTCTTTTAGAAAAAAAGATCAGCAAAAATACCAAAAGAGAAGTCAAAAACCAACGATTTATAATAAAAAATTAATAATCATTTTATATATGTTTTTTTTTTTGCTTTGGTTGAAATTTTATATGTTCTTCTTGTTTCAAGATTTCTTTCCTCAAAGAACGCAAACACACTATTCATCATAATGTGGCTGTATATGGAATTATGGACCATATACGACTACCCTAAACTTTGGTTGAGAGATTCGGTTACACCTAAACCAAAGCTTGTACTGTATAATAAATGATTGCTAGTTTCACAAATAACTAAAAGGGGGGTCAATTGAAACTTTTTTTTTCCGGCAGTATATATAGGTATTATTTTAGTAGTATATATTAAGATAGGATACATGCATATTATCATATATTGTGATTTTTTCAGTCTTTAATATTTCTTGATTAAATATATCAAAAGTTGTCCGACTGACCCAATATATGTACCAATTCGGTAGGCATGGCAAAAATTATTAATATCGATATGGACGTACTTGTTTTATTTTTCTTATTAATCTGCATTTTATTGTTCTTTTGTTATTCCGGCTTACATAAAGAGCAAAGAGATGGAAATACAATAAGATTAAGCGTGAAGATGGTCCTTGATTATTGTAACCAAGTATGTTTTTTTAATGCTATATATTGAAGACTAAAATAGGAAGATCAATAGATAATATATACCCAAACCAAACATATAGTACTTAAACCAAAACAATATATATATAGTAAGGAAATTCATTCGATAAACCTTTAGTCTGCTGTACTCAAAGTGCATATACAAGAATTTATGCAACCACATGATTACAAATTTGATATAAGGAATACATCTACACTTTCTCGTTCCGATTAATAATCATAGTTTCTAAGAAAGACATGATGAAACTAAAGAGAAAATAGGTGATATAATGATTACGATGAATTAGATAATTAAATGATAATGTTCCTTCTATATATATATATATTTGATAAATATAAGGGTCATTGTATCATTTCATAAAAATTTTCCAAACAATGTTTTCTTAGAATGATTTTTTTAACTAGAAAGGTTCATATTTGGAAATAAATTTCTTAAACAGTCTATTTTCGAGTATTTTCTCTAAATATAACTCATTGCATATAAACATGTAGTAGACGAATAATTAATAACTGTTTATATGTCGCATATGTATGTAAGCATGTAAGGTCATTTTATTTCACTTTTAAAAGTTTTACACTTGCTAGAAAAACTATTCAATTATTTAAGTGGCTGAGTTTAATTTCAGGTATACATTAGTCTGTATTTTTGCACCAATTAAAACCAATATACATGGTTATTTCTTCGTAGCATGGATTTGAACACTAAAATACCAAATCATAGTCAAATAACGTTAAAGATGGCAAACAATATGATTGGAATCTATGGCGTGTGGACCATTGTAAACGGGAAAAAATAATACAAGGAAAACGGAATAAAATAGCGAAGATGGCTTTGGGTTAAAGATTAAAAGAGCGGAAAAAGCAGGTTCAATTTCTTATAAAACTCCACAAATTTAAGTGGATATTATCTCTTACTAGTTACTGCATACGTGCATTGGAGAAGCTAATTAAAAATGTCTATATATAATTCATTTTTAAATTGGAATTTTTATCTTCAACAAAAAAAAGAATGGAATTTATATAATTTATTGTTGTAAAAAGGGTTTATTGATAGTGAAATAATTAAATAAAACTAAGTATTCATAGTAATGTTGATCAATTCGTTTAAAAAAAAAACATTTTCTGTTAAACGATGGTGGAAGATCTTGCGAATTGATGTGGAAATTCCAAAATATAACAATATAAAAAGTATTGATTAGAGAGGTAGAAGAACAAATAAAGGCACATGATCCAAAGACACATAGGGACTACCGTATATGCTTGGCTTAGAAGGGAAAAAGAATAAAAGAAGAAGACTTACCCGTTTTGGATATTTCTTCACTTACGGTTTTAGCTCCGATCCCAACTCTTTACTAAACACGGCCCGTTGCTTATTCACGAATATCAATCGTTGGAACTTTAAATTTAAGTCTTAAAATAGGCCCATGTTCGATTATGCGATTTAGGGCCCACGATTTTAATTAACGGATAAAAAAGAAATGAAAAAATGTAAAAAACTATCCAGTCTCGTACACACGTCAGCAGTGGGACCCATTATGATCACCGGGAAATTTCATTACCTTCTTTAACTATTCTCACGCGCCACCGTGAGCTACCACGTACACTCTGATTGGCTGACACTTCCCACAGTGAATATTGATTATTCACATCCCAAATTACTTATTTTCAGTTACGAATGTGACCCATAGAAAAAATAAAACCGTTTAAAACCCAAAATCATTTTTTTAAATATAATTCGGGAAAGATGAAGGCGGAGACGGTGACGTTGATTCTGGTGAATCTCGCCGGAATTATGGAGAGAGCTGACGAATCTCTACTTCCAGGTGTATACAAAGAGGTCGGTTTAGCTCTCCACACATATCCAACCGGACTCGGTTCATTAACGTTGTTACGATCTATGGTTCAAGCCGCTTGTTATCCTTTAGCTGCTTACATGGCCATTAGACATAACCGAGCTCACGTTATTGCTCTCGGTGCATTTCTCTGGTCTGCTGCTACTTTCCTTGTAGCTTTCTCTTCCACTTTTTTCCAGGTTTTGTGTGTGTTTGCCCCTTAAACCCATTTCGTTTCTAAGGTATATATGTATCTTTGATTGTTGTGAACATTTCTGATTGAGTAGGTAGCAGTATCTAGAGCTTTGAATGGAATTGGCCTTGCTCTTGTGGCTCCAGCTATTCAATCTCTTGTTGCTGACTCAACTGATGATGCTAATCGTGGCACTGCTTTTGGATGGTTACAACTTACAGCAAATATAGGTTCGATCTTAGGTGGGCTTTGTTCTGTTTTAATAGCTCCGTTCACCTTTATGGGTATACCTGGTTGGAGAGTTGCTTTCCATATAGTTGGTGTGGTTAGTGTTATAGTTGGTGTGTTAGTTCGAGTTTTCGCCAATGATCCACACTTTGTGAAAGATGGTGTTGATGTTTCGAATCAACAAGGTTCGAGAAAACCTTTTTGCTCAGAGGTTAAGGATTTGGTCAGGGAAGCTGATACTGTCACAAAAATTCGGTCTTTTCAGATCATTGTGGCTCAGGGAGTGACGGGTTCGTTTCCTTGGTCTGCTCTTTCTTTTGCACCCATGTGGTTGGAACTTATTGGTTTCTCACATGGGAAAACTGCTTTCTTGATGGGTCTTTTCGTGGCTGCAGCTTCTCTTGGAGGCTTGTTTGGAGGCAAAATGGGAGATTTTTTGTCTACTCGTTATCCCAATTCCGGAAGAATCGTTCTCGCACAGATCAGTTCAGCCTCAGCGATCCCGCTCGCTGCAGTTCTCTTGTTGGTCTTACCGGATGATCCAACTACTGCTGTGACACATCATGGTCTGGTCTTAGTTCTATTGGGGCTGTTTGTTACTTGGAATGCTCCTGCTACCAACAAGTAAAGTTTCTCTCTTTACTATACCTATTTAACTCTCTATCGTTTAACTGTATTTGCTGACCTTGTGAAACAAACACAGCCCGATCTTTGCAGAGATTGTTCCAGAGAAATCAAGAACAAGCGTCTACGCGTTGGACAAATCCTTTGAGTCGATCTTGTCATCGTTTGCTCCTCCTGTAGTTGGAATCTTGGCACAGCATGTTTATGGATATAAGCCAATCCCTGAAGGGTCATTGAGGTCGGCAGAGATAGCTACAGATAGAGAGAATGCAACATCTCTGGCAAAAGCCCTTTATACATCTATAGGAATCCCAATGGCGGTTTGCTGCTTCATCTACTCCTTTCTCTACCGTACCTATCCTCTAGACAGGGATCGTGCTCGGATGGAAGCTTTTATAGATTCCGAGATGCGTGAACTACTTCCAGAAAGTTCCAATAGAGACATCGAGTTTTCACAAGAAGAACTGTTTGTAAACCAGGATAAAACCAATTTACAACCTAGCGGATAGGGAAATTTGCAAAAAGCTTTACAAGATTGGTAGTTTATGCTCTTTCTGAGTTGTTATTGTGTTTATAACTTTACACCAAATTTTTACATAACTTTGTATATTTTCAAGGATTAAAGCTAGTCATGAGAGGGTGGCTTATCTCGGTTTTGTGGCAGAGAGCATTATAAATAGACCGTTTCTAACACGAGTGTAGCCAATGAGTCCACTAGCTCTGCAGAGATCTTCAAGCTCACGTTCGTTCAAAAAGATGTGAGAACCTGAATATCTCATTAATTCCTACAATTTGCATGACCAGAATGCATAATCAGCGATAGATCACACCAGGGAGCAAAGGAGAAAAAAAATGCAAGAGAATAATTGAATGTTTCAAGCCTTGGAAGTAAAGTAACATATACACACACCTGACGAATATTCTTCAAGAATGGGATAAAACTGAAAGGGCCGTCATAGATGAATGTGGTGGCAACAAATACTCCTCCAGGTCTAAGAACACGGCTTATCTCAGCAACCTAGAAGATCCAAAGGAAACACAAAGACTTAACGTATCGTTGTATGTGTGGCTTTTGTAAAATGTTGAATTAGAGGCTTTACGGCTGAGGATGGTGAAGGCCAGCAGTGCAGAGCAGCACCAGCATGGACAGCGTCAACTGAACCCGTAAGGAAAGGGAGTCTAGCAATATCTGCTCGGACTAGAACAAGTTTCCTGGAAATGTGACAGTGTGAGTAAAAAAAAAAAACACATCTGGTTACCCAAGATCTTAAGGCAGTAATTAAAGCAAAAGATGGAAATACAAACTCTTCGTTGGGAAAGTTTTCTTCTTGGTTTAAGAGTTCATAGCACTGTCGCAGCATATTCTCTGAGTAATCAAGGGCAATCACCCGAGAAAACAGCCCGCTCCTAGCGAATAACCTCGAGAACATCCCACTTCCGCAACTGGCATCAACGATATTGCCTCCCAAAACAGGCTTCAGGTAGTCTTTAGCCATTTCAAACTGTGGATTACAACGTTAGCAGTGTTTGGCTCAGGCCATAGATTGCGAGATGAAGAACATATAACAGAAACCATCAATTTTCTAACCAAATGTAAGATTCAACATGGGACCAGCAAGCACAAATTTAAAGCATTTCTTTGAAAGAAGAGGCATTTGAAGAACAAGAGACGGAAGTTTTGTCTCACCTCTTTCTCTGGTCCTGGAAAACCTCCCCATATGAAATTCTGACGCCAACCTCTCTCATAAAGGAACGAGACTAATGGAGACCTATAAATCAACAACGCCAAAGAATCTCAGTTTCCATCCACATAGTAGAGAGCCTAAAATTGACTAAGAACCCATTAAAGCATAAATCATCCACCTGAATAACTCTGTGGATAGAGGCATTGGTTCACTGTATTGCTTGCTTCCACTAGTCACAGCCAAATCAAGATGCGTCTCATTACTCGAATAACTCCTTTTACAGGTATTGCATTGTAATTGAGTACCAGAGGCAGCAGATTCTCTGTAGCCAAAAAAACACAAAACTTATATAACTTGCCTCTCAAGAAATTTGAGCAATCACTTAATTTCTGAAAAAAAACGAGTGAGACTCACACTAATCCATTAGGTTGACTAATCGAAGCTAAGGAGCTATAACAGATGGGACAAGCTAAAATGTTATTTTCTTCCCTCTTCTTCTCCTTCTCGATAACAGATTCCACCTGCACATCAATCAAATTGAATCATATGAAAATCGAAATCATCAAGCAAAATCAAATCACGCAGAACAAAGAAAAAAAAAATTCACCACAAATTTCCAAAAAAATCATTTGAAACCCAAAAAAAAAAATCTAATTATGATTCCTTTGGGAATATACTCATAACACCACAAGTAGTATCTGTAACAGAAACACAGTTAGAGAATAATGAAAGCGTACATTTGAATTCGTCTCGACGGAGACGAAGGCGTGAATTGATCTGGAAACGAAGACAACGCGTCTCTGAGCGGCGAACTTGACGGAAAGCAACCGGGAGATGGAAATACTAGTTGGGAGAAACGCCGTTGAGAATCGACCGGAGACAATCGTCATCGACATTTTTTCAAGCTTCCGTGGCTGCCTATTGAGCACGAAGCTTTCGCTAAAGTTCAGAAAGAAATCACAGAAAATGCGTGAATGGAATTTTTTTAAATTGTTAGAAAGAGAAGCATTTATTGGATTTCTTTGTTTTTTTAAAGATGATGGATACTCAAATAAAGCCCAATAGTCTAATCAATTAAAACTGATATGGGTTTTAGTATTTTATTTTCTTTTTGGGCTTACTGTTTTTTTTTTTCCGTTTCGTCTAACATAAAAGCTTGTTAATTCTATTATTACATTAACACAAAATACATTATATATATGTATATGTATGAGTTTTACTAATTTTTGGCGTGGACATTTAATCCTCTCTAACTGTATTTTGTTAGGATGCATGACTTTTAAGAATCTGTATTGTAAACTAAGAATCTTTGGCATTTAATTTTAGTAACGATTAATCAGGATCACAGATTGCGGATAACAATTAAGTTTAGTGACTAGTAATTGAGAGGTTGATAAAATCACGGCTTTTGAATTACGCTTTTATCAAATTGCATGTTTGTATACTAATAAAAGGTGGCATCACGTGATCACTGCTTAAAAAAAACGTTGGTAAAATGTCTTTATTAGTTTTGATGGCTTCACATGGGACTGTGTCAGAAAATAAAGAATATAATTGACCATAATTCTAATCCTTCATTATTTTTTACTTCCTATAATGCAACAAATCCCAATTCCATACACGAATAAAAAGTAGTATTTTAAACCAGAACGAATGAAATTATACTAAACGCAACAATTTTCTAATCAGATAACAGTTGATTTTGAATTATGATGACCATGACCACCACTTGTTATTATTGTAAGCGTTACACGTGGCAGCGTAGAGAAGAAGGTTCCAGATCAAGTGAGAGCGTGAAGATGAACAAAGTGAAGGGTAATATCGTCAATTAACACAATTTGGTTAAAACCAGTGGGGGAAGAGTAAAAGAGTAATCTTCTTCTTCTTCTGTGTCTTTTTTTTTTCTTCGATTTGTTGCCGAGAGGAAGCATCAAAGCCGTTTGCTTAACTAAAGAGAGAGAATGGAGAGAAACACTCCGGTGAGAAAGCCACACACATCCACCGCAGATCTACTTACTTGGTCAGAAGTTCCACCGTCGGATTCTCCTTCCTCCGCTTCTCGCTCCGTCGTCCGTTCTCACCAGGTACATAATTTTCAATTTTCAATTTTCTCCGACTTTGATTTGAGGAATTTAGTGATCCTTAGTTTCAATTTTGTTATGTATTTTAGCCGTCGGATGGAATTAGCAAAGTGGTGTTTGGAGGTCAAGTGACTGATGAAGAAGTTGAGAGCTTGAATAAAAGGTGAAACTTTACCTCTTCCATTTTTTCTATTTTGAATTTAGTTTCCAATAATTTGAATTTGTTCTATAACCTCAATACTAACAGTACGCATAAATCTGAATTTTTTTGGTGAATTGATAAGAATTAGTAGTCATCACAAAGTAGCAGTCATATAGAGAAATCTTCAAGTGTGCTTTTGTTTTTGATGATGATGCATTGTAACAGTTTCATTGTGTTTATGTGTAAAAATGTTCATGATGATGTATTAGGAAGCCTTGCTCTGAACATAAAATGAAAGAGATAACTGGAAGTGGGATCTTTTCTCGTAACGAAGAAGATGATGCATCTGAACCATTACCGGTTTATCAGGTATCAACTTTAAAAAAAGTTTGAATTTTTCTGTTATGTATTAATCATTAATCCTCTGAAAACACTTGATTCATCACATTCAGCAAGCACTTAGTGGTATAAGCCATATATCATTTGGCGAAGAGGAAGATCTATCTCCTAAAAAGCCTACTACTTTACCTGAAGTGGCCAAACAGAGAGAGCTCAGTGGGACGATGGAGAACGATTCAGCTAATAAGCTCAAGAAGCAACTCTCTGATGCTAAGTATAAAGAGATCAGTGGACAGAACATCTTTGCACCACCACCTGAGATTAAACCTCGATCTGGAACTACTCGAGCATTGGCTCTAAAGGATAATTTCAACCTCGGAGCTGAATCTCAAGGCGTAAGACCCTTTTCATGTGTTTCTTGACATCTTTAAGCACTCTTGTTACTGGATATAATCTAATCAGAGAAACTATGTGGTCGTTATTCTGTAGTCTGCTGAAGAAGACTCGTCTGTGAAGACAGCAAAGAAGATTTATGACAAGAAATACGCAGAACTTTCAGGGAACGACATATTCAAGGGAGATGCTACGTCATCTTCTGCTGAAAAGCATCTGAGTCAAGCGAAGCTGAAAGAGATAGGAGGAAACAACATATTTGCAGATGGGAAGGTAGAGGCAAGAGACTATCTAGGCGGCGTCCGTAAACCACCAGGTGGTGAGACAAGCATCGCCTTGGTCTGAAACTCTCTTTTCCGATGACATCTTAACACTTTAAAAACCACTACTGATCGATGATGATCGGTATGTGTTCTTGTGGTATCTCATACACTTCAGCTCACAAGTGTGATTTGTATTATGCAGTCATTATTGTTATTATGATTCAGTTGTGTTTTAAGCCGTTAGGGGTTTCTAATGTATTTCCTGTAATACTAAAAAACAAGTTCGAACTTAAAACTGTTCGGAGGTTATTTTTAGTTCTGCTACGGGATTTGAGGATATTACTTGGGTCAGAAGCTATTGTTTTCCTCTTGGTTAACCCAAACTTCCTAGCAAGATGGAGGATACATTTTATTGTAGTTTCTTAGTGTAATGTGGCGTAGGCATGGGATGGGACACGTGATTCACAAGGTACGTAGACTCAAATGAAAAGTTGAAATTGTTCCATTTTGCTAATACAGTATATTACTAACGGCGTAAGCAATATCTAATTTGGGTAAATAGGAAAAAAAAGGTTTTTTGGAAAATGAAGAGAAGAGTTTGATGTCTTAGCCACCTTAAGAAAAAGAAATGTTTTAGGCATAAAAAATAGGAACGAGGAGTAGACTCCAAGAATAAGTTGGATCGGACGAGTGTGATGTGATGACCTCTCGTTAACTTCCACAATTGTGTTTAGTAAAACGAAATCATTGTGACATTGCTCTTCTTTTTATCATATAAAACTAAAATATAAGAGAAAACTAAAAGGTAAAAAGATCAACGTTTGCTGACACTATAGTTTTACTGTAAGAAGTACAAACATGGATACTCGAATACACTCAATACAAAAACAATTGTTGTGAACAGTCTTTCTGGTATAAAAAGCAATAGCCATGTAACCAATCTATTGTTTTTATTTAGATTATTTGGACCGTCCGATCATATAATGTTAATCTTTTTTTGTTAGTTAATAGTATATAATGTTAATCTTGACAATAAATTTCACAACAACATTGTTTTGCTTTTTCGATGCGAGTCAAACGTGAGTAGATGCATTTCATCGAAACTATCTAAAAACTAACGACGAATGATTTGGCTTTGTGGAAAAACTTTGTAAAACATTGACGTTACTATTATACTCCATAATTCACATGTTTAATAAAATAGTGCTTTAATTTAAGATAGTTTTACCGATTCAAAATCTAGAAATAATTTATAAAGATTTAGCTAAATCTATAATTGTTGATTCAGTCTTTAATCAAAATTCACTAAAATTAGAAAAAGATTATAACCTTAAAATAGATATAACAAGAGCAAGCAGAAATATGTGTTGTCTTATTATTAGATGAAGAAGAAAATATAGACTTGAACTTTATTTGTTAGTTAAAGGAAAAAAAAAACACCAAGAGAATCCCTTCTACTTCTATCTTTTCTCCTGTTGTGTGATACTTCTAATCTTTCACTTTCATTTTAATGGCGTGAACTACGATTGTACATTTTCTTTTATAAGGTAATCATCTTCTGCAAAGTTTGTTTATGTAAAATATCTTTTGTTTCAATTATGTTGATGTAAGATGTTTCTTCTATAAATTTGTTTATATAAGATACAATATTTTGATTATGATTTTACAAAGGTATATAATGAAGATGGGTGAGTTTCAAGAACCTTCGTCTCCACTAAAAACACCGAATATCAATCTCCTTGGTCAAAACTTATTCCATGGAGATTTCTCCTCAACCAACACAAATTCTCTTTCAACTCAACGTCTGATTATTCTCTGTCAAGTTCATTCTCTAACGGATTATATTCTTCCGAGGATAGTTATTCTCCGTTCTCTTCTCCTCCGTTTAACGGGATTATTCTTAATCACAATCACACTTCACCAGTCTCTTATCATCATCATCATCAACAAAACAATTATTTACTATTTCATAAGGACAATGAGAATAGTATTAATGGTAATGATGATTTTGGTTTGTGTGAAGATCTCTACCGTATGAAAATCAGAAATGATGTTGAAGAAGATCAAGTCAGTTACGGACAAGCCGAGACTCACGGTTCGATTCCTAAGTCTGATTTCACTTTAGATAATTTTTCACCTAAACACTATGAACCTAACTCATGGTTGAACCAAAACAACTCTGCAGGATTCGATCAAAGAAACAATGACGACAACAAGAGAAACATGTTTGGGAATACTCTTCAAGTTCAAGATTCCATAGCCAATTCTCAGCAAGTTGGATGGCCAAGCTACTCAAGCAGAAATGGTGGAATGAGTTTTAATGGAGGAGGAGTTAGAGAATACCCAGCTTACAGAGCAACAACAACAACAGACATGTTGCCATTTTTCTGCCAAGGAGGAACTCAGGTTTCAAAATGCTCCGAGGAGAGTTTCTTTATGGAAGGTAAAAGAAGCAATACTCGAGTATTGATGCATGAACATGGAAACACTACAGAGATGTGTCATCTGAGTCTGCCTAACATGTGTGACATTCAAGGATGTGTTTACTTAATGGCTAAAGATCAACATGGATGTCGATTCTTGCAGAGGATTTTCGATGAAGGAACTTCTATTGACGCGATGATCATATTCAATGAAGTTATTGCTCATGTCGTTGAGCTTATGATGGATCCTTTTGGGAATTACTTGATGCAGAAACTCTTAGATGTTTGTACTGAAGAACAGAGGACACAGATCGTACTTGTGGCAACTTCTGAGCCTGGTCAACTTATTCGGATATCTCTCAATGCATACGGGTAAAAAAATTAAATTTTGTTTTAGTGATCATTTGATGTTATCATATGCTAAAAACTTGAGTTGATTATATGGTAAACCCTAAATCCTAAACTCGATTATATTTTGTTTTTGTAGAACTCGAGTGGTTCAAAGGTTAGTGGAAACAATCAGAACCGGAAAACAGATTTCTCTGGTGAAATCGGCTTTGAGACCCGGTTTTCTCGACTTGATCAAGGATTTAAATGGAAACCATGTGATTCAACGTTGCTTGCAATGCCTTGGCACTGAAGACAACAAGGTAAATAAAAAATTAAGTCACTCTCTTAACTTGTAATCTTCAAATCATGTTAGCTAAATTTGTTTTGTTTGTTGCAGTTTATCTTCGATGCGGCGACTAAGTACTGTACTGAAATCGGAACACATGGACATGGATGTTGTGTACTCCAAAAATGCATTGCTTACTCAATGAGACAAAAACGAGAGAAACTAATCGCTGAGATATCAAGAAACAGTCTCCTTCTTCCTCAAGACCGATTTGGGTAAAAATAATCAAACATCTCTCTTCTTCATCATACACTGTGTAAGTAAGAATCTAAAAGAATAACACATTCTTTTGAATGATATGAATATTTTGCAGGAAATATGCAGTCCAGTTCGTTATAGAATTGAGGATTCCTTCAGCGGCAGCGATGATGCTGGCTCAGTTAAAAGGACATTACGTTCAGCTTTCAATGCAAAAATTCAGTAGTCACACGGTGGAACGATGTTTAATGCATTGTCCAGAGAGTCGTCCACAGATCGTACGTGAGCTTGTCTCTGTTCCTCACTTCGATCATCTTTTTCAAGACCCTTACGCCAATTTCGTCATTCAAGCCGCTCTTGCCGCCACAAAGGTACCAACCAACTAACTTTACACTCCAATCCGGTTTTTGGTTCGGTTCTATCGGTTTTGGTTGCTATTCTTGAATTGAAAGTTTGACTATATTAATTTGTTTCGGGTTTGAGTCTGGTTTTGGTTAATATAGAACCAAGTCGGTTTGTTTTATTTCTGGTTTAATTTTCAAGGATTTGAAATTTTTTGGAACAGGGTCCACTTCGTGCATCACTGGTGGAAGTCATAAGGCCACATTCTATTCTCGTAATAATCCTTATTGCAAACGGATATTGAAGAAGTGAATGATTTGCTGAGTCTTTATGTTCAAAAATCTGTTGTTGTTTTTCTTTCTTCTTCTTCTTCCTCAAGCTTCTTCTGTGTTTTCGTATGTTCTTATGAATAATCTCTGGATAATGGTCTAGAATCATAGATTCAGAGACGAAGAGCTCATCAGTGTTTGTTTATTCTGTATTGTTCTGTTGTTTGTTTTTGTTGTTGTTTTGGGAGTGGAATTTCATGTTGTAAAAAATCGGATTTGTTAAACTCGGTTTGGTCTTTGAACAAATTCTTCTGAATATATAATTTTACTTCTTAATAAAATCAATTATGGTTAAAAACTTTTTTTTTTTAGTTTGCCTTGGGCTTTGTGTCTGATTCATTCTGTCAATCTTGCTCGACTTGAATGGCTGGGCCTGGCCCAAATATAGCCTACTTATCGACTATTCAATTGCCTTCTCAACGGATCCATTAGTTTTCACTTTTTTTTGGTGTCTTTAAGATTCATTGCGAGAAAATAAAGGCATTATATAAAAATTGTTCAATTAATGTTATGGTTACATTAATTAGCAACTCGTAAAGATGGAGACTAATCGGGGCTATATGATTTAAAAAAAGCCGTTGAAACAGATTTAGCGCATTTTAAGTCTCTCAATTCACCGATCCCAACGAAAAAAAAAGCTCTCCAATCCCTATCATTCACAAAACTATATATTGATAATATCTAAACTAATTCTTTAGTTTAGATACTTTATAGTAAAGCGGTACACGATGTATGATACACCTTAAAAAAAATTTTAAACCCTCAATTTCACTCGATTTTAAACAAAGTAAAATGAATTTACAGAGAAAGTATCGGATTAAGTTTGTATATATTGCCAAGGGATGGTGGCATAATAATAGTGTAAAAGGGTTGTTTTTTTTTGTATTCGGGTTCAATATTTTTTTTGGAACGGAGAGCCATTTTAAAAAATTGGAATGTACTAAAGTATAAAAGTTGGCTCATAGGAAGATTATAGGCAAAAAATCTAGAATTCCCACGATTTCTTAAAAAAAAAGTTTGTATATAGTTGTGTAACTTGTGTTATTAAGTTTATATTTTTTTCTTGTTCCAAAATGATTTTTATTAATCAGTTCTAACTTCTAAGAATCATAATTTTTTTTAAATGATTGGAAATATGTGAATTTATTGAATTTTTATTGGGTCATAATGATGGAAAATATTTTGTGTGGAATATTGGTGTATGTATAATTAAAGATTAATTATCTTTTAATTTGTATGAAAACTCTATAAATTAATCTTGAAAAGTTTTCTTGTATATAATTCTCAGTTCGTATATGTTCAAATCAAGACACAAAGTTTTTTTATCAAATAATTATTTTTTAGCACTAGATAGTTATCAGTACATGAACTTAAATATGTTATTCTACAATATGCCTTCTATATTTTGATCAAATAAAATATAAAATATATAAACTGATGATAAGGATAAGCAAAATAGTCTATCTGATTATATGTTTTTATATGCCTATATTAATTTTTTCGGGCAGACAATTCAAAACTCGATATATATCCATATCCATTGTATTTAAAATTTAGTCGACATAATTTTTGTGGGTGATGCATTTATTTCACATGATCAACACATCTTCTCAACCTAATTCTTGGGCAAATCAACCGTAATTAATAAGAACATATACCCTATTTAATGTCCATTGTCACATGCATTTTGTTTCCAACAAATTTGTTTACTCATATAAACTTTACATAATACATGTTGTTGTTTTTTTATTATATGTTGTTGACTATTTTACATTAATATTGTACAGAAGCCGATTCTTAAAGGATGATAACACTATTAGAGTCGAGACGACTTAAAATAGCACGAAGGGTTAAAACCCAAAAGCAATGCGCAGATGTCTTTGATCCTTGCGCACGTGAAAATATCATGACGCTGAATTGCATGGAACTACCCGCACAAACAAAATAATTGTAAGTGACTTGTTTTCAAAAGTATATGCTTTTGTCACTCTGTGCTAAGTCTCATTTTAAGTGTTGTTTTAGGTTTCATAACACCCAATTTACCTAAATTAAAGCAAAAATTTATGAGAGCCTAAGTTGATGATATACCATTTATATTTACATCATCCTTATAGTTAGAAAATAATAGGAATAATTTAATTAAAACCGAGTTTAATGAGTTTCTTTGAAAGTATATATATATACAAAATGACAATATTTATAAACACAATTTTAAAAGTTTAAAACAGAACTTATTGTGAACATATTAAATATATAATATCGAACAGATGAAATATATAACGTACTGATATATATACACATATAAAGATTTTGTAAGATTAATATTTCTTTTATGTTTCACAAAAATGTCATTCTAACATTTTACACTTAAAATAAAAAGACATAAATTTCGCTTATATTATTTATTAATACGTTAAATAAAAAATTATCTAGTTAATAAGCTGAAAAGGTAGGGGTAAATTAAAATTTAGTTTGAAATATACACTAAAAATACAAAACAACACTCTTTTTAAAACAGAAGTAAAATTTTAAACATAAATCTTTTTGCAATGGAGGAAATATGTTAGAAAATTTATTGGAGCTAGTAATTATAATGGTTTGATAGATACGTTTTCCCCCAAATGTATGACAAAATTTATGTTCTTGACAAGTAGATAGATACTTCAATGCGTATACTTCAATTTTTCATTTATAATTGGCTCAAAATTATTCAATGGAAACGGGTAGACAAGTACTGAATATTTAATTCTTCCACCAGGAAATAACAACCAATTTATTTCAGAAAAATAATTATATCAACTGAGGGACTCAGAATTATGATCCTCCATCTAACCATGTAATTTAATTTATGTGATTTATGATTCATGTAGCTTTCAAACTTTTCTTTTCAATTTCTTATATCTTTAAATTTCTGAAATTAAAAGTTTATAGTACGAAATAAATTGAAGAGAAGAGACCATGATCTTAATTGTAGTTGCATGCATGGAGGAGCGGATGTTGGAAGCTTTAAAAGCATGTTCTCCCATCCTTGTTTTAAAAGGTCTATATTTTAAAAATTATTTTATATGTATCTTAATGACAATTAGGTTCTATTTATTCATGAGTTTATTCAAACAGAAACCATCGTCTTACACTGCTATAGTACTAGTTGAACTTTCATGTTTACATTTTTTTACTGTATGCACAAACGCAAAAGACGAAATACCTTTACATATATTATGTTTGTTTTGAAAGTAAACACAAGCATTTAAAATTCATAAGCATATACACGATTAAAATAATCAAGCCCAAAATGAAAGATATGGCTTGGCTTCTACGTTTTTGGTTCCTAATTTGACATGCATATTATTATTATTAACACCTTAATAATATTACATCCATCTCTCGGATTCACGGTTTTGTTTGTCGTTATTCTTCTATGATCATCACTGACTTGACCGACAATCTATCAATAATCCACAAACGTCGTTAATTGCAAAGTGATCACAAAGATATTTCATTTGACATAATAAAATATAAGACGATGAATGACACTGACATACTAAAGTAAAGATAATTTGACTTAATTATTGTCTTATTTCCTAACAAGTAGTTTTTTTTTTTTTTTGCATTTAGTTCTTATATAATATTAGCAGAGAAATTAGTTCTTGTTTTTTTAATAAGCAGAGGAATTTTAATTACCCTGTAGGAGAGAGTATAAGTTCCGTATATCAAAACGATAGTATACACAATAGTTGGGAATTTATGAGGAAACTAGCCAAAAGCCATATATATAAACGAGGAAATGAAACTCATGACATGACATGAGATAGGAAGCCGTTGAAAGCCTTTAACTATTTGAAACTGTTTAGAACTTCGTTTCAAAAATGAAAAACCTATAGTTTTTAATATTTTGGGTATGAAAAAAAAACAATAATAAAGTTGTATAGGGAGGTTGGTTAGTAATGTGTATATTTGTGTTATATATCCAAAAGTGGGAGTAGGAGTTAATGTGAGTATTAAAGTTGCATCGGCATTCATCAATTCATCAACCTTCCCTTCTCCCATCTTTAACTCTCTTTATTATTGTCTCTCCCATTTATTGACCTCTCTCTCTATTTCCCAATTCTTCTTCTTCTTCTTCTTCTTCTTCTTCTTCCCTCACATCCTCCATTCTTATCATCATACATGCACACATACATATATCCATATCACTTCACTCACAATATGCTATTCGTTGGTAGATGTTAACAATCTATTTAAGAACATTTGGTAGTTAATAACAACAATATGAACCAGCTACATGCATCATACGTCAATATGATGGTATGATGATGATGGTGGCAAAAACAGAAAGAGAAATTGGTTAGCACTTCACATCTAAGCACTAAATGAGACTGTTTGGAGTTATTGAATACACCCAACTTGGAACTCACACATCATGCTTAACATTACTTCTCTCTCTCTCTTTTTTTATTCCTCCAAAAATTTTAAATATCCAAATTAAAATGCAATAGTCTTCGTACAAAACAGTTTTATTGCCAAGAAAAAAATTAGTTGGAAAATCATAAATTCATCTAATTTATTAAACCTTTTTTGATGATTATATTGGTATCTAATTCAATTACTCCATATGAACCGGTGGAGACAATAACTCCCCTGGAGATTTTCCTACACTTATATATAAAGAGACGATCTTCACATATTCTTTAAATCTATTTGCTCATTTCCTCACAGGATCAAAGAGAGTTTAAATTTTTCATAAAAACAAAAATCATTAGCTCCGTGGAAACTTAAAGACTGAGGCCAATGGTTTCTAGACATGAAGGAACCCTCTACTCTAGAAAGAGGGATTTCACAATCTGTGGAGAAGAGTTTCACAATTCATTCAAGAGAGGCAAACAAGAAGATCAATCACAAAGCAATCTGTTCAATGAAAGACCAAATTCAGAAAGTATGAGATCAATTACCTTTGATTTTGAACTTCACCTCCACACTCCTCTACCTTCAGATTGGCAGACTAAGGTAATATATATTCATTCATATATGTATTGAATAAGTATTTTGTATTTGTATCAATATGATGATATCCATGTGTTGTTATAATTATGTGCATAAACATGCATCTAATACATGGATATTCATATTTTCAGAGCTATTCAAGAACATCTGAAGATCATAGGACGACATACTCCAAAGATCCGGCGATTGTTGAACGACCTAAGATGAGCCTAGACCTTGAGCTGAACCTTTCACCGTCGTACTCACCTTTGAAAACCACAACAAAGAGAGATGAATCCTCAAATCACAATGAAACATTGTCACCAAAGGGTAAAGATTTGACGAACCAAAGTAAGAAGAAGGACATAATTGGGACAGGATTAAACCGATCTCCATCCTGGCTTGCGTTTGAAGGTACTGGTGATGATGATGACGTTGATCACAAGGAACAAGAGATGGTAACAAAAGTGTGCATGAAATGTCACATGCTTGTTATGCTGTGCACATCAACTCCTGTTTGTCCTAACTGCAAGTTCATGCATCCACATGATCATAGCTCTACGAAACTGTTTAAACCATCAAATTTGCTTAAACTCTTATGCTAGGCTCCTCTTTCGAGGTTACTGAATCTATGATATTTATACGGAAGAATATGAGCCAGAGTACTAATATGAACAAAGTTATGTATATAGACTACAAGTACTAAAAAGTTTTATTCTATGCTTCTATGAACGATCATGCTTAAGATCTCTTAAACTATCAGTATTTTTGCATTGAATTGTACTTGAAATAATACGTCCATGGAATTATATAAATAAGAATTGTATCAACACATATATGGATACTGGCTATAGCTATATTCATAGGTACGTAAGATAAACAAGAGTTTGACAAGAAAATGTTTTAGTGTTGTCACCATCGATAATAATTATATTAACACAGGAAAAAGGGGGTTACATGTAATTTGAAACTATAAATGGTTCAGTAACATGCCACGATGCTTTTTTTGGTACTATTGACAAGTCTTTGTAATCAAATGTATGGAAAATGATAGAATTTGTTAACATAACGCTAGACGAATATTAGTGATCTAATAAGGTTTTGAAAATGTATCATGTAGAAAAAATGTATTATAGCATTCCTAATCATTGGCTTTAGCCGTAGATAGTGCCATGGTTTAACATTTACAATTTGACAATGTAAAATTATGTTTTACAACCAAAAACCATGGTACAATGGTTTAACATTTACAATTTGACAACCAAAAATATGTTAACAAATTACAAAATTGTTATTCACGTCTAAACATAACTACAGTATAACATCTATAAATTAATACTCTATAAATTAATAATCTCTCTGAATTAATAATTTTTTTCAGTCCCTAGTTGGACCAATATAATATTTAACATAATTCGATAAAATAATAAGATAATAATTTTTTTTAAATCCTATGTAATTATATAGCCCCATAAATATCATAAATTAATAATTATATAAAATTATAAAATATAATTAAAATAATTTAGTGAAATATGATTCTAGTGTTATTTGTTTATTCATAAATTTACAGTTTTGTGTAATTCATTTATAAATTTGTCATATTACATAAAAAATATATGGTATTATCTTTTCAAATTACATCAAAAAATATTAAAAATTGTTTATATGATAATTGTTTCCTAACATGTAACTGCTGCTAAAAATATTAAAGTATGATTTTCAAATTTTTACTTTAAATATGAATTATATTTTAAAATTATGATATCCTCTCTGAATTAATAAAATCAGAATTATATTTTAAAATTATGATAAATTAATATCTTCTCTAAATTAATAAAATCTTCTTGTCCCAACATTATTAATTTATAGAGGTTTTACTGTATTGTTATTGAAAACATCAAATCTTCAAACCAAAATAAAATTGCGTAATTGATATTTCCTGGGTGAATTATTTTCCTTCAAATTTTTAGTTTATTTTGAGGTCGGTTGACTAATCATATATTGACACCTGTCAGTTGAAGCAAGACACAAATCCCGCGCTCCATTAAAATCTGGCGGAGTTTTGAAACTTAAAAATCAAAAAAGCAGAAATAAGCAGAGAGGGAGAGAGAGAGACGAAGGAGGAGTATGACAAGCAAAGACGAATTTTCTCGAGATCGAGCTGCGATTCGATGCGCCAGAGCTACGATGCTTCTCTATTCACTCGCATCATCTCGCGATCTGACGGCAACGATCGATACCGCCGGCGAGGTTAGATCCTTCTTCTTTCTCCTTGTTCCGATTTGAATTGATTTGCTACAGTAGATCCGTGATTACGAAATTGCCATGTGGAACTCTCTGGTGTTTGTTTGGAATCAGAAGGAAGGAGAGACGCGGAGAGAAATCGAGGATCTGAGAAGAAGACTTGCGACGGAGAAGAAAATCAGGAATCGGATTAAGCTTTGCGGATTGATGGAGATGTTTCTTCTCGTCGTTTTGGTACTTTTGCTTTCCACTTTCTTCTTAGTCTTCTTCCTCGGATCTACTTGATCCTTCCATTGGAATCATCAGCTTTTGCTAATTCCAGTTCCAGCTTAATTTCGTATGTAAAACTCAAGGACCATCATCACCTTATTAGATTCCGTTGCTTTATTATCTCTAAATGCTAAAAGTTTTCAAGCAAATTATCCGCTTTTGTCTTGGAATCGTTAGGATTTGAAGAGCCATCTATTATAGTGTTGATGCAATAGGAACAATAAGGTTATGCAACATCGTAAAGTTACTAGTTGTAGCAGAAAGCTTAGAGTAATCGAAACAATTTTAGTAGTCGAGATTTGTGTGATAATCAGCATACGAATCGGATTAGCTAATAAGTTATTCATTAGTTTTTTAAACCTTAAAATGTGCATCTTATAATGAATCTTGATAAACACTTATTTTTGACCTTTGGAGATCTTCTTCTTCTTCTTCCAATCATCTTCTTGAATGATTTCAGCTGAACACCATTCTCGTTCCTTAGTGGTTATTATCAGAGCCTTCATATTTCTCAGTTCCTCATCGTGCTTGGCTTTGAGTGTTAAGTGTTAACTCCCTATTTTCTTGTTCCTCCGGAGTAGTGATTAGTGAGTCTCTGTAGAACATGCAGCTTTATATCAGCTTATTTGCTAGTTTAAACCTGCTCAGTGCTCAGTGATAAATTTCCAAACAGAAAAGCCAGAGAAAAGGAAATTTGATTCAGATAACTGCATCTTCTGCTACTAAACCTATAATGCTTAGAAATTTCCTTCTAACACATGTATATATATAAGCTTATTCATGCTTAGTGATGTTCAGAAACCTCAGGATTATGTGGAGCTTACTATACCAGTGAAGCATGATCCTCCTGAATGTTCAGCAATTGCTGATTTAATTTCAGCAAATATACCTTTTCCTTTTCAGCATTAATAATTTCCTGCTTCTCCTCGTTATATTTTCTTTACCTTTTACATTTAGAGCCATAAGAAATTATAAAGGCCCAAAAAGTGGTCCACCGGTCCAACCACTCAATTGGACAATTCCCAAAATAGCTTTTGTCTACAAATTCTAATCAAATTTTCTCCTTTCATTATCCAAATGTCAGGACTCCATATCTTACCTTACGATCCTTCTTCTTCTTCAAGCTCTAACGATCTATCCAATGAAGCTTTCTTCAGCACCGGTGGTTTGTTTCTTGAACCACCAGGTGTTTCCTCTTCCTTCTTTAACTCTATCTCTTCCAAATGCCTTTGCTCCGACTCTGAGCCGGTACATTTTCCCGGTTACTGGAGAAATAAGACCCGTCTCCGCTCCGGTAATAACTTGATGTTCCTCTCCGTAAGCTTGAAGAAAAATGGATCTGAGAAGCAATGTAAAGATGCTTTTACAGAAAACGACGACATTCACGGGAAGGAAAATGGAAAACGGAGAATTCTCGGTGGCGCGAGAGGAAGCGGAACCATGAATACACGGAAGCATCTCTGGGCTGGTGCTGTAGCTGCCATGGTTTCAAAGTATATATACATATATTGTTAGATTAGTACGCATATAAGTTGTTTGATGAAATGCCTGAACCAAAATCATCCCAAATCGGTTTTGGTTCTAGTATTGGTTTTAATATTGTACTTTTTGTTGTTGTTGATGCCAGAACTTTTTTAGCTCCACTTGAGAGACTAAAGCTGGAATATACAGTTCGTGGTGAACAGAGGAACTTGCTAGTGGTTGCTCAGACAATTGCAACTACTCAGGGATTTAAAGGATTTTGGAAAGGTAATTTGCTCAATGTTCTACGAACAGCTCCTTTCAAAGCCGTCAATTTTTGTGCCTACGATACCTACAGAAAGCAATTGCTTAGACTTACTGGGAATCAAGAAGCTACCAACTTTGAAAGATTCGTTGCTGGAGCTGCTGCTGGGATTACTGCTACTGTACTCTGCTTGCCACTCGACACTGTAAGGTTCTTACTCTTTGAACCAGTTTAGATCAAAGATGAAGAAAGTTCTGTGCTTTAGAGTGACATATAAGTCTAGCCTTAGGAAGCATTTAGTTTTTCACCATTTTGACCGAATTGTGAAATGTGTTCTTACAGCTACGAACTAAACTAGTTGCTCGGGGTGGAGAAGCCTTGGGTGGAATTGCAGGAGCTTTCCAGTATATGATCCAAACCGAAGGGTTGTTGTCCCTCTACAAAGGTCTAGTCCCATCCGTAGCTAGCATGGCTCTGTCCGGTGCAGTTTTCTATGGGGTTTACGACATCCTTAAATCATCCCATCTGCATACACCAGAAGGCCTGAAAAGACTAGAAGACATGAAACAACAGGGGCAAGAACTCAATGCTCTGGATAAGCTCGAACTAGGACCTATCAGAACTCTCCTATACGGTGCTATAGCTGGTGCTTGTACTGAAGTAGCCACTTATCCTTTTGAAGTAGTGAGACGACAGCTTCAAATGCAGACGGGTAGAAACAAGCTCAGTGCTGTAGCAATGGGATTCAACATCATTGAAAGAGGAGGGATCCCAGCTTTATACGCTGGACTTTTACCTAGCTTGCTCCAGGTTTGTACAATAGAATATCCCATATAGCACCGTATTACTAAACCTAACCTGTGTCTATTTTTGCTAAAGCTTGATGATATATATATTTCTATCATATCTCCAGGTTTTGCCTTCGGCTGCAATAAGTTACTTTGTCTACGAGTGTATGAAGATAGTGCTTAAAGTTGAATGACAAAGATTCGAAATTGCTTAAAGAATCATCCATAACACAATGAAAGAAGAATCAATCTATTACACTTTAATCTCCAAATTCAAAGTAGAAAAACCTAATTCATTTAAACCTCGTCTTCGTGAAGAAGCATATTGGGGATTCCTTTGGTTACAGAAAACTTCCTACCGGTTTCTGGACAGACGAGCGAGCCTTCCTCGAGGTGGAGCTCAAGCAACGCATGGTGAAATTTCCTGAGAAAGGTTTCGTCTGATTCTAGCGCCGCCGTGTCTGGTGCGTCATCGGGAAGTTCAGTGTATCCCATAGAACGTGCACCATCCACCAAAGCCTTCCAATCGATTTTAGGGAACATGTGTTTGAGAAAATCAGGGTAGAAATCGACTTCTTGCTCAATCACTTTCTCAGCTTCGATCCGTAGAGGAAAGTTGTTAACCACTCCCTTAACGTTGCAAGACAACATGTTATGCGCTATCAATCTCATCTTTTCTCCTTCTCTTTGCAACGAGGAAGACGAAGTGTCTTGGTGGCTGACGAATGACGACGGAAAGGACGAGAGTACCCTAATGGACTTTTGAGGTGTCTAATAAGTAGTATTATTCAGTTGTGATAATGGGCTTTATCCATATAAGGCCCATAAAACTAGTACGGGAAGATCAGAAAGGGTCCAAGTCTATGGCTGCTGAGTCTCGCTGGTCACATGACCAAGAAAATTATTGGTCCAAGTAAATTATCAACATTAAAAACAAAAAGTAAAATAAAATCAAAACAAAAACAATAGTATTGCTTTCCAAATATTTAGTTTGACTTGGATGTTATTATATTACCTAAGAATTAATTATAGTCTACATTTGTGTTAAGCAGTTACGAAATTAAAGGCATGCAAAGGTCAAAGAATTAATAACGTTAGATATGGGAGTGAATTAAAAAAATCAATTCATGAAAGCATAGGAGAATTATTATTTTCAGTGGATGGAAATTTCTCCCAGGAAAACGACACTAACGAAGGAGAGCGAAAGGTTTCGTCTTATTAGAATTTTCGTCAAAATTGATCAAAACTAGTTATCGATTGAACCATCTTAGGGTTTCTTCCACTAATCTTTCTCTTTAATTTTGCATTTTTTTCTAACTCAGGCTTGTGAATTTCGCAAATTTGAAGAAATTCGTCGAATCAAATGCCCAGGATCTGCTGTTCTCGTTCAGCTACACAAGTAAAAATGCACACACTTTTTCATTTCTTTCAGAATTTTTGTATTTGATTTTAGAGATTTTTTGGGTGATGTTTGTAAATGGTGTTAGGCTGTAGTAGGACAAAAATCAAGCTCGGGTAAAGGCAAAAATGGTGAAGGAGGAATCAAGTATGGATTTAGTTTAATAAAAGGGAAATCTAAACCTTCAATGGAAGATTATCATGTTGCTAAGTTTATCAATTTCAAAGGCAATGAATTGGGGCTTTTTGCTATCTTTGATGGTCATAAAGGTGATAATGTTGCTGCTTATTTGCAGAAACATCTCTTCTCCAATATCCTTAAAGATGTAAGTTTTTTTTATAAAAAGTTGTTCTTTTTTTTTGGTGTGTGTATAGATACATAGATAGATAAACACATTGTGTTGATGTTTTATAGGAAGAGTTTTTGGTTGATCCTAGAAGAGCAATTGCAAAAGCTTACGAGAATACAGACCAAACGATTTTATCAGATAATAGTTCTGATTTAGAGAGTGGTGGTTCAACTGCGGTGACTGTTATTTTGATCAATGGGAAAGTTCTGTGGATAGCTAATGTTGGTGATTCAAGAGCTATTGTTTCTCGTCGAGGTAAAGCTGAACAGATAAGTGTGGATCATGATCCTGATAATGATGCTGAAAGGAATGTGATTGAGAGTAAAGGTGGTTTTGTAACCAACAGACCAGGTTAGGTTAATGATCTTTAATTTGAGTATTATAAGCTATTAATATAAAGATGATTCTGATGTTTGTGAAAATTGAACAGGAGATGTTCCTCGAGTGAATGGTTTGTTAGCTGTGTCTCGTGTCTTTGGAGACAAAAACCTTAAAGCTTGTTTGAACTCAGAGCCTGACATTAAGGATGTCACCATTGATAGTCACACAGATTTTCTTATTCTGGCTAGTGATGGGATTTCGAAGGTATAATTGAGATTATAGAGTACTAATTAGCTTTGGTGTAGTTGAAGTTATATTAATGGGAATAATTTTGTTGAACGTGATTTTGAACAGGTGATGTCAAACCAAGAAGCAGTTGATGTAGCTAAGAAGTTGAGAGATCCAAAGGAAGCAGCGAAGCAACTAATTGCTGAAGCTTTGAAAAGAAACAGTAAGGATGACATATCTTGCATTGTTGTCCGGTTTAGATGATAACCAAATCAAGACTCAGCTTTATTGGATTTGAAGCTTGCTTTGCTTCACTATGATTCTTTTGGGTTCGGTTCTGTTTGATCTGGTTATTGGTTTACATGTGCATTTTCAAGAATAGGAGTTTGACAAACCAGTGAGTTATTTAAAAATATATATCAAAGAATAGCCGATTATAAATTGTTTCAATTTGTTCTTGGAAAAGTTGGAATCATCGTGGATAATCTTATTTTTTCATTAATCTATGCCAACCATGTAATGTTTCTCTAAAGTTTTGTGTTGAGCAGGCTTACAATTTTACAGGGCTTTATTAAAAAGGCCCATTATGGCCCATTATGGCCCATTAATCGTTAACAAATTCAGGAAAACTAGGGTTTTGAAACAATAAACCAGAGGTCGCCTCTATATATACCAATTCTCTTCACTGTTTTCTACAATCATAAACTTTTTTTTTGTTGCTCTATCTTCGATTGGTTCTGAGTTTGAGTCATATAGTTTAAGATAGGTTTAGAAATTAGAGTTCTTTTTATTTGGCTTGTGTATTGAATTCTTGATTTAAGAGAGTATTGCCTCATCTTTCAGCAGCAAGATCCATTCTTGTTAGCTTTGTTCTGGAGGCATATATCAATTTCGCCATAAAGAAAGGGATTTTCTTTTAGGCAGAGTTGTTTCTTCCTTCTCTGCTATTTATCTCTTTCTTTGGTACATATCTCTTTTCTTCAAAAATTTTGTATGAAATGGCGATTCACCACATAATAATCAGCGTTGTTGGTGAATGATGTTTATAAAGATTCCAACACTGAAAGATTATAAGAATGATGCCTCTTCTTTCAGCAGCAAGATCCATTCTTGTTAGCTTTGTTCTGGAAGCATATATCAATTTGAGTGGGATTTTTCTAATCTGCTGAGTTGTTCCTTTCTTCTCTGCTATTTAAGCCCTCTCTTTGGTACATCTCTTCTTCTTGAATATCCTAGAGTACGAACCGTTTATTATTATCTTGTATAAAGATTCACTCTATACCATAAAATTTTCTTGTTAAATTGATTTCTCTTTGATTAAGACCGAAAGCTATCAATTTTTTCTTCTGGACCAGTAAATTGAATTTCATTCGTAAACTGGGACAAATAATTAATGAAGTTGAAAACGTGAATTGATAAATATGTTAATGAAGTTTCAAAGTTTACATGATAAGAAAAGCAAAATCAGAGACTGCAAAATGTTATATTTTCTTCTCCAGAAGGAAAGATTTGAGAAGTTTAAAAAACGTCTTGGGTCTCTCGAAGTTGAAAATATGGCCAGTTCGTTTGATGATAACGAGTCTCCCATTATCCCCTAAATGTTTCTCAAGTCTCTTCCCCATCTCCAACGGGAACACTTGATCATGCTCTCCCCATATTATCAATGTTGGCTGCATTCATAATTATTTAAAAAAAAATTCATTATCAATTAGATTTGGTATTTGAAGAGTGATTAATGAGAAAATATGAGGAAAAAGAGAGAACCTGTGTGAGCTTTGGAATCTCTGAGATTATTCTGCCTTTTGGTATGGCTTTGATCATCTCCCTTTTCTCTTCCATATTATCTCTGGTCAAAGCCTGTTTTGTTTCACATTTTGTTTACTAATTAAAACATTTACTGAATTATTGAAAGTAAAAGTTGAAAACAATTCTTATTCTTATTGGTAAGCATATAAAAAAGTTTAGTCATTTTTGACAGTTTGTTGAAGGTTAAACGCGTATTCAACAATTAACTACCAGACTAATCTTATTTACTACAACCCATAAAATTAAAAATCTTTAAAAAAAACAAACCATCCAGACAATTTTTCTATTAAACTCCAAGTTGACAATTAGTATATATTATCTTCAAGCATTTAGAATTAGAATATTTAAAGTTTAAATCTGTATGTCCAGGATCTTACTAGATTTTCATCATTTTAAACTATCAATTCTTTTCCATTTTTCGTATCGTATATGTCAGAAGACACGTGTCGTAATATGATTTGTTTGAAGTAGCAAAAGAAGTAAGTAGCTCACATGTTCGATGAAATCATGGAGGAGACAAGTAGGAACCAATCTCGCCAGCGCCGGTTTGTAAAATATGTAACCCATAAGTTCCCGGAGCTTTTTCACAGATTCCGGTACAAGAATCTTCGAAGCTTCATCAAGATCCGAAACTTTGAAAACGCCTTCTTTCATATCTTTTTCCTCCACGCACACGGCGGCGCAGCAAATCACCACCTTCTCCACGGCGTCTCCGTACATTGACGCCATTCGGTAACCAACGAAACCACCGTAGCTAAGACCGACGAGGCTGAATCGTTTTACTGATTGGGCCTCTAAGGCCCGCATGAGAGTTTGGGCCTGGAAAATGTCGGATCTTTCGGGTCGGGTCGTTGAGGATCCACCGAAGAAAAGGAGGTCGGGGATGAAAAGGTTGAAATGAGGAGAGAGACGTCGAGCAACGTCGTACCATTGCCAGATGGCAGTAGCTCCAAGGCCGTGGATGAGTAGGAGATTGGGTTTGGGTTTTGATTCGGATCGGGTTTTGGATACCCAAAAGTTAACCAAAGTTCCGTCTTTCAAATCGATGGTTACGCGTCGTAAACCGGATCTTTTGAACCCGGATTTGAAGGTCCGTTCTATTGCTTCAGACAAACTGAAGCAACTTGTCATTTCAAGAACTTTGAGGATCCGAAAGAAAAAATATATTTGAGTAGAAGATTTTGTGTTGTTAAGTTCTTTGTTTGTTTTGTTTTGGGTTTAATAATGTTGTGTTGTGTATGGTTCTCTGGTATTGTGGTTGGGGGAATTTATTACGAATCACACCACATTATAGTATTAATAAATCGAGAGAGCCTAGACTACGTTGAAATATGTTTGGAAGTACGGTAAAAGTATCATCACATGTAAAAGTGAATAATTTAGTAACTATTGTTAACTTGTGTCAAAATAAAAAACGAAAATTTACTAATTAACAATAGTTCGAATTATATCTTGAGATGAAAACAAATTTGAACGTAGAATCTGTACGAAATGTGTTGTGGTACCTTATGTGTAGGCTTTATTTGGAGGTAGAATGAAATGTTCGTTATTTGGTAAAAAAAAAAAAAATGTAAATGGCAGCAATGTTAGGAAAATCTTTGTATTCGAAAAATGAAGAAGCTCGTGGATAGTCTTTAATGGGAACATAAGGTTGCGACAGTGTGTAGGTTGGGAAATTAAATTCGAGTATCCAACTTAATTTTCAAGGGGTGGGAAATAAAAGAAGAAACTAAAAGTATTAGACTGAGACCTAGAAATAAAATCAAAGACTTGCAAAGACAGAAGAAAAGCTTTGTCAATTTTGGTATAATGGTATTTTCTTTGGCAAGTTTTGAAGAGTCTTGTATATGTCAATATTCTAGAAGGGTAAAACAAAAAACCTTCTAGCCTTATATATTCGTCAAACTATTATAGCCTTTATATATTTATCGATCGTAAGATTTTACTGTGTAACTACTAAGTTAATAATAGCCAATGATATAAAAGAGATTTAATGTACTATCATTCACAAATTTTGAATCCAACTCAAACAAAAGTACAAAGCTTGTAGCTAATGCTACATGAGGGTTTAAATACACAAGAAGACTTTAAATTAGTATCAGGCATGATCCTTATTTTGCTGGATTTCAAAATTCCTTCTGTACAAAAATCAATGTTTTTATTAGTATACATGTAAATTACACACATAATAAATAATTTTTTTACCGCAAACTAAAAATATATTGCCATCGGCCGAAGTCCACACTGAAATATTATATTTAAGTATATTTATAATGATAATGCTTTCTTCATAAAATTGTTTGTCAAGGCTATCGAGTTCAGCTATTGCTTATTCTAAAGCTTTTTTAGCCAACTTACATGCGCTGCATGATTTCAGATGGTTAAACTATTACACCTTTTCAGTTATAACACCGCTTTCTTTTCTTTAAAAAAAAAAAAAAAAAAAAAAAGAGCAAAGGTTATATAGTACCTTTCAACTGAAAATCGAGAAGTTTAAAGCCAACCCAAGTCTAACCAAATTCGTTGGTGCTAAACCTTTCTGCCATTGCCATTGCAACCTACAAAGTATATACCTTTTTCATTTTATTTTTTCTCTTCAAACTATATATATTGAAGAAAATACAACAAACAAACTACTAAAATAGAGGACCTCGCCTCATATGCTTCAAGGGAATTATCCGCAATTTCTTTACGTTGAGCATAAGAACCAAGCTCTGCCATATATCTACAATAGTCTCCCTTCCTACATATACCAAGAAAAGAAAAGAAAATGGATGATGATGATCGTGATGGGATGAGATATGACTTACATTTTGTAGAAAAAGACAGTTGATTCGACATCGGTAGCTGATGGGATGAGATGAGAATCGATGAGAGACAAAATGTCATTACAAACATTGAGAAACTCATTCTTAACCATCTCTTATTTCTCCTTAATCAATTTTACGTTATGGTACTAAAGAGGTGGTGGCCTATGCTAGTACAAGTGAGTTGGTTCCCTTCTACTCCAGATTCAAACCCTCCTTGGTACGGAGAACTATTCTTTAAATAAAAATGGATTAAAGTAGGGATGGGCGTTCGGGTACCCGATCAGGTTCGCGTATCCAATCGGGTTCGGATCGGGTATTTCAAGTTTTTTGGGTATTCGGTATAGAGGTATATATCCGAACGGGTATTTTTAGATTTCGGGTCGGGTTCGGGTAAACATCCATCGGGTTTGGGTATTTTTATCTGGAAATAAAAAACTAAAATCAACCCGAAATCAATCCTGAGACATCAACTATCTCAATTTGTCGAAAAATCTCTTGGTGGGATCTATCCTAAAGTCACTACCTTTCAGCAGATTGGAAAGTATCATAATGCCAATGACATAAGATATTATCCCCGGTGCCTAAATCGGGATGTAGGAGAAGAGATAAAATCACGGTGGAGACGGCGTCATCGTCGAGGAGAAGAGAGATTGGGGAAGGGATGTTTGTGGTTGTGACGATCGTGGTTAAGGATTGAATTGCTGTTTGACATTTCGCATTGGAATCAGAATCGTTAGCTACTGTGGTTTATGAATCGTCGACGATCGCTGGAGGATGAGGAAGAGGAGATGTGAGGGTTAATTTTAGGGTTAGAGAAGGTATATATCCCATGTCTCCTTATATACTATCGGGAACTTCGGGTTATTTTGGGTTTTTCGTGTATACCCGATCGGGTATTTTGGTATATTCGTACCCAAACCAAACTGCCTACTTCCGGTCGGGTTCAGATTTGGGTATCGGGTGCGGATATTTTGTTCACTCTTAGACTAAAGGCTGGCTCCGGATACCGAATGAGATTATGAGTTAAAAACCCAGAACTCGTGCGCTTTATCAAAAAAAAAAAAAAACTCACGTTATGGTTGTTTCCTTTGGAGTCTTCATTTCTTTGAATGGAAGATATTATTCTCAATGAACATCTCTTAGTCCCCATCACATTCTTGTACCCAGTTGCCAGTAGTTCTTTCTCCTCTTCACTTAGCTCTACATCATGCTCACGTAATTTTCTCATCGATTTCATCATATCTGCCACGAAAATTTAAATTGAAAACAATCAATACTAGTCGTTTTTATCATTCCTTATTAAGTTACAGAAACTTAGAAAATATATGATTTGATATTTGAAGGTGGGACAACATATTTTTAAATCATATGATTCGAATGATCATAGTTTTTTTTAACACAAACTCTACAACCATTGACTGGATCGATGACGTACAACATCAAAAATCATGAACCAATATGATAATTAACCCCCTAATTAAAAATCTCAAGATATTAGTGTAAAACACAATCAAATATCAGAGTTTGAAAAGGGCAAATATGTGAGGATATGTATACCATCATATCTTTCAGCTTCGCAGGCGAGCTTAGCCAAGTAAATCAGCTTTTTTCTCTCAGTCTCCATATAAAACTTTGATCTTCATTTTCTCTGTCTTCTTTTTTTTTTTTTTGTTTAAATGTGAATTAAGGGATGTTCAACCTCGATAAAAATGTATTATATGGTGATAAAATATGGATTGTTGAGTCAAATTATGAGTCGATGATAAACAATGTACTATATAAAAATTAAATGTAAATCAGATATTACTAAAACTTAAATTTTCAATAATAATGGGCAAACAATAGTTTGTTAAAAAGTAAAACTAAACAAATAATAGATGGATCCGGAGGATAAGATGATAAATATAAAAAGTAAATATTAAGAAGTTAAACTTGCATATTTTTCTAATAAATTTAATTGTAGTTTTACTATAAGTTGGATATTTGTCTTACTAGGTGAACATGTATTTAGTTTCTAACTAGTAGATATAAAATACCAGAAATTATCAAAATCAAAGATTAGTTTAACATATTATTAATAATGTAACTTTTATATTAAACAGAATAATAGAATTTTTTTCTTTACTAATTACATTTAGATTTGATATAATATTTACTATATTTTAATTTCATAAATATAAATCCAAATATTTAGAAACAACATATTAAAATATCAATTTTATTCTTATTTTCCCTCGGTTCAATTTTATTACCATGCTTCAATAAAAACATAAGCACAAGTGCTGTCAACAAAAAAAAAAAACATAAACATACCTATGTCCAAGTAGAAGGAGTAGGCCACAGTATGGGCTTTTTAAGAGCCTAGACTTACGACCCAATTACAAAGCAATAAAATCGTAAAATCGTAATGCTCACCCTATGTAACTTACCAGCAATGCAACTTCGTTCCAATTGCAAGTCCTCTCGGCTAAAAAGAATAACGATTTTTGTGTCAACATGGATATACGCAATTAACGCAACTATACGAGGTTTTTTCTTCTTTTAGTTTCTGTAACAATTATCTTAATGTTAAGCTTTATTTATAGAGTATGGTGTTGAAGTGTATACCGTCCAAAATATATATTTATATCGATGGGGCCAGTCGTCCATGGTGCATATATCTCACCGCGAGTATCTTTTGTTGGACTTGGACCCATTACTTTACTTTTATTTGGTGTATTGCGCCATATTTTTTCAAAATCTAATTAGAATTATGTGTGGAGATAACATAACAAAATGTTACTAGTTATTTTCTGTAGTATGTTTACGTAACTGTAACGACAAGTCCAATTATGTGAGTTGTTGTTTTTGTTTTTTTAAATGATTTGAGTGAAGGTTTTGGCGCATGTATGTTGGATATAGGATCATATACCAAATGAGATGTAGCCACGCCATCATGGGCCCAAACACAGCTGAGAGTATGAGAGTGTGGCCCTTAGGTATCTGACATCGACGGCTAGTATAAGCCGAGAAAGAAGAGTCCATCTGAGATTGGGTGGACTACAAAGCAGGGAAGTTCGATGGATACCGTTACTTGCGGCTACCCGACGCAACCGCCGGACATGATGCTAACCTTCTCTTATTTCTCTTACTCTCTTCAATCGTTTGTCTTTTTGTTTAAAGCTTCAAGAGAAGAGAGACAAGAAAACAATTCATTTCCAGCATTTAATAATTTATTAGATTTTATTTTATCTTTTAGCTTTAATTGATGAGAATTTCTAAGGAGTTTAAAAAAGAAAAAAAAATTATATAAAATCTGACTTATAAGATTACTTTTGAGTGAAATTTCTAATTTTTGGATTTTGAGACCTACAAATTTACACTAAAATCCATTAGAATTTATTTTAAATCTTTCAAACCTCAATAGTCAACACACACATGCATATATATAGTATACTTTTTAAATTTTCTAAATATAAAAAGGAAACTAAAGAATATATAACCTACAAAAATCGCATATTTTCTGTTTATTAGTATTTTATAATTCTATAGTCACCAACTAAATTGTATTTCCTCAATGGACTCCGTGTGTTAGCCGCGGATAGCTTACATAATTTGGTAGTCATCATCTCTCTAATTCTATATGCATAATAATAAAATAGATTTTAATATTTACAATGTAAAGGATTGAATTTATTTTCTAGTTGAAAACGAAGAATGGAATAATAATTACGTATACACATCTTTATCTCTGTCTTTAAAGAGTTAACGAAAACACCATAGATCATAGTCACATGTGGCTCTCTTGCATGTTCTATAGAATCCGTCCCTTTCATCATTCCTCTTCTTCTATCCTCTGTTTTTTTTTTTAAATCTTTTGTAAGTGAAACAGAACATATAACAAGTTCGGCAATCTTTAACTCTGGCCGACACATCAGCGGAATTGACTCTGGTCAGATCAAGATTTGCCTCCTCTTTATCTGGCGTCATTTCTTCTTCTAAACTCATCGATTTGTTGCTTTCTCAACTTCCAATAGATTACGGCTAATTTGAGCTGACGAGTCTGTCCAGAGAATGAAGATATTCAACTGTTTTACTGGATTGATCAGTCGCAAGAAAAATAAGGTAAGCTGATTCGTTCCTTGGCCTTAATCGGAATCGTTTCTTGTGAATTGAATTTGTTCTGTTGACTGAAACAGGGGAATTTAAAACCTCAACCACTGAGAACGCAGAGAATACTTCAGATTAGACTCGAGGAGCCAGTGAAGCCTCTGGAGAATGATGAGCCTAACATCACAAACTATGGTAAGTCCCTTGATCACAAGGACAGTCTTATCAAGAACGAGTCCTATGACGGTGAAAGTGAACGTGACGAGAACGATTCAACGAACGGTGAGTTTCCCAAATTCCAAGTTCAAGAACGAGCTGTTGAATCTCTGAAAAGCGAGGAGATGGTGAAGGAGGTCACAGATACTTCTGAAAACGGTGATGATAATGATGATGATGATGATGATGATGATGATGATGATGATGAGGAAGGTGGCCACGTCAGCGATCCGGGATTAGGTAGAGCTACAGCTTGGGTGACTTCTCCTCAGCTAAAACGATCCTGCTCCACTCTCAGCAAGTTCACTGGCCGGTTCAACGGTTCTAATCTACATGACCTAAGAGAGACTGTTCCAGTTGGTAACGAATCAGTGAAGTCTCATAAAAGTGCAGATAGAGTAATGCTCAAGAAACACTCGTCAATGCAGATACTTCCCTCAGGTAGCCGGCGACTTTGGTGGAAACTGTTCCTCTGGAGCCATAGGAACCTTCATAAACACCGGGTTTCTCTAAAGTCACAGCCTTTAGACAAGAACCACCAGTCTGGTTACACCTCTGACTTTGCTGAGAACCACCAATCCAGCCATGAAGTCGAATCTACAAACCAATCATCCAACTTGTGGCCACGTCATAATCAGTGGATAGCCTTCTCTGCTGAATCCTCTTCAATGAAACGTGTAGACGAGTGGGTAAAAGGACTCGATGTCGAAACCACAGTTCCAATAAACGAGGATAAGGATGTCTTGCCCAGTTTCCCAAGTTCTCCTAATGCTGAGAGATCACCCTCACGTAATGTGGTTTCAGAGGCTATAGTGCACGCAAATAACCTAATCCAATCACTGAGCAAATCCTCAAGCGTGGCTCACATCTCGAGCATAGGCTTGAAAGCTATCCCTAGCATTTCACATTTCACCAGCCTCAAGTCGATTGATTTATCAAACAACTTCATAGGTAAAATACTCTTGAATCACCACAACACAAATACATGTTTCTTACTAGAAATTTTTCTGTTCCATTGCAGTTCAAATAACTCCTGCATCGCTTCCAAAGGGGCTTCACGCGTTAAACCTATCCAAGAACAAGATCAGTGTTATCGAAGGACTAAGAGATTTGACACGCTTAAGAGTACTCGATCTTAGTTACAATCGTATTACTCGCATTGGACAAGGTAAGATACAGTTGAAAACATACAATGCTTGTTATTTGTTTCATGTCTTAACACAACGCAATTGAATAGGTTTATCAAACTGTACACTGATCAAAGAACTATACCTCGCTGGGAACAAAATCAGCAATGTAGAAGGCTTACACAGATTACTAAAACTCATAGTTCTCGATTTTAGCTTCAACAAGATCGCCACTAGCAAAGCAATAGGCCAGCTCGTTGCCAACTACAACTCTCTCATCGCTTTGAACATCATTGGAAACCCGATACAGAGCAATGTTGGCGATGACCTGCTGCGTAAGACTATCTCAAGTCTTCTCCCTAAGCTAGTTTATCTTAACAAGCAACTCACAAAGCCACAACGAGCCAGAGAAGTTCTTAAAGATAGTGTAGCGAAAGCTGCGTTTGGTGGCGGAGATTCTTTGCACCACCGGCGTAAAAGAACATCAACCAAGAGAATTGTGGGATCAGCTTCCCCTAACGTTCACCATCGAAGCGACATAGGAGATGATAAACAGAAAGGAAAGGAACGTGGATCTAAAAGTAGAAGACAACAACAGCTAAGAAAAACTTCAACTGCAGAGACACTATTACACTGAAACAAAGACTATTCTTTTGTTTCCGGTTCGGTTTAATTCTGGTATACTTGTACTTTGAATTTTCAGGTACAGTACAAACAAGAAGTATAAATTTACTTTAAAAGCTTTCAACTTATTTCATAAACATCATCTTCACAAATATGAATCATATTCTTTTCGCTGTATAATAATAAAAAGTTATAGAATCCAAGTAAAAAAAAAAATCTAGATTCTGTAAAATGGGAACTCACGAAACCAGATAAAACAAATTTTCACCGGCGGTCTTACGTCCCCGGCGAGATACTTTCATCTTCTTTCTCCTTTCTCTTCCCCGTATTATCAACACAGTTTGGTTGATTGATTCCATAACTGTGAGATTTGGAACAAAAAATTAAAAAAAAACTGGAGAAAACCTCTGTTTATATCCTTCTTCTTCTTCTTCAGATTGCTTGTCGCTTAGTTAATGGTTTTTGGCAGATGAGAAGTCTCTGTTCACTGCTGCTTTCAACCTCTATTACTCGAGCTTCCCATTTCAACTGTGTCGCTAACGCTCTCGCCTTTTCCACTAGTTGTGCCGTGTCACGGATTATCACCCATCCCTGCATCAAAGTTCTTGTTATAGCCTAAAGAACCGTCCAAGAACAATAATACTCTTCTCTGGTAAGTAAGAAATGTGTACCTCTGGACGTAGTAATCGGTCAATCTCTGTGAAGATATCCATAAATGTACATACATTGCGACGTAGACCTGCCTGAAGCGACAAGAGATTGTCTGCGTGCACCAGATCATATGTTCTCGGGTAAGTCGGGAATGGTTCACACCTGAAGATAAAAGACAACTTTGAGAAACGATTCTATGGTTAAAAGGAGAAATCTGATGGACTTTTTCTTTTACTGACCAGTCGTGCAAAACTCCGACAAAGCCACGGTCAAGGATCATAGGGAGGTGGTTAGGTCCAGCTGTAGGGACAACGTTCATGACCCATACTGATTTCCTTGCTCCCAACAAGGCGGAATTGAGACCACCGAATTGAGCATTCATATCCAATACATTTCTAAGCATGTTATAAGGTGGTGATGGATCTTCATCGCCAGGTCTCTTTGGATGATCAGAGAATATCAAAGGAGACAAGAGAGACCAGTATTCTCGTACTGTTGTTTTCCAGTTCTCAGAATCTTCTCCAAGCTCCTCCGGGTGAAGACCTGAACCAACCAATCATATATGAGAAAACAAAAACTGCAGATAATATGGATTCAGAAGCAATTGTAAACAAAGGAGACTAACCATATAGTGAAAGTTCAGTCTTGTTCATGTTAGACCGGCTAGGCCATCTTGTCCTGCCTTCAATGGGAATCCACCTCCGGCTACGTGTTCCACCAAGACACATCTGAAGCGGCCTGTAATAAGGAGACTCAACGTCGTGCCCTTTGCTACACACAGAAGGACCCACCCCAGGTTTCCTGTTTATAGGCAAAGCATCCATTTTAAGAAGACTTGTAATTCATAGCAGATTTTGTAATACAATAGTGGTGTGTGTGTCACTGACCGAGAACTGTAACACTTGGTTTTGATTGTCTTTTTCCAGACAACTGTATCGTCTTGCTGAGGTAAAAGAGTCCAACAGATGCTTTCAGCAAAATCATGAACAAAGTTCCATCTTTTAAGATTCTCCTTGTTACGAGAATTTGTTAGCGGAGATGTCCAAACAAAGTAGCCTCCAGGTTTCAGAACCCTGTCGATTTCTACAAGGAGAAGCCCGTCTGCACAAAGGATTTTAAATTACAGTAAGGCCAGGTCCTCCCACAGGTAAAGGAAATGAGAATAATCGTTCTTGGGTGTCATCAAAATGTTACCTTTCTTGTCCCAATCAATGCCACATCTTGAGCAATGCAACATATCAAAAGAAAGAGAAGGATATGGCAATTGCTTTGACATAAAAGAACCAATCATTGCAGGGAGACCTCTTTCGAGTGTTAGCTGAACTTGGCTACCCGAGGATTCGTAGTTTGCTATGCACATGGTTAAAATCTGTTTGGAGAGTAGATGTGCCCCAAAGCTACCATAACCACATCCAATATCCAAGATAGTTCTCACCTGAAACAACATTAAGAGACAAAAAGCAAATATGAAACTGTAACTGAGAGAGAGCGATAAAGATCAACTCTTTTGAAAGTGTGACTTACACCAGCTTCTATGAAGTTATCCTTCTTAATCCCGATCATTTCAGCAATCTGATGAGAATAGTCTTCAATCTCATCAGACATAGGTGATGCAGAACGGAAAGATATCTGATCATCTTCCATCATCATCATCCTGGAAAAAAAAGAGAAGCTTAGCAACTTTAGCAAGAGAGAAAGAACTAAAGAAGCAACAAATGATTACCTCTTGTTTATACTACCAGAAGACAAGACTTCATCAGCAGTAATCTTAACATTATGATACCAGATGACATCTTTCCCAGTCGGCCATCTAAGAGGAACCCGATATTTAACCGGTGGCAACACTAAACATTCCTGCTTTGACCCAGGCCCACAAAACCGATCATTTTCATCACCATTGGAGTAACCAAGTGCAAGATTCTCAGAAACATTAAAGCAAGGAACATAATTCTCAGATTCTATAGTACAATATTCCAACTCCTTAAACCTATTAGGACCAAGAGAAATCTCCTCAATATCCAATAAATCAGAAACAAGCTGCTCTTGTAATCTCCTATAGTTGTGATATACATGACCTCTTGATGAAGTCGAAATAGAAACCGTCCACCAGAAAGATCCAGCTAGAGCAGTAACCACAATAAGAACCAAACTGATCTTAAGAAACATCAGCATCAATCTGTGTCTACTTCTTGCGGTATAAGGATCAGCAGAAAAACCATTTTCACCGCCATGTTTTGAAGAAGATTGATTACTGCTGAAAAGGAAAGCAAAAGGAAACCTTAAGGTTAAGTTGTTGTTGGTATCTGTAGAACGACCTCGAATCAAATCATCTTTATCTGTTTTGTCTTTCATTTGAGAGTCTCTTAAATCATCACTGCTATCAGAAACTCGAACTCCAGATATGCCACGTTGCAGTGGCATTGACATTTTTTTTTTGGTGCTATAAATCTAAAGATCCCTGTAAAAAAAAACCAATTCAAGCTTATTAGAAGCTGAAAGAAAACAAATTTAAATAAGATTGAGCTGAGTAATACTATAATCTAAGATCTCTACAGCTCGATCACGCGTTTAAAAAAAAAAAAAAACTCAAATTTTACATCAGTAGATCCACGAATAGTGAGGTAAGATCAGAAACATAGATTTGAATAACTCTCGGGGAAATCGAAATCGAAACACAACCCAGAAAAATTGGATAAAAAAACCCAACCAACCCCCTTGAATTAATCCAGAAATCAGGGGAAAAAGAAACATCAAACTGAATCAAATCAAGAAAGTGAAACAGAGGAAGAAGGAGAAAAATAGTGAGGAAAAGACGCGAGAGACCTTTTCTTTCTTCTTCTTCCTCACCACCCAGTAAGCGTTCTTGGTGCGAGAGATACACACTTTATTTACAAACAGATTAAATCTGCAGTTTTTTTTTCTCAAAAAAAAATGGAATTTTGAGAATCCTAATCAGATTGTATGGAAATGAATCTTCTTCTTCTTGTTTATCTTCTTCTCTGCTCTGAGAGCTCTATTTATCTTTCTCTCTTTACGAATTTGAAAATCAAACAGTGGGAGAGAGTGAAGAAGCAGCGTCGTGGAGATTTTGTATGGATCCAATCTCGACAAAGCTCTCGTGAGAACTAAATAATTAAAAAAAGAAACACGAAAAATGTTTTATCTCTCAATTAAGAAACATTTCCGTTGGCAAACTCGATTTACAATTTATTTTTTTCTGTCTAAAGTCTAAACAAAGAAAAATCTAAGTCGAATCTTTACTCTCTCGCGTTGAATAAATAAAGGAAACTAAAATATGTTCTCTCTTTCTCTCTGTATAATTGTTTTTTTTTTTTCAATACAATTAAGTTAGTTCTCAGCGTATTTAAGAAGGGAAAATAAGAGAAGCTTCCCCTGGGTTGATGTCTAATTAATTTACTATAATGGTAATTAACTCACGCTCTGTTTTATTACTATTTTAATTTTTATGTTTGACCTTTTCTTCTCTCTCTCTTAACATGAAAATCTTGGCGGTGCATAAAAACAACATATATTTATTGACTCCTATTAAATTTCACTAATTTCGACTCAAAAAAAATTAGTACTACAAGATGCTTCATAGTAGTAGTTGACAAAATAAAATATTAGAAGTCGGTCAATGAAAAAAATATTCCTTCTTCTCCTTAATGTATTTCGAATTAATTTATGGAATTAAACTACCTACCAAATCGAAGTCGCTGTTAAACCGGGAGAAAATTGTGACTTTTTACTATGTTGTAACGTCGGCTCACATAAGATTTTTAGAAAGTTTATTTTGTCGGTAGTTAATGATTTTTTTTTATGGTAGATGTGTAAAAATTCGTCAATGACATTTATATACACATCATAGATTTTAGTGGCAAAAACATTATGAATTATGAACCCAAAAAAACATCATGAATTAAAAAAAATAAGATACATAAATACCATTATAATTATTTTTTACTATAAGTCAAAATTATAATTTCATACAAATTACATGGTGTGCCCTTTTTTCCGGTCAAACATGATAAGGTGTGTTTTAGATATTGATCTGAATGTGTAAAATTCGACTTTGTAGTTTATTCATCAAATTTGGACTGGTTAAAGAACGACAAAAACACATAATCAGTTTAATGAGAGAAAAAAAAATGGTCTATTTAGACAAGTGCCTTTCGAAAGAAAACGAGTCCCTTGTTGGCATACTCGGAAAATAAAAGACGAGTTTCTTCTTAAGCTGAGTATTTTCTTTAAGGGAAAAAAAATATGCATGTCTTCGATTTGGTTTTAGTTTATCCACTCTTTAACTTAAATTAATAATATATTTTCTTATCCATTTAAAAAAAATGTTTGATAAAGATATATTTTTTTCCAAAATTACGATCATTTATTACCAAACGCATTAGCAGGAGACCAGTTGCCCACTTGTACACGCCAACCACGATAAGGTTAAAATTGCGGTGATACGAGGCAAACTTCGTACTTTTAAAAATCGCACTCAGAAATAATATGTTTTTTTCTTCTTTTATTTGAGCTTGAAAAAGCCGTTTTCTAGACAAATTTCCACTGTTTTTAAACTTGATCTGAAAAGGGAACCGGAGTATTTGCCGGATACCGAATCAATCATCCAACCACGAATCAATAAACTAATGAACTATATTCATACGATGTTTATAAGAATATGATATCTAGTAACAATCATACAACATTATAAATCAATTAAGAAAATGTTTCATCGGGTTTTAAAACATTATTTTAAATTTATCGTAATATTATTTAAGACGAGCGAGTTGTTTCATGGCTCATGCATATTTTATAGTGGATTTAAAAATCTTCATGTACGTATATAAGATAGAAAAGGGTGGTGATATATTCGCCTAAATTTTTTTGTTAAAACATATTTGCAATTTTGTTGTATATGTTTGTACTCAACCAAATAGAAAGATACTACGGATGATTTGACACAGCATGCTAGAAAACAACAGACGAACATAAAGCCACGTAATATATGTTAATTGTAAGTTTTATAGCAAAAAACATATATATATATATATGTTATTGTAAGAATGTATTACATTAATCATCCATTAATCTGTATTGGAATATAAATGTCAAAGATAGTATATACACACAGATTAATTAATGGATGATTAATGTAATACAAAATTAGATTTATTATTGTACAAATTTATAGAGTATAATATAAAATATTCCTCACATATATCCTTTATCTTTGTCCCTAACCTTCGCTTTAAACAGAAAAATATTAAACAAGAACCTGAAAACTGATACCATCTGCTGGAGTATGATGACTCTGAAATTTGGTTATTGTTTCTATTGTTGATCAATAAATACGGTTGACAAATAAAAAGATAATTATGATTTAAGATTGTTTTACCATTGGTTGATTATCTTTTAAATCCCATTATAGATAGTGACGGGATCAGGTGCTCCACTAATTTCCAAGAAGCAAACAGACACCAGGTTCCCTTCGATATTTATATTTTATTGTGTTTGGGGAAATGTATGATTCTACTAACAAAACAAACAAACGAAGAGATAAATAAACATACAGTTTGCTTATTAAATACTAACATAATTACTAATACTATATGAATCTGAGGTAAAACGATATGCACAGCAAACGAATGAAAGATTTAACATGCATGGTATAAAACAATAAAATAACTTTATAAAAAAAGACAATAAAATGATAAAATAAATCATATGTGATGAAAAAAAACGACGAGTGGAAAATAAATAAGTTAAAAGCTGGACTGATAGTTAATTTACACGGAAAAGGAAAAACACACACGTTAGACCCCTAGATTGAATCACTCGCACCTCATAAATGCGAATTAAAGGACAAAGCAGGTTTCTTAATCAACCAAACAAATCAGAAGTTAATTAATTACACGATAATCGGCTTCCATTGCCGAATCCTATGCCATCGTTGTGTGTACGTATTTATTTGTAAGATCATCATGTAGTAGTCGTATTCAACAGAATTGCAAGTACATACACAAACACATATACGAATAAATATAAATATTTATATGAGCGAAAAAAGTGATTGGTTATTATTTCAAGATTCCAAAAATAATTATTCGTTTTTTTTTTTTGCATTCTTATGTCTGAACAGAATTTATTGGATCAGCAAAATGGCTAAATAAATAAGAAAAAACTGAAGAAAAAGTTTTGGAGCTTTTTAGTGAAACAAAAATACAAAATAGATAAATGGGTCCCAATGTGAAACGCGGTTGTATGTCGGTGGCTCCTTGTTTCTGACGTGGCGGATTTGATCGGTGTCTATACTCCCCAAAAAAAAAAAATAGAGTAGAAGCAGAGATGTTTGGGTACAAGGATAAGAATAAGCGTGGATAAGTTGGTGCACGGTTCTCGAGCTCTATGTGTGTGGCGGACCGTGACAAATAAAACTTCACGGATCGTTTAATTTTGGTATCACATGTGCTCTTTAAGCTATTTCCCATTTTGTAGATTCAACATATAAAAAATAAAATAAGAGGAGAAATTTTTGATTCATTCTAATTTATGCGATTAATACAAAAAAATAACAAAATAGGAGAAATTATTGCTGTTGAAATTACTGATAAAATGCATCTACAATTAATTCCCAAACTATTTTGTAGGTTTTCTTTATCAACTTGTAATTCATCCGAATTTTTTATTTTTTTATGTACATACATATGTATAACACACATTTGTTTTGTGGATCTAAAACACGTGATGATCGTGTGATAGAAATTTAATTTTGGAATCTACATGCACTAGTTTTCCCATAGGTCAATGAATATAACAGTGACGTTGTAGAGATTATGATTACATGCAATGCATGGAAAACAATATTATCAGTAGAATATTGATAATTAAAATATTATATTGACACTTGACATTGTAAGAAAATCAACCAAAAGAGAAAACAGGTCTTAAGTTGTTTTTTATTCATGGTTGTGGAAAACAGATTGAAACTGAACAAACCCACCTACGAAAATATCTTTGATAATTACGGAAAAAAAGCTTGTGGTGATGATTGATTTTAAAATAAAAAGTAGATAAAGCTAAATTTTAATCACTGCCCGGTCAATTGTTAGTTGTGACAGAATACGAGTTTTTCTCTATTAAAATTGAAGACGATATTTTTTTAATGATATAAGAAAAAGAATAGAGATTTATAGTTGATCTAAGTCGTCAAATGCGACTTATTTTTTCTGTGCTTAAAATTGTAAGATTGAATAGACACCGACATAGTTTGAACTTTGAGCAACCCAATGTGGAATGACCGAGAAATATTGTATACGGCGTGGTTGTCCATATGCATTTAGTATACTAAAAACTTTTTTTTTAAGTGTAATACATGAGAGTAAAATTACATATCCGATCATATGGTTTTTGGATATAATATTTATTCAAAAGATGTTTCTTACTGATTTACAAAATAATTTTGTGAAGTTTTATGAAGACGTAAATGTATAGAGGCATAGATGACAACTCAATAGAACGTATAACGTTTTTTAAGAAGTTATGTATATATAACAGACAAAAGAGTACAAACGTTCCAAAAGTTATGTACAAAAAGATAAGCAAATAAAGTTACTTTCACTAGGTTCCTCTTCCGTTATTTCGACTTGGCTACAGTCATTAATGAGGTTTGATAGGCACGTTTGCTATCTTATTGAATGTAAATAATCATATCTTGAGGTGACAAAATGTATAAATAAATAATGATTGTAACAAAAAAACAAATTAACTTTTGTCTGGTCCAGATGTACCACTAGGTAAGTTTGTTGTCCATTTTTGGATTTCAACGGCAAAGTGCTTTTTACCGGTAAAAGAGGAAATATAATGCAGTACTATAGTTTAATCTCGTACTAACTTTTTGCGTAAAAGGTATAAATATTAACTGTGAATTGTGAGAATTGCGAACTAATTTAGTAGTCGAATATTTAACAACTAATCGTGCATCCCTCCAAATCTCGTTGACTTGATTTATGGTAATCACATAAATAAATTAATATTATAGAAAGCAATTTGGTAGTTGATTATCTTCTCTTGTGAAGACCAATATCAAACGATAAGTCAACAGTTCCACATTACATAACCGTGTGTCGTGGATCTCAACCCAATTTTGACTTGTACCAATTTATAATTAACTATAGATCGAGTAGATCTAGAAGTTTGATTTATATAGGTTAATGTGGAGTCGTTATCCTTCCATTATTGTCAGTGCCATATTTTCTGCCCTCACTACTAGTTTACTCCGCTGTATTATCAACATTTTATTTTAGTAGAGCTCACAAGTGGGTCTGGTTCAGTGCTAAAATGATTTGATTTGAATCAAAATTATTGGTAAAGTAGCAATAAAAGACGATCATAATTCATAACTATAAACCGTAGTTTTTTTTTTCTGATAAAAGGCTTTAAGTATAAACCGTAGTTGGGGACAGAAGTCGAAGTCTTAACGAGTGCGACTTCGTTACGTTACGTATTGCCAATTCATATAAGCTGTCAGAATAAATTATACGGAACTTTTTTTGTTTAAGAAATTATATTATTGAGCTTTTTAATATCTTTGTAGTTGTACTCAAAATTTTGAAAATTGTCGTTTTATTAGTATTACTTTTTATTTCTTTATTATTATATAATTATTTGTCGGCATTTTTTGCTATATGAAGGAGAACATGAAAATAGTGCTTTTTACGCGTTTTTTTGTTTGTATTATTTAATAAAGGTAATACATAATTTAAAATGATTAACGACTTTAAACGTCAAAGAAAAATGATTAACGACATTAAACGTCAAAGAAAAATGATTAGTGACATTTTGTAGTCTAACTAATGTTCAAAAGCCAAAAAAAAACCTTAAAAGAAAATATCATCCATCACTAGAGACGTCTTTTTTTTTTACTTTTACCTTATCCATTTACAGGGATATTAATAAAATACGAACATGCTATTGTGTACTATTATTATATAATACATATAGTTACATAGAAATTCGTCTCTGCGTGTGGATCTGGATGACACTGGTATGGGTCATTTTGTCTTGGCTTGCATCACTTTTCCAAGTTGTGATAAATTGTCCACAGTTATGATTATTACATGCACGTCCCAGGTTTGTTATTACGTGACAATACCTCGTAAAAAGATACATGATGAATATAAAAAATACTTATAAAAACTTCTTATTTTACAGAAGAAAAGTCGTGTTTTATAATCAACATAAACCTAACCCAAACTGTACATACAATTATAAATAATAGTGACAACTCACTTCCTAATTCATTAGTCCATGACGCCTAGTCCGATCCCGGACATATGAACAAGTGAGTGAAAGGAGAAAGATATATTAAAATATTAAATCAAAGACGACTGAGGATATTTTCTTTTATGATATTAAGATTAACAAAATTTCGGGGATTTAAATCGTTTTTTTTTAATAAGAAGTATATATCTTTCTTATTTTCAAAAGAAAGATTAACAAAAACAAATCTATTTTTTTCAAAAATATAATATATGTTCTTTAAAATAAGAAGTATATATGAATATTCGACACCAACAAAAAATGCTTTAAATTTTCCTAATTGCACGGAACAAAAGGAATTTCGCAATTATAAAACATCTTGACAGAAACTTACACCTAATTTCCTCAACTAACTTGGCCTTAACTGCTACCACCACTCTTTAGTTTACATTATATCTAGGGTTTTATTTGTTGGGGCAATATATATAGGGGTTTATACATAAAAATTCTATTTATACATCGACACAATCTCATTTAAAAATAAAAAATTTAAATATGTAAAAATTATAAAGCCAATAAATTAATCACATTGCCGTCGCTAGATATTTTATTCAAGTGGAAGAGAGAAGATAGGATTTTCTGTTTTGGTGGCGACAAGATCGAACTTATCATTAGTAAAACTATTCGGTCGATATGTATAATAAGGTTAGAAGCGGCCAGACCACAGGCTTCATTATTGTCCACTCGAATCCAAGTTTTGTAACTCGAAGTCGACATTTCGTTTTCCAGAAGTTGATAGCTATCCATCCCTTGTCCCCTCCTGTTGAAATTGTTTAGTAAGTTTTTTTTAAGGAGAAATTAGATATATGGAACCAAATTGCATTCAAATTTATACATACATATATATATATATATATAGATGCATGTATATATGTATGTAGATCCATCTATGGCCAACAAAACAATTTCGAAGATACCGTACATTTATTCACGTTTTGAAAACATGATTTCATTATCTTTTACAAAATTATGAGAGTTTCATGTTTTAAGAAATATTATTTGATATATATATTATGTACGTGTTAAAAATATAACCAACATAAATAAAACTTCAATTGTATACAAAAATTAATTATTAGCACTTTCTACTATTTTTTCAGATACTAGTCATCACTATTAATTTGAGAAATATTTGCTAAATACAAAGTCTTAAGAAGTTCAGAAAATTCTAAAAAATGTTAATATAAAAAATAAACAACTTGACCCGGAAAAGCCGGTTAAGAAGACAAAGAAATATGATCTCCCATAAGCCATATATAACGCTAATCTAAATAGATTAACCATAAAAAAAGAAAAACAAAACAAAACTTGGAGAAATTATTATCGTTGGATAACGATGTAAGGCATAAATCATAAATGATCGATGGGAGAGATGGACCATATATGAAAAGAAAAAGGGACTTTAACAAAATTCTAAAAGGAATAATTATGAAATGAATAGTAAAAAATAATAATTAATCAACAAGAAATTCCATGTGACTTCTTTTAAGATTGGTGGCTGGTGGGGTTCTCAGTCTCTCCCTTGTCTTTCTCTATTTCACGTCAAATATTATAAAAGGCATTGCTCAATATCACTCGCTCTTAAGTTCTTCATGTGCACACATGCCATTGCATGTGGATTCTCTATAAATCAAAACCCTTTTCTATCTACACAACCCGATCAACAATTATTGTTCAACACTACTCACGATAAATTTCGAGTGGCTCAAATTGAAAGATTTTAAAACGATTGAATTGAACAAAAAGTATATGGTTGTGCATCAATGCATGTATAGAATCGTCTCTATAAAATGTGTATTTGTTAGAGGCGAATCTATACGAATAAAAACTTAGGGAACATGTGAGAGAATTGAAGCGAGAGATATCGTCGAGTGATATGTGGGTTGTGGAATTTTCAAAATGATTTAGATAAGTACCAATATCCTCATGCTTTAATATTTTTTTGATCATTGAATGGTACTAACTTATCTCTCCCAAATAATTTGCTTTGTGACGCATTCATGACCTTGACATGACTGATGACCCACTTCGTCATTTATGAAGAAGTGAAAACCTTCGAACCTGGTGGGCTTTCTAGAGGCCTTATTTTGAAATTTTTATAAATGGTTTGACTTGGGGGGGACTATATTTTGGGCCCATTATTTTAATGGGAATATCATGGGCTTTCTCAGGAAAGTAAAGTCATTTTACTAACCATGTGGATTTGGCAAAAAAGATAAATGGGGTGAGAGAGGCTCGAACTCTCGACCTCAGGATCACTCAGTAGCTATGAGACCTACGCGCTAGCCAACTGCGCCACCACCCCAGATGCTTAAAGCTGAATTTAATCGCTAGATAGCGTATGTTGTGTTTTACAAACATGGATTTTTGATCGAGTGCGTTTATTGTTAAAATATATTACATCCATTTGAAATTGATTATATTTTTAGAGCATCTCCATCCCTTATATATTTAATTGGGTATCTAAACAATAAAATAGTATTTTTTTTATAATTTAATGTTTTATTTATTTGTTGATTAATTTTTGACCAATCAATAGATGACATGGATAGATATGATGATCTTTAGTGTCTCTTTTCTACTTGGCCAATTAATTTTTATTTTTACTTTTTTTTTTTATTTAAAAACACCTCTAAAAATGTGTAATCTAGATGGTTTTAGAATTTTCACACATATTAAAAATTGATTATAAATGCATCATAAATAATAATTTTCTATAATCTTAAACTAATAATATTTAATTATTTTTTTTGAAATTTATAATTTATCATTAATAATTAATAAAATATGCATATAAAACTTTAAAATATGATTTTTTGAAATTTTTTTTTTTTATAGAAATATGATGAATTTGAAACGGATAGAATATTTAATCAGCCGTTAACCATATATAGATACCGCAAGAAAACGGTCCCCAAATGGAAATTGTTCAAGCATAAGATTATATAAAACCAAACCACAAAGTACATATTTCGTTTAGTAGCACATTCTTTTCGTAACTACTAAAAACCTAAAAGGTCCAGAATTAATTATTGTCGTAATGAAAGTTTAATCATTAGTCGACGAAACTAATTCAACCAACAAGCATTTATCTCTCTCTCGCTCATCGAGGAAACCCATTCCTCCGCCTTTTCCGACGTTGGCGAGCGGTGGCTCCGCCGGCGTCGAAATGTGTCTCCAGTATTCTCATTTTTCTCTTCCTCGCGGTTCCGGAGTCTCCTGAGGACGAAGACCCGCATCACTTTTCGCTGGGTGAGGTTGTCACCGGCGAGAACCAACTTCAGCTGGCTCATGGTGACTCGTCTCTCTCTCTTCTCCTCTGAGAAGACGTCAACATTGGAGAATCTTCGATGCTCCTCAAGTGCACCGGATCCATCGTTATCGACAGATCTGTCTTCACCTCTGTTTATCTCTCTAGATCCCTCTTGAAGCAACTTTGACTGAGTTACAAAGGAAGATTCAGAATTTCCCGGTGACCGGAGTCCCATCTTACTACTCCGCTTCACCCGCCGGAGCTAGAACTCTCTTGAGTGATTCTCAAAGAACCGTACAACTGTGTGTTGGCCTTTCTTCCGCTTCCTTCGCCATTGTTAATCTCTTCTCGGCTCCTCGAAGATTTGTATCAGTTTATACCTCCGCCGCTCCCACCTCCGCATATCTGACGGATCTAGCTCTCTCCCGGAAGCTTTCAGATCTTCTGGTGCGAATCTGGTCGACGAGAAGAACTTCATAGACCCATCGACTTCTGTAAACTTGCGGCAGGCAAAGCGGCTAAGGACGTGTGTTGTTTCTTTCCGACGAGGTAAATCTCCGCCGTCGGGATCCTTCTATGCAGCGGCTACCGATCTTTCGTCTCCATCAGATCTCACGGTTGATCCCTTGGATCCGCCGCCTGCCAGAGGAGCATATCTTCACTTCCCGATGCGGCTGAGAATCATATTGCCTAAACGGAGAAATAGATCGTTCCCTCCCAGTGTAGCTAACCGGAGCTCTTCCCCGGCACTCATCCCCACCGGAGATACTTTCACGGTCGGCAGCCATCGCCATGTTTGTCTGAATACCCAATTAGGTCAACCACCTAGATCTGGGCTTCAAAGATCTTTCTTGGATCGGACATGGGCTTGGATTGGCCCATTAAGCTTTATGTGTATGAAGCCATTTGGGCCCGCCTGGAAGTTGTGAGCAAACTGGGCTGGTTTCAAAAGAGTGCCCATAATTCTGTAAGGGTTCAAAGCCCAGCTATCCATTGGATTCAATTTCCTCAGACATTTTAATTTTGAAAAAAGAGATCCGACCATTAAGTCTCGAAGTTTGATTTATAAGTTATGGAAAATTTTGCCAACGCCTAATAAAAAGTTTGAGTAGCCCAAAGTTTTCAAAATGCGAAATTATATCTTAAGGGTTTTAAAAAATTTTCTAACTTAAGGAGAAGCTATGTGGTTGAGAAATCGATTGAGGATCATTTTATCTCTATTTCCTCTAGTATTAAGAGTAATATAGAATTATTCTTCTTCCTTTGGGATAGATTACTTTCACAAAGTACATCTTCTAAAAAGAGTTTATTTCCTTCGGGACAGTTTCCTCTTCATTTGGCTGAGAAAATGTCGTTTATGGCATGGAATTTTCGTTCGATATACCTATCCGACCACCCAAGAGGACAGGGAAAATCGACTTCGGTGTTTGACGGAGATGTTCTATGTCAGCTCCAACTTGCTCTAATGATTGAAATGATTCCTATGGTGTTCCCATGCTTTCGTGGTGTGAATCTAGTCTCAGCACCAAACCGATGTTCACATGCTCGGTTACTTTCACTAAGTACATCTTAGGATGATTCTATCTCCTAACATTTCCTTCACTATGAAGAAAATTACAGTATCTTCCTTTTTCAAGAAGAAATATGCTAAGTTGATTGCATGCATGGCAATAGGAGTTCAAGGATTTGCTCCCCCGCCTTCAGCAACCAAGCTCCCATTCGTCTCGGGGTTCGCGAGAGTTCTCTCTCGCCCTACTAGTGTTCCCCCTCTTCAGGGATCGAGTGTTTCGACATTTAGGACGCAAGTATGGAATATCAAAATACAACGGATACATTTGTGTTTCGTGTGGTATTGTTTCTCCCGAAGGTCAACCGTCTCGCATTGGTTAGCCTTGCACCACTTCGAGTGGCCTATTCCAGCAGCAGTAGGAGTTCTAGGATTAGCTCCTCCTCCTTTAGCACTCATGTCCCCATTGGTTTCTAGGTTCGCGAGAGTTCTCTCTCGCCCTTTTTCAGGGATCGAGTGTTTCGGCATTTATGGCGCAAGTATGGACTATCAAAATACAACGAATATTTTTATATTTCGTGTGGAATTGTTTCTTCCGAAGATCGACCGTCTCGTTTCGGTTAGCCTTGCACTATTTCGAGTGTCATATCCTGACGGTGCATTCTGCTTTTTCAAGATTTTTTAGTTTCTCTCTTCAAGAGTTTCGTTTTCGACTTTTGTCTCTTACTCTATTTGTAGTGTTTTTTTATCGTTGTCCGGATAGTGTGGATCGATAGGATTACATTAACCAGTGTAGTTCTTTTCCCATGTAAGCTCATCGATTCTTACAAGTCTTTCTTTAAAGGAGAGTTTTTAAACCGTTAATTTAATATATGGGGTTTGACGACGGAAAAAAAAAACAAGACTTAAACAAAAAAAACACCAAAAATAAAAATACAAGGTATAAAGGGTGGAACTTAGTGGGAAAAGGAAAAGCGAAAAATGATGATAAGGAATAAGAATGGTCGTGCGTGCGTGCGTCTATGAAAGCTGCTCTGCAATGAGCTCATCTCATGTCATTCTTTACTATATACATTCATATATATGATCACATACAGAATGGTACTATATTCAAAACCAATCCAATTTGAGTTAGAAAAGTCGATCGAAAGCGTTGCTATTGTTATATAATTCTTTTTAGCTATTTCAACACAATTTGGGGTCTATGATATTATTCGATTAAAAACATAAATTCTATGTTTTTATAGTTATGCATATTATTATTGCAATAAGTAATAACAGTACCATGTCTTCATTATGTGACGAAAATTGAAACGGCAAGGTTTTGTGTGTCGTTTCGTTTCTCGAATATCTTGCAAGTCAAAGTATTTTTTTTAAACAATTCGATAAATTAATAATATTTTTAAATTAATAAATTATTTCAGTTTCGAGTTGGACCGCTGTACTAATTGACACATTTCGATAAGATAATAAGATAATAAGATAATAATATTTTTAAAAAAATCTCTATGTAAATATATGATTCCATTAATAACATAAATTAATAACCATATAAATTTATTATATATATAAAAGATATTTTAGTAAAATATGATTATAATGTTATTTATTTATTCGTAAATTTGTAATTTTGTTGGAGTTTATCTCTATTTTTCTTAAAATATAAAAAATATATGATATTATTTTCTCAAATTATATCAAAAATTATTTAAAAAATTTATATATGCAATGATTATTTTCTAATGTGTAAATGCATTAAAACACATCGAAGTATTGTCTTCATTTTTTTACTTTTTATATAATATTTTTTAAAATTTGAAAAAAGTCTCTATAAATTAATAACCTCTATATATTAATAAAAATTTTCGGTCCCAACATTATTAATTTATAGAGATTTTACTAGTTAAACCTCTATAAATTAATAATATTGGGATCAATATATTTTATAATATTTTATTAATTTATCGAATTTATTAATTTATAGAACTAATATTTGGGTTAATTTATCAATTTGAAATCAGCAAAATTATTAATGTATCAAGATATTAATTTATTGAGTATTAATTTATAGAGGTGTAACTGTAGTATGCATTTAAAAAGTTTTAAAGCATGGCAAGGCTACTTTAGCTATATGGACTTGACATACAAAATTTATATAGCTAAACAAAATCATAACTCAATGGTCAGAATAAATAAAACAATACGAATTTTTCTTTAATAAAGGGCTGGCTAGCACTGCGAAATATTTCATCTATGTAATGTTACGTTAAATTTTTAATGTAATCACAATATGTATGTATGTGTTAAGATAATATTAATTTAGTTAGTTAGAGTCGTCTCGTATAATCTAAGAATGTAAATTTTAGATTATACACCAACTAACGTGGCTTGAAACCATTTTTATAATGCATTTTCTAAGAGGCCTTGCATATTTTATTGCACTAGACAGGAGATACCAAATATTATGGCTTATTCAACATGCCTACATGATCATATAATTATAACTTCATAGTTGTAAATATGGAGGATGAGAAACTTATAAAGGATCAATCCGAAAGTCAAGAGCCTCTTCGTCAATATTTTGATTTATTTTCCCCCTTTGGTTTGGTGGAAAGAATAATGGACTTCCACTAATCATGAAAACTCATTACAAAATCTGTTTGGCTTAATCATTAATTAAGTAATAGTATTAGATATTTGACACACACACATATACACTCACTTTACATCATTTTGACAATATGGTTGAGTGCATATATATGTGTTTATATAATATGAACATCGGGTTGTCAGTTAGCTAGCTACCTATTAACTAACATATACATGCCATTCTTTATGATAATATACCCGAATCAGATTATGGAATCACGAAATTAATTATGCCTATAATTATTTGAAAAGTAAATCTTCAAATTTATATAACTATGAAAATATAGATTTAAAAAACAAAGAATACAATTCTAAAATCCAGACTATTATTATTTCGTCCGTTCATAGCTTTCCAGTTAGCTAATGATTAAAGGAAGGTTAAGTACATGTTAGCATGTGAGAATGAGGAATAAGTTCCATTATTCAATCAAAATTTTATACATATGCATTTAAAGTAATATTGAAAATTATATAAATGTCATTGCGAAAAGAAATGAAACTATCATCAGTATATGTATCACACGAAACCTACAGAGACGAGCAAGAGGAAAAGAACAAGAGACCAACTCAAAAGAGAGAACATGGGGAATGGTAAAACAAAAAAAGGGAGCTTATTAAACAAATGTGATTTGACATGATCTGCATATTATAAAAATGAACTATAGAAATTTAAGATAATTTTCCTTAAATCACCTAAAAATTATACGATGGATTGAAAACATTAGAAACCTGGCAAAATAAGTTATTAATTAATTTTCCTAAATTGTTGATTGAAAGATGTAAGATTCAGAATTAACATTATAAATTTTAAAATTTATTACCAATAACATTAAAATTTTGAGAATATTTAAAATCTACAATTGGTTATTCTAACTAGAAATAAACAGGAATGAAATCCATAAAATCCATAAAATCTTTGAGTATTTAAGGTAATAGTATAGATAAGAGAGAATTAAATGTACATATTACATAACCTTTTAATATTATACCATGAACGTCGTTATAATTAAAAAGAAGATTTATAATTTCTAAATATAAAAGAGAAGAAAAGTTGTGGAGGAGCTATAATGTTAAAACCTGGCAAATTAGACAGCGAAGACATACTCAAGTGCTGCCTTGTCACTCTCTCTTTCCATCTTCTTCTTACAAAACCCTCCAAATCCCAAATTCTAACATCTCCAAGCAATCGTATTCTCTCTTTTAACTCTCCTCCCTCTCTCTCTCCCCATGTGTAGGGTAGGAGACAAATACGACACCGTTTCAAGGGTTGCAATTTGCAACCTTTTGATTGGTCTCTCTTCTCTTTGCCCAACCAAAAACAACCTTTGATGATATAAAGATCAGCCAACTTTGTCCATTCCAAATCTCTTTCTCTTTCCCCTCATGTTTTAGACTAACCCAAAATTTTCCATATTTATTTTATTTATTCAATTTTATTTGTTTTTTTTTTCCGGCATATATCATCATCATCATCATTGGAAAACTCCATATTTTCTTGAAAATTAATTAAAATAAATGTCTCAAACAAGCTATTACCGATCACCGTTCGGAGACACGACTTACACCAAAGTGTTCGTTGGAGGATTAGCATGGGAAACTCCCACCGAAGAAATGCGTCGTTACTTTGATCAGTTCGGTGAGATTCTTGAAGCTGTCATCATCACCGATAAAAACACCGGAAAATCTAAAGGATACGGATTCGTAAGTTCCTTTTTTTCTCTCTATGTTTATTAATTCACAAAATGTTTCTTTATATTTAGTTTAATTAAGGTTTTTCTTTGGTTTGTTTTCTCCGATCGTTAATCTTTAGGTGACGTTTCGGGAGTCGGAATCTGCAACAAGAGCCGTCGCTGATCCAAATCCTGTGATCGACGGGAGAACAGCTAATTGTAATATTGCGTCTTTTGGACGGCCTCGACCATCGCCGCCTCGAGGTTTGTTTCTTGAACTTAATTAATTCTGTAAAATCTTTTCTTTTACATAATTAGTTTATTTGATGACTTATTATGATTTCATATTTGATATATCAAGAATTTATGTTGTGTGTGTATGTGTTTGTTTGATCGTATAATAACACATCAACGAGACTAGTTGTACTCGTTGGAACTAGAATAAGTACATTGTTGAATAATGTAATATGCAACACATATATCGTGGAATTAGTAATTTTCGAAACATAAATTAGCAATGTACTTTTTTCCAATAACTTCGGTATAGGTCGAGGACAGACAGGAAGTCCAAGTCAGTACCAAAGTGGAGGACCATCAACCTATGCTGGGATGGCTGCACTGATGCCACCGGCTGCAGCTGCCCAGCTCATGTATCCGTCCTACGGGTGAGTTCTTTTCTATACTGAATTTTTTTTTCTTTAAAACTAATGGCTCCAATTAGTTAACCCCCTTTGGATATAGTTTAGAGAGACTTATAAATGTTGTGCATAGATGAGGAGATGGTCCATTGCGTTAGAAATGGTAGGAGACAATTTAATGCGTCAATCGAGCCACTTGTTGTCAGGCTGTAAATATCATAACATAAATTTTATGTAGATTAAAAAAAAATCCTACAATGTATATGTAATTGTAATGGATCATCTTCAAAACCATAGTCGGATGAACACTTATCATGCAAGAACGTAGTAATACTAAAAAGAAAATGCAATTAGGATGATTTTCTATAATGTGTTTACAATAATAAACAAAGTCATTTTTATTTTCTAAGGAAAAAATGATCATTTTGTTTCCTTTCTTTCTCCAATATGAATGATCATTTTTCTATGTATTGTGGTTTATAGAATCATTCAATTCTTCGTTTTTCCAGGTACACCTACAACACTGATCAATTTGGGTACCACCAAGTAAGTCCTCTTTCTCTCACTGACATATATGCATACCCAACACGAACATGAAGGAAAATACAATTGAATCATGAAGTGCAAGATATGAAAATAATAATTAATGGATTTTACGTACAATGTATCTTGCACATGTCGACCACTTACATAATGCATGAAAGACATTAGCACATGCATGTTTGTTGTAAACATATACATCGATTATGATTATGTTGACGATCGATGATGATGATCATATATACATGCCACAGCAGGCATTGTACAACACACAGTTGCAACAAGCACAATACTATCAACAGCAGCAACAGCTATATGGAGGAGGAGGAGCAACATCACCATCATCATCAGCAAACATCATGCCTTCTCCTTACTATTATGGCTATTCTCTTCAAGCTCCTAGAGTACCATACCAACATCATCATCTTCCTCAACCATATAACCCTCAACATCATCATCATCATCATCAACGGTTTTCTTCTCCTTCTTTCCTCGTTTACCCACCCAATTCCTCTTTTACCCCTCCTCTCCAAGGACTACTCTCTTCTTCCACCGGTACGTACTTCACCTTCTTCAACTCTCTTTTTTTCTCATCAAAATTAAGATAGGACTTAAACTATGTCAATTTACTCATACTAGCTATTTATGAGTTAAAAACTCAAATAACTTAACACTATATATAATTGTATATATATAAAAACCCTAGAAGATTGGTCCAAATGGAGTTTAATTTGTTGATAAAAAATGGCATTCGGATCAAGATGGTCAGAAGAACCATCATATCGAAATTGCGTCTTAGGAACCCCACATAAAATGTGATCTATCATAATACATATATGTGACATAAATCTTAAATATATTTATAACATTTGAAACTCCTAGCAACTTACCACTATTCCCTTATCAAAAAATATAAAAAACTAACCAGTACTATTCGATTGTTTGTTAGTGTTTTCTCTCTTATTCGAACGACACCGTTAATAATCACGTGAGATTGCATTGATCATTCATGCACGTAATTTGATCATTTGCGCTGTCTTAAACTCGAAAAAGAAACGAAAAATTTATGCACTCTAAGCAACAAAAAAAAGGGATTGGGTTGAAATGGAAAAGAAAAGGAGAGTGAATGATTGGAGAGAACAGTGAAAAAAGGATGGCATGTGGAGTGAGCTGTCTGATTTGATAACATTGGTATATGTGTCTCTTCTATCATCTGTCAATTTGGTCTCCATGCCAGTGAAGCCACCATACACACTGACAACATCTACACAAACCTATATGTGTGTATATTCATATTCGTTTTGGACACTGTACATGTGTGTGTCTAAATCTAACAATATTGATCATTGCATTTGTTTTTTTTGTCACCATTTTCAATTTTATTGATCGATTTAGCTGAATAACTTTTACTTTCATCTAAAAATTAGCATGAATACATTATTGTCTGATTTTATGCAAAAATGGAGTATAATTCTATTTTATGGTCCTTTTTTTGTTTTGTTTGTTATAGAATCTGAAGCAGTACCACAACAAGTATCAGCAGAAGGCGAAACAACGACTGCTCCTGAAATTACAACAAGCAACATCAAAGAACCTATTTCTTCTTAATCTCTTTGTTATTTTTTTTTCCAATTTGTACAATCTTCACATTTTTATCTCTCTCTGAAAAAAGCTAATTCATTTATTTCTCAACCAGAGCTATGACTTGAGTCCCAAGAAGACGATTCAAGACTGTCAAACTTAAAAGACGACTCTGTCTCTTGTCATATTTTTTCTCTTTTCTGACGGAGATTATATAAATTGAGTTCTTCATGTTCTTTCTTTTTTACTCGTTACTTTTATTCCTAATTATTTCAACTTTATTTTATATGATTCGTATTCCTGCTGTCTCCCATTTTTTTTCACTCCTTTATATCCTCTCATTTTCTTGGGAGTTTCAATATGAATATTTTTGTTTATATAATAATAATCCAAGTGGGAAAAAGTATATAGATTATTGCAAATATATCTTTTAAAATTGTTATTTTTATTTTAGTTAATTTCAACAAAAGCCAGCCAATTCATCACTGACATTAATATGCAAAACTAATGGGCCGTTTATAATGGGCCTATTTCAATTCAACAGAGCCTTTGGCTACGTAAAGCCCAAATAGGTCGATCTAATCGTGAATTAGGACGACTTTATTAACCAGTGTCTCAAAGTTATCGTACGACGAACCAGACGGAGGCGCAAAAGCTTCTTCCGCCACCCGCCGCCACCCCACCATCTTCTCTCTTGACACCAACCCGTAATCAACAATCCTCGATTCTCCGTCTCAAAAAAAAACTCCGCCGGGAGAATCGAAGCATCTCCGTCGACTATACCGGATCGCACCACCCAGAGAAACTGTTTCTCGCTACTCGCTAAACCCCAAGCAAATTCTAAAAGCTGTTCACGCGTCAAAATCGTGAGACTCCCGAAGCTAACATAAATAACAGTTTCTTCAGCCTTAGTATCGAGCCAATCCAAACAATTCATCTCTTCTTCCCATAGATTCAATCCCAGCTTTCCGATCTCACTATCCTTATCGATTTCGAGGATCTGAAGCGGACCAACGGTGTACATCCGAGGGAGAATAGATCGTAGAGATAAGAGAACGTTACGCTCTAGGTTTTCAAAAGTGTTGATTAAGATCGCAGAGCTCGTTTGGATCTCCCGGTTACATGGAGGATAAACTTAAGCATCGGATCTTGAGGATCCGTCGTGGAGACGAAATCTGGAAAATCCTTAAGCTGAATTTTCTTCATCGACGGTATCCAATCGATCTCCGTCTGTAAATGTTTCTTCAAGTCACTCGAGTCTGGTAAAAAATTTGAAAAACTGTTATAGGGAAGAATTCCAGAAGAAAAATCAATCGATTCATACCTTTGAGAGGAATGATCCGTTTCTCGATGAGATTTCGATAATGGAGGTACAAGATTAAGGCAGTAGCGCTGTTAGTCCAGAGGAGAACCACCGGAATCTTAAGCTCCTCTGCCGCGTCAATAGTGAAGCTCATAGAAGCGTCAGAGAGGATACAGCTAACCGGTGGTACAACAGAACCGGAATTTAACTGGAGGAGGAGATGTTTAAATGGGGATAAACAATTGTTAACGGTGGAGTCAATAAGTTGAAGCATATTCTGTTTAGTTTCGACGTCGGTCCAAGGAAGACCATCGGGGATAGTCTCGAAGTGAAAGGAAGGAAGATTGTTGAGAGCGTGAAGGCCACGTGATCGGAGGATACAGCGGTGGTTGTAGTCAGTGTTGACGAAGGTGACGTGGAAGCCTCTGCTGTGAAGAAGCTTGGCTACTTTCAGCATTGGGTTGATGTGGCCTTGTGCTGGATAAGGTATGCAAACTGCGTGTGGTTTTTTCTGTGAGCTAAAAACGGCATGTGGTTCCATTTTTGTTTGTTTAGTTTCTTCTTCTGCCAAGAAAAAGATGTTGATGATGATGATGATGATTGATGATGATGGTGGATTGTATATATTTGTATAACGTTGGAGCCTTGAGGATAACCATCATAATAAAAATACAAACTCGGTAATGGAAAAGAAGAAAAGTCGTAGAAACAACACCTTTTTTTGGATGATTTCTTTGGCTTCAAGGTTTTCAATTCTTTTTTGGACTTGATTGATTGTTTTCAATTACATTACATTACATCACATAGTGGATTTGGTGGCAGCAACAATTGTGGAATGGGCTTGACAACAGCATGGCCCAATGACTTGACAACTAGTCAGGTGTTGGTCAACATGTTGTCGTTTTTTGAAGACATTCCAAAATGTTGGTCAAAATGAGGTGTCGCTTCGATTGGTGACTTGGGATAGTTTCTGGTGACCAGAAGAAACTTATTCGCTTATGTGAAATAATGGGATAATTTGTTCAACCTTGCCCAACAAATATTTATTGAAAATATAGGCAACAGATTAATACTTATTATTTAGAAGATTATCATGTATGCACTATTACATTAACTGAAAACAACAATTTTCATACATGAAATTATCGTAGGACACTAACACACATCGTTTTCACATATTTAAATTTACATAAAGACATAAACATACACACTCAAAAGTCACACTTGCATTTTATTTATTAAACATCAAACAAGTTGTAGTATCTTTAATAATAATGCAAGCACTTATTATTATCTTCAATTGTTTTACATCTTCTCACTTTATAAATAGATCACCCTCACACCGCTAATGTCTTCAAGTCAGTGTCCGTGATCCTCTGGAATTTTTTACTCGTAAGTTTATACAGTAGTATTATATCATGTATATGACTAAATATTTCGAAATTAAATCATAAGAGCCATGTATACAAAATATAAACGAGAACCCTTTTTTTGCTTGGTTAAATCTTTGAATCGTGAGAAGATGTCATTGAATTCTCATCACCGATTTCATATACCAACTGAGAATAGAAAATAAAAACATAATTGTATATGATAGTGATTCATATTTATCTTTTATTTGATATATATAATCATTTTGTATAACTAACGATTAGACAAAGTAAGAAATCACAAGCTATATACCTCTTTCAGCCGATCCTTCAAAGCATGACGTCCACTGCATATTTCCATTGTTGTTCAAATATATAAATAAAACAAAATTGAATAACGGTCCATGGTTTTAGTTATACAAAGCTTAAAACAAATCACTTTATAGAATAATTACCTATTGACCAAAAAATAATAATAGAATAATCAATTACCTAAGTTTTCCAAGAACAATGCCGGAATTTTGAGATTTTGTGACTCCAATATCTTCTGGTGATAAAATCTCATATATACTCCGATTTTTCAATTCCATCCTACAAAATGTTTAAACAATTACCATATCATATATAGAGCAAATCAGTCTCGTATTTTTATTTTATTACGTATAATATTAAATATACAGAACCTGGTGAATGCCACTCTCATGAACAAAACAGTTGGCTCCAACTATGGGCTTATGTGGTTGAACATACAAGCCGGAGTACTCTTGAACCTGCTCAATTATTTATTATAAAGGTACAAAAAAGGGATTAGCATCATTATTTCTTCATATAGATACCTAAATTTCAATATGGAAAGTTAAATTTCGATAGCATCGTTATTTCATGTACATAGAAAGTACCATCTTGCTAGTAGGCATAATTTGGCGTGCGTCTATTCTTGTGTATACACCATCCATCACATATACTCCTCGACATTTTAAAACCATCACGAACTACACATATACACACAGCCAGCCAATAGCAGATCCATAATTTTAATTACAAAAAATCATAACATATTTAAATGTTAAATTAAAGTTGTATATTTAATTTAAAATATGACGATCTTACCTCTTCAAGTGGCGTATTCCCACTTCTTTCACCTATTCCGTTAATAGTTAGTTCGACATGTCTTACTCCCGCATATACAGCCTATATATATAATGCAAACTCATTGTTCTATATGTTTATATAATTTTTTCACCTTGAGAATATATATTTAGAAAAGAAAAAAAAAATCAGTTACATACGGCGATTGCGTTGGCGGTAGCAAGACCAAGGTCGTTGTGACAATGAATGGCGAGGACAGCATTCTCAATTCCAGGAGTGTTTGCTTTAATATAAGCCACTAGTTCTCCGATTTCTTGCGGTATGTTGATCCCTACTGTGTCCGCTAACCCCACCGTCGTTGCACCTTCTTTTATCGCTTCTCCCAAAATCTTACATATAAATTCCTTCTCCGTCCTGAATCACACATTACTATTTTAAAATCTATATATATGACCACGAACAAATATGTTAATCTCATAGTTCAACGGCTAAAAATGTTTTAGTTTATGATCTAGATTGTTTCAGACGTTCCATTTATGCATTTGTGCATGCATGTAACAAATTTTGTTTTTTGTTTGTTTGTTAAATATATTGTTCAAGAAAGAAATAAGACCAAAGGAACAAACGAACACAAACATATAAGGTTTAAAGCAATGGACCTGCCGCCGTCTTCGCAACCAAATTGGATGTCAATGAAGCCTAAGCTTTTAGCGAACCTAATACTACTCATGGCCATCTCGATCACTTCTTCTTTTGTCTTTTTCAACTTATATTTCATGTGAATATCACTAGTTGATACAAATATGATTATCCTCGGTCTCTTTGCATACTTTAACGCCTCCCAAGCTGCCTCGATGTCTCTATGTTTGGTTCGTGCGATGCCGCATATCACTGGGACGTAACCTGTTTCCTCATCCACCTAAAATATACATATATAGTTTTTTAATATTAATTATTTAGGGGCATTTACTTTAATTATGTTTGTAATTTTTATGTGAGCAATCATGTATTTAGTATTTACAATTCAACAACAATTGATATTGGGTGAATTGATCCATATATTTTATATATCTAGTGTGGATGAGTTTTTTTTGTTTTGTTTTTAACTTTCGATTTGGGATTTGTAACATTTTGCATATCTAAATTTATGAGATGTCACAAACTTATAAGATTAACCAGCTCTATGCCTATATAATCAATGTTAAGTGAAGGAAATAGAGAAACAACCTCGTTCCCCACAGTCTTGGCGATGGTTTTAATGGTTTCTAACTCTTCCTCAGACGATCCCGGAAACCCAACTTCCATGATGTCTACTCGGAGTTAAGCGAGTTGCCGCGCAATCTCTAGCTTTTGCGGTGGAGTTAAGGCTCCACCGGGAGCTTGTTCGCCGTCACGTAAGGTCGTGTCAAGTACACGCACATAGTTCTTCTCGGGGAGCTTGTTCGGTATGTACTCCGGCCACCGTTCCAATATGGGTTTGAGGTCAGTAGCACTAGTTGCTGCCTTGTTGGACACAGAGGTGCAACATGAGATGAAAAATGTCGGCTTGTTGTATGGACGGGTCGGGGGGCAGAAGGAAGGGAATATGCAATGGGGGACACTGACCGGACAACCGCGGTGGTGGGGATCGTACCGGAGGGTAGATAAGTGAGCTAGGAAGTTGTTTTGCTATGAGATGGAGAACATATACGTTACAACATCTATATTTATTGGCAGATAATCATCTTTTTATTCGAATTTTATATAATTAGAACCATTTGATTTAATGGAGTGATATGTACATTTTTATTTTAATTATTACCCAGTATCGTGCGTACTTGTTTAAATATAGTTAATAATACAAAGTGATTCAAATATAACGTTTTCGTTTGATAATCAGAAATGAAAACGTGAAACAGAAATGGTATTCCTTAGGGTTTTAAGTGTTTAATTAGTGTATTATATGAAAATAGTTATTATCTTATTTTATAAAACTTTCACATATATTCACAAATATATAACTTCATGGAACTATTATAGAATAATACACATAATATATGTGATCTGGTGTAAATATATAAGGTTTTGAGATCCGAATTTGGATATTATCTGTTTTTTGTATAAATATACTATTTATATAATTTATATGTATTATAAAAATTGCTTAAATATCACCAAAAATAAATTCTATTTAAAACATTTTGTGTATTTATTAGAAAACATATAATAAATATATTTTAAAATATTTACAAAACACAATTATTGTTTTTATATATGGCATGTCATATTTAATTTGATTTTTTTAATTTAATTTTTGAACTGTTTTATATTATTATTTTATAGATATATTTTAGAAAATATACTAGATTAGCTAGTTAATACAATGAGAAGTCATAGTTATATTTTGCAAAATTAGGCCGAGAGATGTGATATCAAGGAATTTCTATACAAGGTATTCTTTTAGTATGCGCAAAATTAATAGGAAATATATATATATATATACATATATATATATATCGGTGAGACTATGGAAACTCCTCAATTTCTTTACCTTATGTCAAGTTTTATGGAAGATTTGTACATATGTTGAGCAAAGAAGGTTTATGTGGGAGGATAAACCTCACAATTGTTGTGAGTTTTAGAGCCTACATTTCAAAAACAGTTTCAAAATCATATATGCTTTATGACTTCGACTTTCACATATAAATATGAAGTAATATGAAGTAATAACATTACTTTAATATATATATATATATATATATTATGAACTATAAGTTGAGCTTTTAAAAATATACATACATTAGGGCCTATAACTTTTTTTAGCTCATAAAACCTACTTTTAATAATTTCTTTGATTCTAACATCTAAATAGTTTCAAATGGTCCTGCTTGTATGAACCTACTTGTGAATAATGAATATGATATTTATAAATCTGAAGTCATACTAATGATCTCAACTATTGCAATAAAATGGTTGTCAATATGTTATTAGAATACCAGAGTAAAATGATATATTTTCCATTTGAAAGAAATTGTAGGCTTGTAGCTACTATTTTTATTACTGGTAATAAAGTTAAAAATGATACTAGGATTGATAGTTTAGTTGGGAACCATAACACCAAAAATGTCTGCAGACTTATAAGGAAAATCAAATAACATTATAATCATATAAACTATCTTGACCTATAGAATTTATAAATTTATTATATTATCATAACCATATATTTAGATAAATGTTTATAAAATAAATAATATTTTTATTTTATCAAAATTTATTCATTTTTGAATTAGTCTGGACTCCTTTACTGGAGAGAGTTATTATTATTAAGTGTTGTCAATGTTTAGTATAGTGTTTATTCTTTATTATCTATTAATTTAAAAACATTTTTTTGTTAATCATTATTAAGAATATCTTTAAAGATAGTATTCCTAGGTAGATAGGTTGATTGCAACAGTATAACACATGCTTAAGCATAATCATTCAATATGTATGCAAAAAAAATTAGACATATCTTTTTCGTGATATATTATACTGCAACAAGTTAACTTTTGTGAATTATTTGATTAAGAAAATGAATAAAAATTCGGAATAGAATTCAAGCGGAATTAAACTCTCCACGATAGCACAAGTAGAGCTGTAGAAGAAATAGCAAATCATTGTATGCGCAAAAAACATAAAAGATGCAAATGTCCCAAAACGGTCAATCTACTCTCAGTAGATGAAAAATGTGATCATAGCCATAGGAGAATAATCATATTTTGCAATCGACCCAGCAAAAAAACAAGTGTTAATATGCATCTCCAGGTAGGTGAGATATATATCACATATGATATTTTCGGTGTGAAGAAGCTTCTACAGTAAAGCACATACAGTATTTGAGAAATCATAATTAATACTAGGATTGAGATGCCAAAGCCGATTTACAGTATATGATTTAAAAAGTACAAAATAAAACACATATTTATAGTGGATTACCTTTAAAGTGATAGTTACTCTATGTTCGTCGACTTCTCAAAATCGGAACTAGAAATATACAACTTCTAAGAGTAAACATATATAGTGTTTTGATAAGAGTTTTCTCTAAGTCTACCACGAATTAAATTCTTAGATCTAAATGTAAAAGTTCAAATGAAAGCCTAAACCAATCGAGTAGTTTGCAATGAGAAATTGACTTAAACGTACTTTAAAAAAAGTAATCTCCTTCTCTACCGAACTATCACTAGCAAAAAAAAAAAAAATACATTATTAAAATAAACAAAAGAGAAATAAACGTTGGAGTTTTAATAACTCAAGTTTATCACATAAAATATTTGTTAATAAAATTTTTTTGGAGTTCACAATTTTATAAAAATATATCTCAAAATTATACATCAATTATATATAATATTTCTAACTCAAACTCAAATTCATTTTTCTTAAAACATCATGATTGATAACATTTTAAAGTTATGGCTAAGTTATGGACATAACTTAAAGAACATCAATGGTAATTAAATCATGCTACCAATTGGAGCCTTAATCTACGATAAATTTGCTTCTATTAGTTGCATTTTATGCATTTTCTATAAAATCAAATTATATATCTTATATATATATGTATATTGTTTTGGTGCAAATTTTCAATTGTGCAACTGTCTAGAGATAATATTTTAGTTTAGATAATAATTATTAAAAAAAACTAGCTTTAGAAAAATAATTCAAGTAGTAAGACTTGACAACTTTGGACGTAATTTGACCACTAATCTCCTCAATCAAGCAGGATCTTTCAAAGATACCATTAAACGTACATTACCAAAAACACCCTTGAGGTCTACCTACCCACTTCAGCCACGCCAGCTTTTTTTTTTTTACTCACCAAACCAAAAACCTTCTCGCTTCAAATGTGACAACAACATAACCAAATTCTCCACTAAATTACAAAAAAAATTTTTAAAAAAATGGCACTCATGAACGGCTGCTTGAATCTTCCATCTACCAAATCGGCGATCAACTACCGTCAATCGGAGTTGTCCGCCGTCACTAGACCGACATTTCTCCGGATCTCTGCTGTTCAGATCGATCCGAAGCAGGATTCTAAGTCAAAGACTCCGGCAGCGGCGGTGACGAAGAAGACCGTCGGAGTTAATTTAGGGAAAGGGAAATGGTCTCCGGAGACTTGGATTGCGAAGAATGCATTGCAGCAACCGGATTATCCAGATCAAGCGGAGTTGGAATCGGTGCTCAAGACGATCGAGGCGTTTCCGCCGATTGTGTTCGCCGGTGAAGCTAGATTGTTGGAGGAGAGGTTAGGTCAAGCTGCTATGGGAGAAGCTTTTCTGTTGCAAGGAGGTGATTGTGCTGAGAGCTTTAAGGAGTTCAACGCTAACAATATTCGTGATACCTTTAGGATTATTCTTCAGATGGGAGCTGTTTTGATGTTCGGTGGTCAAGTTCCGGTTATTAAGGTACAAATTCTCCGGCGGATTTACTTAATCGTTAGTGAGTTGATATGATAATCATGTTATGAATTTGAAGAAAGATTAATTAGTGCTAATTACTTGATTTAGGTTGGAAGAATGGCTGGTCAATTTGCTAAGCCAAGATCAGATTCATTTGAGGAGAGAGATGGCGTTAAACTTCCGAGTTACAGAGGAGACAACATCAATGGTGATGCCTTTGATGCCAAGTCAAGGATTCCTGATCCACAGAGGATGATCAGTGCTTACTGCCAATCTGCAGCTACTTTGAATCTGCTCAGAGCCTTTGCCACTGGTGGCTACGCCGCTATGCAGAGAGTTACTCAGTGGAATCTTGATTTTGCAGAGCACAGTGAGCAAGGAGACAGGTAAACCCTAGAGTTTAGCCAAATGTCTAATCTTTGGCTCTAGCAAAGTATAGGATTTGGTGTTGACATAATTGGACCACAGATCTGTTTAGGATTTGATGTAGTCTTATCTCTAAGTTCAGTATGTGTATTGATGATCTTGAATTCGGTTATGGTAGGTACCGTGAACTTGCTAACCGAGTTGATGAGGCACTTGGTTTCATGCACGCTGCTGGACTCACGCTTGATCATCCTATTATGCAAACAACCGATTTTTGGACTTCTCATGAGTGTTTGCTCTTGCCTTATGAACAATCGCTGACCAGACTTGATTCTACCTCTGGTCTCTACTATGATTGCTCTGCTCATATGGTTTGGGTTGGAGAACGTACCAGGCAGCTAGACGGTGCCCATGTCGAATTCCTTAGAGGTGTTGCCAATCCGCTCGGTATCAAAGTATGTTCACATGATCCGATTTCATCATCTTAACTGCGAATGATAACATTCTTTTAATCCCATTTTGATTGTTGATTCTGCTGGGGTGTGTGTAGGTGAGTAACAAGATGGACCCTGCTGAGCTAGTGAAGCTAATTGAGATTCTTAACCCTGAGAACAAACCAGGGAGGATAACTATAATTACAAGAATGGGTGCAGAGAATATGCGGGTGAAACTTCCTCATCTAATAAGAGCAGTGCGTGGCGCTGGACAGATCGTGACATGGGTCAGTGATCCTATGCACGGTAACACCATCAAGGCTCCTTGTGGTCTCAAGACTCGTCCTTTCGACTCAATCCTGGTACGTTTTCAAATTCACGTGATCATTTTTGGTGTGGTAGGTGAGAGATGAACACAAATTTAGGTGAAACGTTTATATCTTAAGATAAGAGTTAGGTGGCTAAAAAAGAAGAATTATCTTAATCTTGAAATTAGTAACTAATCTAATAAAATAATATTTAAATTTGTACTAATGAATTTGATTAGGCGGAAGTGAGGGCGTTCTTCGACGTGCACGATCAAGAAGGAAGTCACCCAGGAGGGATTCACTTGGAGATGACAGGACAAAACGTGACGGAGTGTATTGGTGGGTCCCGGACGGTGACATTCGACGACTTGGGGTCACGTTACCACACTCACTGTGACCCACGTCTCAATGCTTCGCAGTCTCTTGAGCTCGCCTTCGTCATTGCTGAACGGCTCAGGAAGAGACGGATCAAGTCTCAACAAGCTTTTGCTGTCTAGAATCCATTATTAAATGTTACACATTTTACGTGAATGAATTCTAGTCGTTTATTACTATGTCTACTTAAAACAAAATTTCGTCTATTTGTTTTACGTCAATGCCGTTAAGTTCGGTTGTTGTACCACTGTATTTTAATTGAATTGCAGACTTTAAACTCTAAAGGATGCGGTTTTGGATTTTCTCCGAGACAATTTTTTATATGCGTTGTACTTAACTACTAAGCCCATTTTCCGACAAAAAATTACAAAGCCCATTTTGAAGTATTTCTCCGGCCAGATGAGGGACTTAATGACTATGCTGTTTCTTGTGACCCCATTAATTTTATGTTCGTTTTCCTCACGCCCACACTTTTAGTTTTAGCCCATAACTCAAAGACTACGTGCCGTTTCTTGTTCTCCGCGTCGTTTTTATCCTCGAGGTTTCCGAGTTTTGCGTTTTTATTCTCGAGGTTATGTACGCGTTTGGGGACGAAGAACCGCGTTTCCGCGTTTATCCTTCAGAAAACGATTAGCGTGAGGTAAACGCGATAATTATCAGATTCGATGGTTAAAACGACGCCGTCACTTAGCGCAATAACACAAACGCGTACAACGTGCTTAAGGCATTTACCGTCGAAATCCCGCGCACTCGGTGACCACAAGAGACTCGGATCATCACGCGCCACCGCGTGGAGAAAGCCAAGAGTTCGAATTCGAGGAAGAAAAGAATCAGATCCGAGAGAGAGAATTCAAAATTCGTAGAAGCAGAAAATGACGACTTTAGGACAGAGAGATCGCCGACCAGAGGCTCTCGGTAGTCTCAGTGTTCTCCCAGATGAGACCATCTGTGTTCTTCTCGAATACCTTGCTCCTCGAGATATCGCTCACCTCGCTTGCGTCAGCAGGTTTTCTCAATTCTGATTGACCAATTGATCCGATTTAACATTTAAATTGATCTAATTAGATTCTTAACAACTCAGGATTTTGATTCCATGACATGTTATCTTTATTATGAACAGATGAGCTATTTAAAGAAAGCATAAATTGTGATATTAATAATGTAGTTTATATATTTGAAATGCAGTGTCATGTATATTCTATGTAACGAAGAACCATTATGGATGAGCTTGTGTCTTAGAAAAGCAAAAGGTCCTCTTGAGTACAAAGGTTCTTGGAAAAAAACTACATTGCATCTGTAAGTTGTTTGACATTGTAGTACCTTTCGTTTTTATGTTCCAATTAAGCTTACAAATTTTAGTTAAATATGAGACTTTTGGCTGATGTTGGAGCTAATCACCTCAAGTCGATTGATCTTAGAATTGTAGTGACTGATGTTTTTTCTGTTATATATATACAGAGAAGGAGTTAATCAAGAAAATGACGCATACAGAAAACCTTTGCATTTTGATGGTAAATGCTTGATTCATGGTTTACTAGTTGTTTTAGGATGATCATATGACTTTTGGGTATATTCTGTTCTATGACTTTGCTTGATCATTTTGGTTCCCTCGTTTTTTTTTTCTTCTCACGGACTCTGCTCTTGTGCAGGATTCAGTTCGTTGTATTTGTATAAACGATTCTATAGGTGTAATGCATCTCTTGACGGATTTTCTTTTGATAATGGGAATGTGGAACGTAGGAGAGATATCTCCTTGGATGAGTTTTCCAAGGAATACGACGCCAAGAAACCTGTAAGTTTCTATCATTTTAAATTATGTATATATATATATATATATGAAAGGTTATGTCTTTCTGTGCTAGACTGCTAGTACAGGACATTGTGATCTGTTACACATTTTCAGACATGAGTTTTGTTTTTAAAAGTTGTTCCTGTCTATGGTTTAGGTTTTGCTCTCTGGCCTTACTGATTCTTGGCCAGCCAGTAATACATGGACAATTGACCAACTGTCAGATAAATATGGTGAAATCCCATTTAGAATATCTCAGAGGAGTCCCAACAAAATTTCCATGAAGTTCAATGATTATATCTCGTATATGAAAACCCAGCGGGATGAAGATCCTCTATACGTTTTTGATGACAAGGTACACAATTTTTGTAGTTTATACAAAGCTTTCTTACACTGATAGAGTTGTATCATAATCCAAGCTTCATAGTGAAAATATTTGGCTCATGCATTTAAGGATTCAACATTTCATGTAGTTTGGAGATGTTGCTCCTGAATTACTGAAAGACTATAGTGTGCCTCACTTGTTTCAAGAAGATTGGTTTGAGATCTTAGACAAAGAAAGTCGTCCACCATATAAATGGCTTATAATTGGTCCGGAGAGGTCTGGTGCATCTTGGCATGTCGATCCAGCTCTTACCAGCGCCTGGAACACCCTGCTTTGCGGTCGAAAAAGGTAGACGCCTCTTTAGCTTGAATAAGTACTTTGTTTACTGATTGTTAGCAGACTCGTTTTTCAAATCCTGCTCTAAGTTCTTGTTCCCTTCAATATTTTTCTCCTGTTCTCCATTGCTTCACTGTAATTAGTCGATACTATATGCTGAGGATGATGCCCTTATTATTTTAGGTGGGCATTGTATCCCCCTGGAAAAGTGCCTCTAGGTGTTACAGTCCATGTAAATGAAGATGATGGTGATGTCAGCATCGATACCCCCTCATCTCTGCAGGTATATTGCTAAACTGTTCAAACAATGGCTTTGATTCTTCGTTATTGTATCCCGCTGAAAGTTCTTGATCAATGGACAGTGGTGGCTAGACTATTATCCTCTCCTTGCTGACGAAGACAAGCCGATTGAATGTACACTACTACCTGGTGAAACGATTTATGTTCCAAGTGGTTGGTGGCACTGTATCCTTAATCTTGAACCAACAGTGGCTGTTACCCAGAATTTTGTGAACAAAGAAAACTTTGGGTTCGTGTGTTTGGATATGGCACCTGGTTACCATCACAAAGGGGTCTGCCGTGCTGGGCTTCTTGCGCTTAATGATGGAGATTCTGAAGAGATGGAAGAAGAAACACACGATGAGGACGGCAATACTTTGAGCTATTCAGACCTTACCAGGAAAGAGAAGCGGGTACGGATGAATGGAGGGGTAGAGACTGAAAACCATGAAGAGGATGCTAATGGGGTATCAAAGAGATACAATATGTGGAAGAATGGATTCTCATATGATATTGATTTCCTGGCTTCATTTCTTGATAAAGAAAGAGACCATTACAATTTCCCATGGTCTATGGGGAACTCTGTAGGTCAACGAGAAATGAGAGCCTGGCTATCCAAGCTTTGGGTTCTGAAGCCTGAGATGAGAGAACTAATATGGAAGGTAATTCCTACTATTTGAAATTTTAGTTTATAGCTTTATAAATATCTCTCTGTCATCAATTCTTAGTACTGTCTCTTTGGTTTCTATATTAGGGAGCATGCATTGCTTTAAATGCTGAGAAATGGTTGCGATGCCTTGAGGAAGTATGTACTTTCCACAACTTGCCGTTGGTTACCGAAGATGAAAAGCTTCCGGTTGGAACTGGCAGCAATCCTGTAAGTTTATTTGCTCTTTTATAAAACTTCCGCAGAAAAGTTCCTCAATATTCCATATTATTTCACCTAATTACTCGGACTTCTCTTTGTTTTCTTCCTTGTAGGTTTATCTGTTGTCTGACTATGCGGTAAAACTGTTTGTCGAAGGAGGGCTGGAACAATCTATGTATGGTCTTGGAACTGAGGCAAGTAATCTTTTATACAACAACTTTAGCACCCCATATGCATCTGTTATATGATTGTAACTCGTTGTCTTCTTTTATGCAGCTTGAGTTTTATGACATTCTTGGTCGGGCTGATTCTCCTTTGAAAACACATATTCCTGATGTTGTAGCAAGTGGTATTCTTTTCTTCGAAAAAGGATCTTACAGAGTTGTCCCTTGGGATGGAAAGAGAATCCCAGACATTATCACTAGCTCCAATCTCGTTTTTGATGCATCAATGTTGAACAGTGAATTCCCATTTGGTATTTGGAACAAAACTCTACGTGAACATAGAAACCAGGGGAAGCCAGCACCCGACTCTTTTAGTTCATTGAGTTCACATGTTTGGCCGTATATTATAACAAAAAGATGCAAAGGGAAGATATTTGCCCAACTGTGAGTTCTCCTTTTCTCCTTGTTTTTTTATGTATACATGACTCATCTTTAGAACCAAATGCATGATCTCTAACTTGAAGCTGTTGTTGCAGAAGAGATGACCTGACGTGGAATGATGCTCAGAACTTAGCTTCCTTTCTGGGACAACAACTACGCAACCTTCATCAACTGCCATATCCACCAGTCACACGTCCTGAGTTGTTGAATGCGAATGGTGTTCATGAGGAGCAGAATATTCCAGCAGAATGGAAAGTTTTTGTTGATACTCTGTGCCAAAAGAAGAAGGACGTCACTAGTCGTTTGGAAAACTGGTACGCCTCTTGGAGTTTTCCGTAATATGACTCTCTGTTTCTGTTTGCTTCTGCTCTCAAAAAGCTTACTGGTGGTGGTTATGTTGTTTGAACCTCTCAGGGGAAATCCTATTCCTCGGGCTCTGATGAACAAAATAGACGAATACATTCCCGATGAATTTTTTGTAGACTTACTCCACGTTTTCAAGGTTGCTTTTCTTATCCTTCTCTTATTTTCAGGAAACCTGTACCTCCTTAAAATCGAATTAACAAAACCTTTTTATGGGATCACAGGACACAAATGGTGGAGACGAAATCAAGCCCTGCACCTGGATACACTCAGACGTTATGGATGACAACATTCACATGGAACCATACGCAGATGATTCAGTTGATGGTCAACAGAGTTCATGGCGTCCCAGTCATATTCTTGACTTCAGCGATTTATCCATAGGAGATCCCATCTATGACTTAATACCAATATACTTGGACGTCTTTAGAGGAGAAAATGATCTTTTCAAGAAGCTTCTAGAAAGTTACGGACTTCCATTAATCAGAAGTAAGTCGTCGTTGCCAGATAATGGAACAAAAACAACAGAGAGTTCGAGGAAGAAAGTTCTGAGTCCTTCCTACCGTACAATGTAAGTAATAAAACTGTCCCAAACAAAATAAATAGCTTTGAAATGATGCTTCTTTGTGTAATTGTGTAACTGTTGATTTGGTTTCAGGTGTTATTGTATATTACATGAAGAGAATGTGTTGGGTGCAATGTTCAGTATCTGGGACGAACTTCGTACAGTTGAATCATGGGAACAAATTGAGCTAACTGTTTGGAGTCTACTTAACAGCTACTAACCTTTGTCTTTTTCGTTTTTGTCAGTTTAAATTTCTTCTTAATTTATGTTTTATTTGCAGAAAATAAATGTTTTCTTTTTAACAGTTTCACAGAGAACTCTTTATAGAAAACTCAATTTATATATGATATATTCAAAAATTATAATATAACGTTTTCACACTCAGATTCTGAGTTTTAACATAATCAAAACTCTAAAGAACATTTATATTCAAGTCTGTGTGAATCAGCTTCAAAAACATGAGATCTTTTCTTTTGGGCAATACAAAAGATCACAAAGGGCAAACGAAATCACCGGTATCAACATCGTCGAAATCTGCATCCAAATCATCAAGATCCATACTGCTACTTCCAATGGCACCATAACTGCTTCCACCACCAGAGCCACCAGCTCCCATGATCGGTTTCCGAGCTTCCTCAATGATCCACACTATCTCTTCCACTGTCTGAGACGACGGACCATTCATCCTCATTGATCCTTCCCGCATCTCCACCGGCAGATTCTTGAGAAACCAAGAATGATTCTTTATCTCCTCTATCGTTATTCTCTGCCATCCAATGAAAACGTTTTAAATGACAAAAAATATATATTAAAGAGAACATATTTATTCATACCTTTTCAGGGTTGGCTACGAATATTCGAGAGAGAAGATGTATGCATGCATCAGAAACTCGGACATAATCAGGAATAGAGTACTGAGCTCTGAGAATCCGACCAATCGTTTTCCTGAAGTCTTTGGGATCAGAAGGATCTTCAAAAGGATAAGCACCAACAAGCATTACATATAAAGTGACTCCACAAGACCAAACATCAGCGATTTTGCCATCATACTCTTTCTTGGAAAGGACTTCAGGTGCAATGTAAGCAGGTGTTCCTACTGTTGACTTTGGTTGTGAATGAAGAACTCCTGATTTTGAATATCCAAAGTCACATATCTTTACACGTGGCGCTTCACTTCCATCCAATAATGTGTTCTCTAGCTTTAGATCTCTATGGCATATTTCCTTAAATTTTACCATACCAAAATAAAATTAGTTTTAATTCTTTTAAAAGAAATGTGAAAACACGTTTTTGATGTAGTTTGGAATGTTTTCTTACAAGACTGTGACAGTAATTAACTCCTGATATGAGCTGCTGGAAGAAAAACCTTGCCTGAAACACTCATATTATACATAACTTCATTTTCTAAACTTTTTTCAAGAATGTTTATTTAGGTAAATGTTAAAAATAAAGAATAGAAACCTCGTCTTCGCTGAATCTTCCGGCGCTGCAGATTCTTCCAAAGAGTTCTCCTCCGGCGGCGTATTCCATTACTAGCGCCAAATGTGTTCCCGTCAATAAAACCTTTTTTACACAATTATTAGTTGAGTTCTATGAAGAAAATAATATCCAAAATAAAAATAAAAAACATTGTTGCACCATACCTCCTTGAATCTTATGATATTGGGATGGATGAGTGACCTGTGGTTCATGATTTCTCTTTGTACATGTTCATCAATCTTCATAAACATACACAAAATAAAAACATATTAAAAAGAATCAGAGAATATTTAGATAAACAAAAAAATTATTTAGCTAGCTAAGAGAGTTTAGAGTTAAGAGACCTTTTGGCCTCTCTCGATGAACTTAACAGCGAAGAGCTCTTTGGAAACTTTGTCACGAACAAGCTTTGCTACTCCGAAATTACCAGAACCAATATCTTTCACTATCTCATACCTCTCCATAATTCTACAAACTGAAGCACAAAAACAGAGCTGCTCTGTTTCTCTCAAAGGTCAACTAAATAAAACAAGAATTTCAATTTTCAGAGATAAAAAAACTAAACTGAAATCAAAGACACATGTGTTGTATGGTTGTGAGACTTGGAGAGAAAAAGAAGAGCGGAAACAGAGCTCCTCTGTTCTTGTTCACAAGACAGAAGAACCAATTAAACTAAAGGAATTGAAGAGAGAATTTGAGGAACCAAGATTTTGGAAGTATACGTGAAAGGAAAGATTCACCGGAAATTTAGGAAGTGATGTAATAATAACACAAAGCAGATTAAGATCGATCGCACATTTCTGGATTTGATCTTCTTGGGAAGCTGCTTTGCTTTTGGAACAGAGTCGATGCTTTTGACTATGTTTATGTATTTGTGTGAGGAAGGATCGATGCAGAATTTGACACGTGTACAAATACGATGAGATTTTAAATTGCCAAGTATTATTAAAATTTACAAATTATTTTAAAGTATTATGAGATACATTTAAAGAATTTTGTGTCGTGGGGTTTCTAGTACATGTGGTTGATTTCGACCTCGTATAAACTGTTTTTTATTCTCATATATAAGAATTCCGAAACTTAGTGGCAAAGGAAATAATTTTAAAGAGTTTTGTTTTTCAAGTGAACCATTTTTTCTCTTTTTTTTTTTCTTTATAAGCTTTCGTACTCAAACCATGAAAGAAATCATATTCACTATATATGTTTTTTTTGGTTAAAATACTATATATGTTGCGAGTCTGTTCGGATAATATACTAAAGTTTAATTGTGTAAAACTCATAATATCATTTAACCCGAAAAAAAGCCTCATAATAAACGTATAAAAAAAAAACTTATTCTAAGATTTTCTGTTCTCGCCGACAAAATTTTGTTGTTGTTGTCATCATAAAATATATCGTAAGTTTCTTTTTTTCTATAAAAATAAAAAAGTAAAGAAGGCCTGGGCCTCGGAGATGTTAAAGACGGAGCTCGAAAGCGTTCACGACATTAAAAAATAACTTGTGAATATTGATTCGTTGGTCCCACTGATATTTTCGTAAATTTGTATTTAACCCTTCTAAAATGACATTGTTCTATATTTGGACCCCACTTTCTCGTTGGTCGGTGGTCGACTGTAAATTTGTATATGCCGAGAGGTTTGGATATTTCATTGAATTAATGAAGAAAACAAAGTTTTTCTTTTATCTTATGTTAACCTCTAAAGAAAACAAAGTTTTTCTTTTATCTTATGTTAACCTCTAACTTATATATTTTCTTTAAGTCAATATTTAATTTTATACTTTAAAACTTAACATACATTATTGGTTCCTCCAATTCCACAACTGATTATAACTTCTCAACATATATATTTGTTTACGTAAAAACTTATGGATAGGTTTTCAAAACAAGTTTTGATACGAGATGATTGTGGCATTATTCCTCGAGGAAATGCTCGCATGGAGCTATGGTTGGTTGGTTCATGATATCAGACCTTACGTTTAGCATCGATCCCTACTCTTGTCTCTTTCTCCCGACACATATCGAATCAAATCATTTGTTCAACTGAGCAACCCTCCTTTCGAAACATTGGATATCCTTGTGAAAAAATCTTGCCTCTTTCTTTCTAAACTCACCATATTGGTCAAGTCACAGATCTTTTTCTAATATGACGTAACCAAATTGTGCGTTTAATATCGATCCTTACTATTGTCTTTTTTTCCCGACACAACAAATCAAATCATCGTTTAAGGACCCGACTATTACTTTGATCTCCTTATGAAAGAACCTTGCCTCGTTTTATCGCTTTCTTTCTAAACTTACCATCTGGTCAAGCCATCAATCTCTCTTCTTGACATGACTTAACCGAACTTTGATCACCTTTTTAATATGGTTCATATATCGGTTATTTATAACATGCTCTTTATTTATATCACGAGTATATATGACTAGAAACTTTTTTACTTAGTTCATTGAATATAAATAATCAAAAACAAGAAGTAATGAAAATAAAACAACTTAACGAAGAAGTAAGATTTAGAAAAAGACATAATCATAGATAAGGATAAGTGTTGGATGAATATATAATAAATAAAACTTTAAAGGAAAAAAACATATCTTTGTTTTGAATAGTTCTTAAAAAACTTTCGGGTAAAGCATAACTAATAAACGAATCAATCATTTTGAGAGATGCATATCCAAATACGATCGACATAAATCGATTATAAAAATATTATCTCAGTATGAACACAACAGCATGATTAAAAACGAATGATTTAAAAAATCTCGTAGAAATCGCCTATGTACTACTATTAATTGAATGTTTCAAGATTTGAATAAAATACCATGAATCGCACACATAACGGAAGTGTTTTTTTAATAAATTCCTAAAGAACAAAAACGTATGAGGAGCCACGAAAATGTGAAATATGAGTTGGAGTAGAAATAGTCCTTTGGATCCTCTGACATGCTCACAACACATGTGTCCCTCTGAGCTGTCTCCATTTTTCTTAACCCAACTTGCTTCCATTATTGCATGCATCAATCTATAATATACTTCTTTTTTAACAATTGGTAGCCTTTATTTTAAGTTTCTAACCGTTAAGACTAAAAATATTATAATTCCTAAGGGTGCATATACTAATAGTAGTAAAATCACATCACAATTTTTTTTTTTGTGAAATGATAGAAAATTTTCATTGCCATTCTTTGTTTTAAAGCTTTTCTTAATTTGACGTAAAGAATAAATAAACAAGGCCTTAAAAAAAAACTCCCCTACAAATAGAAGAGACGGATCCAACGGGCCAAATTAAATCTTGGTTCCAAATTTCACTCTTTTCCTCTAAAACGCATTTATCGCTTCTCCTCATTAAACACATTCATTCATCTTCTCGCTTGACCTACACCGATTCGAAACCGTTCTCTCTTTTTGATCAGATCTCAGATCTTTTTTTTTTTCGTTTGGATCTAATTTTCTCAAGAAACAACAATGACGGTTTCTGCGCGTGAAGAGTTCGTATACATGGCTAAGCTCGCCGAGCAAGCCGAGAGGTACGAAGAGATGGTAGAGTTCATGGAGAAAGTCTCCGCCGCTGTCGATGGCGATGAACTCACCGTTGAGGAGCGAAATCTCCTCTCTGTCGCTTACAAGAACGTGATCGGTGCTCGGCGTGCTTCGTGGCGTATTATTTCTTCGATCGAGCAGAAGGAAGAGAGCCGAGGTAACGATGACCACGTCACGGCGATCCGTGATTACAGATCTAAGATCGAGACGGAGCTCTCCGGAATCTGCGACGGAATCCTTAAGTTGCTTGACTCTAGGCTCATCCCTGCTGCTGCTTCTGGTGACTCCAAGGTCTTTTACCTGAAGATGAAAGGTGATTACCATAGGTACTTGGCTGAGTTCAAAACTGGTCAAGAGAGGAAAGACGCCGCTGAACATACTCTCTCCGCTTACAAATCTGCTCAGGTTTGTTTCTTCTCACGATCCAAATCTCAGATCTACTATATTTTGAATTTTTGTTTGTGATCTGTAGATATCTATTTAGTTCTGATTCAGGATTAGGTTAGGGATTTGCATAGTCTAGATATAGATCTTGAGCTTGCCTTGTGTTTCGATCTTAGCTATGTGACTCCTCTCTATGCAGGATATTGCGAATGCAGAGCTCGCTCCCACTCACCCAATTCGTCTTGGTCTTGCATTGAACTTCTCTGTCTTCTATTATGAGATCCTCAATTCTCCTGATCGTGCTTGTAACCTCGCCAAGCAGGTACTACTTGATTCCACTTTTACTATATGATTTGTTTTCCTCATTCTCAAGAACATGAATGCTGATGGATTTGTTGTTTGTAATGTTATCATTCAAGGCCTTTGATGAAGCGATCGCAGAGTTGGATACTCTTGGTGAAGAGTCATACAAAGACAGTACTTTGATCATGCAGCTTCTTCGTGACAACCTCACTCTCTGGACATCTGATATGCAGGTTCGTCTATATAATCCTTGACTCTTTTTTTTGTTTGTTTCTATTACGAATGATTCACATTTCATTGACTACAATGGTGGATCATATTTAGGATGATGCTGCGGATGAGATCAAGGAAGCAGCACCAAAACCGACCGAGGAACAGCAGTAATCGATTGAGTGAAAACTGCTAGTTTCTAGGGTTTGCAACTTCTTCTCTCCGTCCATATATTTTCCTTAATCTGTAAGAGGTCACTTGCCAAGTAGCTTTGTTCATTTCATCATATTTCTGGCAAGTGGAACCATCAATCATCATCTTTTATCTCTTTGCTTGATTTTTCTTTCTTTGTTGTTATCGATTTTCAATGGAACCTGGCTTTGTTTTCTCATCAATTTGAAGATCATAAAGGCTTTGTCTCTTATCTTGCTGTGTAGATTGTTGTCAATTTTTATAAAGCAGACTTGGTTTATTGGACAGTGTAAAGCGAATCACTTTACCTGGTCTGAAATCAATAATCAATTTGATTATTATATAATCATCTCGTGTAGATACTCGTTTAGTCATTAACTAGTTAAAATAAATGATCTCGTCAGGGTTTGAAGTTTCAACTGAAAATGAAAGCATCTTAGCAAAAATTCAACAAAAGGAACAGTGAAGTGATTGGTATAGTTATCCAATACCATTACCAACAAGCGAATCTACCAAAAATTTTAATAATATCCTATTGAAGAGACGATGAAGAACAAACAATTGTATGCAAGGAGATGATGATAAATTATATTGGCAAACTTATACGAATAAAAGTTGCAAAAGTGTATTCCTTTCTTTTTCCTACTCTTTGTTTCTAACATGAACAAACATGGAACAAAAGAAAGTAAAAAAAAAAAACAGGATTTTAAGTAATTTAAGTTTAGGAAAAAAAAAAATCATCCACCACTAATGATGTACAAAAAGAACAAAGGGAATTTTGTCGTGACGGTCAAAACGACGACGTTTTCCAATCTGACTGACAAAGGGGTTTTCCGATTTTCTGATCAACGACCTTTGTATTTAGGGCTAGGAAGCGGTACCGTCGTCGGAGGTACTGGAAACCCTAGTTGACCTGACGTTGGCGATAGCAGTATGCTCGGTGAGAGTAATCCATACGGAGACTTAGGCGAATTTAAACACCCAAACGGTGGAGGCGCCGGAATTGATGTCGGAACAGCCGCGGAAGGAGGAGGATGTGGAGGGAGACTGTTTTGCGACGGCGGAGCGTTTTCCTGTTGTTGTTGTTGGTACCAACGAGGTGAGACCAAAGGAGCTAACGGAGATAAACCAGAGAACTCTTTCCGATTCGAATCGATTGCGAACATCGAGTTCTGAAGGTAACGCATGTACGAAGAGACGGGAGATTCCGCCGCCGCGTGAACCGGAGGAAGTGGCGGGAGAGGAGAAAGCGGAGCCGTTGGTCGAGGGATAAATCCACCAGTCCAGTTTTGATTAGGATTCATTTGATGAGAACCTTGAGGGATAAGTGCGCCATTTAGCAAAGTAGGAGGACGATTGATAACGTGAGCCAAAGGAGGAGGACGAATCCTGTGTAGACGCGAACTCTGTTGTGGCTTAGGGTGATGAATCGGTTGCTGCGGCGGAGCAGAGATCCGTTCATGTGCAGGTGAACCGGTGAGTTTCTGAACAACATCTCTGAAATCGTTTTTGTTGATATTGTAAACAGGTGGCTGATGTTGATGGAGATTCCCTTGATTAATTGGCGGTGGAGGTGGTGGAGGAGGAAGACGATCAATTTCTCGATTCACGGCGGCGGATGTAGAGGAGCTTGTAACCGTCGGTTTTGTTATTTTATGAGAAAGCTTATTGAGTTGTCTCAGGTAATGATCTCTATTCCCTGTATTGTTACCGGTACTACTCGTCGTTGATGCGGAGACGGATACGGCGGAGGAATCACCGGATGAGTTACAGCTTTTATCCATTAAAACCTTAAGATTGATTCTTCTTCTCTATTATGTGCTTAAATCGAAGTTTTTCGTCTTCGGTATATTTTTTTTTTGCTCTGCCAGATTTGGTAGAGAGATAATGGAGAAGACGAAGTTGATGAAAATGTTTTTATTTTTCTCTTTCTTTCTTTCTTTCTTTATTTTCCTAACATTTTAGATATTTATAACAAAAAAAACAAATATTTCTATAAGGACAGATATATATAATCTATAGGCTATACGACTCTAATAAGTAGCTTTAGTTGGATTTTTCTAGAATAAGATGAAAAGGAAATAATTTGTCTGTATATATCTATGGATTCTCTCCATCGGCCTATATGCCTGATTATTAATATTTAATGCGTGTTATATGTGTGAACATGTACCCTTTAATATTCTATTCTGGAACAAATTGTAATTATATAATTATAGTATTGTTTACTGCATTAAGTTCGGTTGTAACTGTTTTATAAAAAAAAAAAAAAGATGTTGTGAGTTGTAATTATTCTATACTTGTAGTTGTATATTTATATACATGGGAAATATCATCCATATCCCCCAAAATAAAAAAAGAAGCTGTGTAGTTCTCTTCTTTTCAAGTTTTGTTTCTTTAATTTTCGTTTTTAACGAAAGCAAGGGAAAAAAACTGAAGTGACGAGAGGAATTTTTTGGACTAGTATTCATTGTTCATTTTAGTGAAATGAAAACTGAGAAGAGTAGTAAGTTTTTCACTTAACATTTTATCATTAATAAAAACAAAATTTATTAATTTGTGGGACGTAACTAAACTTTTCAAATATCACCAAATTTATAACCAAAGAAACCCCACAAAAGAGAATTTTCCTTTGCCCTCCCTCGTTTTTATATAAGAAAAAGTACCATGAATACGGCAGAGAAAATTTTGAATTTAAGAAAACTATTCAGTTAAATATGACCAAAAAAAAAGCAGAATTGATAATTTTTTTCCCGTCCATGTAAATAGTAATAAAAATCTAAAACTGACGTAATCTTCAGTTTATTTAGTAAAAATAATGCTTTTGAAGTACATCGTGTGTAAATTCAACCCAAAATTGCTAGTGCTACATCAAGCCAATGTTATTCCTGAAATATTTTTTTACACAAAAAAAAAAATCTATAGTTATTTTTCCGAAAAATGATTTTTCTATGCAATATATAAATAAATACCAACAATGAAATACTAATATTAAAACAAAAAAAATTGGGTTAACGGGTCGGGTAATTCAACGCCCAATTTGGTCAAAAGTCCCAAAAGTATTACCGAAAACGACATTCGTACAGCCTTTAATCATGGGATGTTATCTCATACTTCTCACTCCACCGAATTCTCCATTCGAGTCAGCAAACGACTTATCCAACGGCTGTGTGATTAGCACGAGGCAGACAGCTATCACGTGACTTTCAACCATTTTATTTTTTATTTCCTTCAAAATATTAGTTAATGTCTGATTAGTAGTAAGACTAGTAGTGATTAACATGTAATCGAGATGAATTTGTTTTCTATATCTGATTTGCATGACATGGAGATAGGGTTGGCTAAATGTCCATTTTTGGGTGTAGGAATGTTTGAAATATTCTCTTTTTTTTTGGGTAATATATAACGCTTGAAATATTCATGCATTGGTAAAGCCTGTAGTTAAGCCTACTCTGATATATGTGTAAAACTGAAACGTATCACTCAATAAATTCAAATTGGTTTTCACTTACGTTTTTTTAAATGGAAGCGTTATTTCGTAACATTAAATTTTCTAAGTTTCTGCGATTAATACCTATTTTAGAGTTGTTATATTTCCGAGGGTTTTTGTATAACTCCCTTTTCATCTTTTACAGTTTTGTTTTGTTAAAAACCCTAATAAATTATACAAATTGTGTAGTTTTCTTTTGATAAAAAAGTTTATATGTATGGATTAAAGTAATACATGGATTATGATATCTTGTTAGTTTGACTCGATCAATCCCGTTGGTCGTTTTTTATTTATAATATTGGTTACATCTTACTTTAATATATGAACTTGTCAGGTTCAGTAGAATTTATGGTTTAATTTTAACAAAAGAAAAGTTCTGGTTGTTTCATTTCATGCAACAATCGACGGAAAAAGTCATAACATATGCTTATGATATTTATCCGGAAAGTTAAACGGTTAAAAAACTTATAACGGAAATTGAATAGTCTGGTGTGCCAAATAACGATATATAAATTTGGAATATTTGATTCATACATCGTATTTTTCTACAATCCATTTTGATTTTTCTTCTTCCTGGTATTGCTAAATCCTTTTTTTTTCCAGCTGAACAATTTGAAATTATACTTGCGTGTTAAGTATAAAAGAAGAAATTTAACATTTTGTTAGTTATCTATGATTAAAAATATGTTTTTGTGCATTTTCTTCTACCTGGATACTGTAGAACAAAAAAAGAAGGTTACTGTTAAATAAAGGTACACATAATGTGGGGCTCATTAGTATGGTTAAAGCAATCATAGTACAAGTCCCCATATAAAAACGTACTCTCTTGGTGCGTTATTTTTTTTTATATTTTTTTTGTACTCTCTGTTTTGACAAATATATTTTCAATTTTTTTGCTTTCTTTTTTTCCACAACTAAGATCGGTCACAGTTTGGGCCAGAAGGTTCTATCCATGCCTTAAACGAACAGCCCACGTCTTGTTTTCATTCGGATCCTGAGTTGCGTCCAAGCCCTCAAGCCTAGAACCAAGAAAACTAATTTTTTTAAGTATAAACTAACATTTATTTTATTTTATAGAATTTTAAGTGTTAAATAGTAAAACTGTAAAACTAAATCGAATTTAACATCCCATCTTTAGATTTTTCTTTGGTCAATTAGAGGTATTGTAAGTTTTTTTTTTACATGTTATGTAAATTTAACGCTTAATTTTTTATTATTTTTCTAATAAAAATATTTTTAAAACTAAAATTTGAAGTTTTTCTTACAAATAATGTTGTAAGTAAAAAGTTTTGATTTAAACTAAATTTTTTAACAGTACAAAATATTTTATTTTTTAAAAGCTTAGGTGTTAAAATTTAAAGCGGTGTAAGAAAACCAAACTTGACACTTAATTAATCTGGTCCATTAGAACTTTTTTTGCTCCGTTTGATGTGTTATAAGTTCATTATGTTTTTACGTAATATAAATTTAACACTTCCTTTCTGATTATTTTTAACAACTTTTGATTTTTAAATGTATAACTAAGTTTAAAGGTTTTGTTTTCTGAATAATACATCAAATAATGTTTCACCTAATTCCTTGTGAAACTGTTCCAATAATCCTAAAAGAAAGAAATAAACAAATATTGAGTTTATTATTTACGTATAAATATGATGTACATATAATAGTAAAATACATTTAATTTTCTTAATCTTTTATAGTTTTTCTCCGTCATATGAATGTATATATCCTGCACATGTTGATGTATATGAGTTCAGAGTTCAAATCAGATTAGGCAAATTTATTGCTAACTTTTATTGCAAACTAGTAATTCATATACCAGTTACAGTCATCTTAGCTAATGAACATACTTGTTCTAAATTATCAAATCGTTTCTTTCCAACAAGTTAACTATCAATGAACAGTACTGATCAACCGAAAATATCACAAAATGCGACTTATGTTACCATTTCGACGGTGGCATGACCTGGACCTCATACAGACTAACATTGAAACTAGATCAGATCAGATTAACCACAAGAACACACTTACATACAAATCCAGAATGATTCATGAGTGAAGATCGAGAATGAATGAGCTTATAGGTACAAAGCCAGACACTGTTCGACTTTCGATGATCGTATTAATACTATTCTCGCCGGACATTATCCTGTTATGCTCTCTCTCTCTCTCCAAACACATCTGTGCCCTCGAGATTAGCTTAGGAAACTCTGCTACGATGCTGAGATTCGCTACTTCTTCGTACGTACGAAACCAACTATCGAATCCGATAAAAGCAATATCCACAATCCCAAATTCGTTTCCTCCAAAGAAAGATTTGTCTCCGAGCTCTGACTCAAGATTCTTGAGTACTTCAATGAACTTCTATCTTCGATGCTTCTTGTTTCTCCCCTGTTACTGACCATAAAGCCTTGCATGGTCCTTACGTCTGGTCATAATTTTGTCCCAAAGTTGAGAAAATGTGACAAAGTTTGGATTTTGTTTGAGAAATGCATGATATTTAATAGTTGGTTGATACTTCGATTATGTGGGTAAAAAATGGAAAATTTTATTTTATTTTAGTATATATCGATTTTCATTCTCACTATTTTACACATCTCGAGACAATATTATCATATTTAATCAAGGAACCATATTCTTGACTGACAAGAAACAAAAAAAAAATTCTTTATTTTGGTAAACAATAACAAAAAAAAAACACATAGAAACGAGAGATGAAGATCAATACATGAGATGGAAAACAGAGAGCATATATATAAAGGTGAGATAGAAATCAATAAGACATTTTAAACACAATAAATCTTCCTAATCTTAAAGGCGAACGCAAGAATCTTCTCAGAGTCAGGAAGAGACTTAACGACGCTTTCTCTCTGCAAACACCTCTTGGCCGAAGCCATCAGTATGGGACACTCTGGTTCGATGCTGAAGTTAGCTAATTTCTCTGATGCTTCAAACCAGCTGTAATATCCAGTCATGGCAATGTCTACGAACCCGAAGGTATCTCCACCAAAGTAAGATTTGTGTCCAAGCTCAGTTTCAAGAATCTTAAGTGCTTCAATATACTCTTTCTTAGCTGTCTCTTGTTCCTCGCCTTTCGTCTGCCAGAGGTTATCCGCCGGCTTCAACAACTGCTCCATTTTACAAATTTGAACCCAAAAAACATTCTCAATTATGAGTATAAAAGCAAAACCCTAAATATAAAGTATATATATAAAAAAAATCAAACTAAAAATTAAAAATCTCAAATAAGAAGGTCAGCTTTTACTTTGAAATTCACTTTGTCGAATTCTAATATCCGTAACGATTTTAAAATCTAAAAGTAGATTTCTAAATCAATAAAACCGCCAAAAATCAGTATTTGAAATCCCAAATTGCATATTCATAAAAAGACTATAAAAAACCAATTGTTCCAAAAATGAATATCATACTAATCTCATGTTTAGATTCGGACTAAGGTGTATATATAACAAAAGGGATGTTGGGTTTGGTACCTTGGTGTCGATGAAATCGACCCAAAATCTGGCTTGTGATCTTTGGTAAGGATCGGATGGGAGGAATGGGTTTCGGTCGGACCAGACCTCGTCGATGTACTGGACTACGTTCATGGATTCACAAACCGGTTTACCATTGTGGATGAGAACCGGAATCTTCTTGTGAACCGGATTCATCTGGAGAAGCAAAGGGCTCTTGTCTCTCAGATTCTCTTCTCTGTACTCGAACTCAACTCCTTTCTCCCTCAGCGCGATTCTTGCTCTTATTCCAAATACGCTTGGCCAGAAATCTAGAAGGATCACTTCATCTGCCATTGTTGTGATTCTTGAAGAGTGTCGGATTAAACCGTGACTACTAAATCTTGGAAAAATTGCGAGTCTTGGAATTAAAATTTGTTTCAAAACTCAAAGTGCTTTGTCAACGTTGTAGAGGTTAATGACTATGAGAAGAAATAGGATACGTGGCAAGTTATATAAAAACCTAGTCAAATACGTAATGTTATTAAATTCAACAAGATTTGAAAAAATAATTAAATTGGGGTTTAGAAAGTGCTTACGCCACTGCTTACGTCATTATACTTCTGCTGGAATAAATGGACTTTTTAAAACCTATGAATCATATTATTATGTGTGAAGAAAGAACTTCGTTAGTAGCAGTAGTAATAATCCAGAAGACATTACCCTTAAAGAAATCAGAAGGCAACAAAAGTTTCCATTTTCGACTTTTTACAAAAGAGAAGAAGAAAAGGACCTCTTTAAATTGATGAGCGATATTCTTGAGTCACAAGAAATAAGTATCGTTTGGTAAAACAGACATAAACCTCAAGAAAGCAAAGGTGAGATGGAATCAATTCACGAACTAAACGTGAAACAAGCTTCATACATTTATTGACCGAACCCATCAGTTTGGGACACTCTGGTTCGATGCTAAAATTATCGCATTTCTCAAATGATTGATTTGAACCAACTGTACTGTCCAGTTATGGCAAAATCTATGAATATCCAAAATTATTTCTACCATAGTAAGGTAATTAAGGAATTTGTTTCCAAGCTCAGATTCAAGAATCTTGAGTGTTTCAATAAACTCTTTCTTTGCTGTATCTTGTTCCTCGCCTTTCGTTGACCAGATCTTAATCGCCGGCTTGAACAACTGCTCCATTTCACAGATCAAACCGAAAAAAGATTCTCAATTATGAGTCTACAGATAAAACCCTAAAATTTGGCGGTAATTTCTCTAACTAAGCTTATCAACTTTCCAGAATACATAAGACCTTAAAGAAAACAGAAGACAATAAAGTTAACAAATTGAATCTCCGTCAAGGCGAATCCTTAACCGTCGGGCGTGTGATTATTTTATAAAATTCCGCTGTTTGTTATGTGATTCGTAAAATTATATTTTCTAGTGGTTGATAAACAAAATCCATGGTTTATTACATATTTGTTTTCCATCAAATCAAAACCCTTTAAAACAACAAAATCACAACATTTTAAAACCGTCGACATGAGGGTCCTCCTCCCATAGTGGGCGTATCCCGCATTCACCTATCTCCCATTCCTTTCTGGGCATAATTTCAAACTCAAAGAAAAGCTCGCTGGATTCCACATTATTTGCTTCAGCTTCAAATATGTACATATGCTCCGTTAAAGGTGGGTGGGTATAGAATTAATTCTTTTAACAGATACTCAACAGTCTGATGACGAATCATTTTGTCCCTGATGCTAAATTCTAAAAATACCTCTTCCTTATAATCAGCTACTGAGTCACCCTTATAAACCAGCAACATGCAAGCCTTGAATCTTAAAGATGTATGAAAATACATCTGATTCAACTTCATTCTCAGACAACCTCTAGTAGCAGCTCGGTAAGTGAAGAACGCAGGCACTTCTCTACCAGGTAAGATCATGTAACTATCTGTCGGTGTGCGGAAGAGGATGTCTCTCGATTTTTCATTCAGTTTCCAACAGTTAGTAAACTTAAGACCATGTAACTATCTGTCGGTGTGCCTATGGCATTAGTAGATTCAAAGCAGAACAACTCATCGGTAGCCTATCTGCGGAAGAGGATGTCTCTCGATTTTTCATTCAGTTTCCAACAGTTAGTAAACTTGAGACAATTTTCTGGATAGGGAAAGGAGCAATAAAGTCTCTCAAGGGACTCACAGTTTTCTGCTTCTAACCATGATAGGTATATCGGAAGCTGTGGGAGTGATACCAGCTTCGTGCATTTGTTGAGTATAAATCGACGTAAAAAAGTGATTCCACTGATCCATGGAGGAAATTCTTCTATTTCTGTATTGTTCAACTCCAGCTCTCTGATGATGTCAAGGCTTTTGCTATATGTAATACGCATGTCCCTAAGTTGCCACCATATGTTTGTAGAAATCTCAGACAAACTTATCAACTGTGAGGAGCCAGTGACATCAAGTTCTTATAGAGAAACCAAGTTATTGATCGGAATAACCTCTAGCTTTGAGCATCCCTGCAAACTCAACTTCGACAACCTGGGAAGGTTTTCAATAGAGGAGGGAAGCTCCACCAGTTTAAAACATCCGCTGAGATTCAATTCACTTAGCTTAATGAGGTTTCCAATAGATGAGGGAAGCTTCAATAGACTTGAACATCCGCTGAGATTCAATTCCCATAGCTTAATGAGGTTTCCAATAGATGAGGGAAGCTTCAATAGACTTGAACATCTGCCGAGATTCAATTTACTTAGCTCAATGAGGTTTCCAATAGATGAGGGAAGCTTCAATAGACTTGAACATCCGCTGAGATTCAAATTCCTTAGCTCAATGAGGTTTCCAATAGATGAGGGAAGCTTCAATAGACTTGAACATCCGCTGAGATTCAAATTCCTTAGCTCAATGAGGTTTCCAATAGATGAGGGAAGCTTCAATAGACTTGAACATCCGCTGAGATTCAATTCCCATAGCTTAATGAGGTTTCCAATAGATGAGGGAAGCTTCAATAGACTTGAACATCTGCCGAGATTCAATTTACTTAGCTCAATGAGGTTTCCAATAGATGAGGGAAGCTTCAATAGACTTGAACATCCGCTGAGATTCAATTTACTTAGCTCAATGAGGTTTCCAATAGATGAGGGAAGCTTCAATAGACTTGAACATCCGCTGAGATTCAAATTCCTTAGCTGAATGAGGTTTCCAATATAGGAGGGAAGCTTCAATAAACTTGAACATCCGCTGAGATTCAAATTCCCTAGCTTAATGAGGTTTCCAATAGATGAGGGAAGCTTCAATAGACTTGAACATCCGCTGAGATTCAATTCCCATAGCTCAATGAGGTTTCCAATAGATGAGGGAAGCTTCAATAGACTTGAACATCTGCCGAGATTCAATTTACTTAGCTCAATGAGGTTTCCAATAGATGAGGGAAGCTTCAATAGACTTGAACATCCGCTGAGATTCAATTCCCATAGCTTAATGAGGTTTCCAATAGATGAGGGAAGCTTCAATAGACTTGAGCATCCGAGCTCCAATATACATAGATGAATGAGATTTCCAATAGAGGAGGGAAGCTCCACCAGATTTAAACATTCTTTGAGTTTCAATAATCTTAAATGAATTATATTTCCAATATAGGAGGGAAGCTCCACCAGATTTAAACATCCGCTGAGATCCAATATTTCAAGGTTAGTGGCCGTTGAGAGATCAGGAAGCTCCTTCAGGTTAGTGGAATACTTCACATCCAACAGCTTGAGATTTCTAAGCGGCTGTTCAAACAGTTGAAGATAGGACAACGAGTTTAGCAAAATTGGCATTTCAAAAACTAAAAAAATTACTCTTTTTGCTTCTTTCTTTTTTCAAGCAAAAGATTACAAAACATATCTAGTAGAAATATGGAAAAAAGAAATGACAGATGCTTACTTGAATTCCTTCCCACAATATCTCGAGTTTGCTGAATCTCATAATTATATTGACAAGGAACTTCGTATTAAAGTTACAAGGAAAACATGTCATCGGACAATAATCCCAATGTAGAATTCCAAGTTTTGGAGGTAGATAGTTTAGACCTTGTGGTAAATGCAATCTTTTGTGAAGCTTCGGAAACAAGCCACCATAATGGAATCTTAAAAGTTGAAGATTAGACATTTCTTCAAAAGCTCTCTCACTTATATTTAGTTCGTCCTCGATCATCATAGACAAGTCAAAATCTATGCCTACAACACTTTTACTACCCTGAAGGACACAAAGATATAAGAGTAGAGATGGTTAGCTATCAAAGGTATTATTATTTATATAGGGAGTAAAGTGAAATCAATGATAAATGACAAAACTTACTGTATTATCAGCGAGTACTTCACAAATATCCGTAGCATCCACTAAAAATTGACGTTTCCCAGGCTCTTTAATGGATTGCTTACGAACAATTTCTCTACCCAGTTGGACTAGTAGATTATGCATCAGACGATCAGAACTATTGATGGATATGAGAGATCTCTGAAGTAAGATCCTAATCCCGTGTTGGACGTCCGAGAATTTTTGTCCAACGGCATCATTAATGATATCACTGATTCCTTTTCTCTTTTCATCTTTGAAAAAGCAGGCTATATGGAGAAATAAATCTTTGACTTCATCGTCTAAGGCATCGTAACTGAACTTTAAAATGCTCCCAATATCTCCGTCAAGGCGAATCCTTAACCTTGGTAGTTCTGCTTCCCACTCTTGCTTGGACATTCCTCGAAAATAAGAACCCATAACCCTAAGTCCCAAAGGGAGAAAACCGGCAAGTATTGTAACTTCCCTAGCAAGCTTCTCGAAACCATCATTAGGGGAATCTTGACCAAAAGCATTCATGCAGAAGATTTGAAGAGCCTCACCAGGTGGTGGAAAATCCACTTTGTAAACATCTTCGATCTCAAATGCATTCAAAAGTTTTTGATCTTGTGTTGTGACGATAACACGAGTTCCAGGTCCAAGACATTGAGCTTTAGGCATGGCAAGTAACTGTACTGATTGATTCACCCCATCAAGAACAATAAGCACTTTTTTGTCCATCAACCAGTTTTGTGCCGTTCCTAAATGAGGAACCTTGAAATCTTCTTTGTTCATTAATTTAGATAAAAGTTCCTGCTCTAATTGCAACTTCGCATCATAGTCATCAGAACAAGTTAATCGTGCACAATTTGGTTTGAATGTAATGAAAGCCCTCAGCTGAAAACCATCGGAGATTTGTTTATAAACAACTCTAGCAATGGTGGTCTTACCAATTCCGGACATACCCCAAATCCCAACCGTTCTCTTTTCATCAGAGCCTAGGCAAAGCAACTCTTTCATCTTCTCCATATGAGCTCCCATCCCAATTAAACCTTGCAAGTCATTTGATGGCGTGGAACCAATCAACCTTTTGGAAATTTCATTGACAATTTCTTCAATCATGTCAGCATCATTTTTCCTACCAAAAAAAGAGAGATCAATACATTCGTCAAATAGTCATAAAAAAGTTTTCACATATACATTTACGAACCAGTTTCTTGAATCGTAACCAGCAACGGTGGCCACTTCTGCAAAAGCTTGTCTCCATTTCCCAATGTCTTCCTTTGTTTTACCTTTACAAGTTTTCTCAAAGACAGCTCCAAAGTCTCCAGTAAGCTTCTTGACATGGGATGGATCAACTTCATAGAAAATGACAAACACAGTTTGACCCCGGTCTCTTTTGCAATTCATAATTTCAACCAATTCGTCAAGACACCACTTTGAAGAAGCATAGTTCCTGGAGATCAAGACGATGGCTATCTTAGATCTTCTAATCGCCTTAATGAGTTCAGGACCGATGGATTCACCTCTCCTGATCTCATTGTCAATGAACGGAGTGATTCCTTTTCTCTGAAACTCCTTCTGAATGTGACTCAGAAAATTTCTGCGAACGTCTTCCCCACGGAAGCTCGGAAAGACATCGTGAGTCCATTTGCAAGATGGAGATTGCCCGTTTCTGCAATGTACAAACACAATCTAACTTAATACTTTCAAACATTTAACTTCTGACTACCAAACAAAAGCAAAATTGAAAAGAACAAAAAAAAAACTGAGAGAGAGAGAGAGAGTTACATTTCTCCTTGAGACGAAGCTTCAGGTTCAGTCATTCTTCGCTTTTGGGGATCAGTGTTAACATCTTCTCTAACTCTCTTCATCTCCTCTTCCTCTCTCGTAGACAAAGTCCTGGAAAAAAAAATCAAGCTTTAAGCAACCAACCAAACTAGAACCCTGAAAATAATCCAAGTCCAGGAAAATATATAGGAATCTTTGACCCAACTAATAGATCTAAATCGAACAAGGAACCACATAAAACGAAGACAAGAAGAAAAACAAAAGAGATTTTGATTAAACACCTATGTAGAACGGTGAAGAGAACTTCTCTGTTTCTTGGTTAGGAAACGAAACTTTTAACGAAGTGATTAGGAAGCTGAGGATCTCGACGAAAACGTTGGCCAAATAGAAACCTAGACCAAAATGAAAAGCAAAACAAGCTTCTTTTTTTGAGCCACCGGGAAAATATATTAACCAGACCTTCGGAATTAAAGGGAAGAAGAATCCATTAGCATATATATGGTTGAGAGAGGAACAAGATCAACAGAGGTTTTCAGTTCTCAGGAAGCTATACCAACGATGGATTAACAAAGAAGCTTTGTATACATTATTGAACACTTCATCTTGACTTGACTCACATTGACCACTGTAGCAAGCTCACGGTCTTTTCTTTTTGTGTGGTTCAGAATGAAAATGATAAATATCAGTTTAATGAGTTTTGGGCTTATATAATTAATGGACTATCTAATTAAGCTAAGCCTTTTAAGGGCCCTTTGCAGATCTTTTCATCTCGCTATTTTAAGGTTTTTTTCTTTTTTCTTAAAGATTGATGGAATCTGAAAATTATATTATATTTAGAAGCTAGATTTCGTGGCAAGTTATATGTTGACTTAGTCAACTATTAAGAATTTTGACAAAACATCGAATTTAAACAACACAAAGCATCCGAATTTTTAGAACAAGACTTCACTTTACAGATACTCTGCATTATTAGATACACACAACACAACATAAAACAGCAATGAAAAGAGATATCTTTTTTTTTCTTAATGAAAGAAGATATTCTCTTACTCAATCCCGTAAATCTTCTGAAGCTGTAAAATGAAACCACCAACTTTTTCTGAGTCAGGCAAAGACTTAGCCACACTCTCTCTTTGCATACATCTCTTTCCCCAAACCATCAGTTTCGAACATTCTGGTTCAATGCTGAAGTTACCAAACTTCTGGTACGCTGGAAACCAACTATAGTATCCAATCAGAGCAATGTCTAGAAACCCAAATTCATCGCCGCCAAAGTAAGGTTTATCTCCAAGCTCAGATTGAAGAGTCTTGAGTATTTCAAGAATCTCCTTTGTGGCTGCTTCTTGCTCTTCACCTTTCGTTGACCAAGTCTTTCTCGCACAAACATACAACTGATAATTGTGACACAAGAAACATACTCACAAATGAGTTACAAGCAAAAACCTAGAATCATAATTAATTTTTCTTTAATTCTTCTAGTGGAATCCTACATGGTAAGCGATACGAGACCTACTTGGATTAATCCATTCATTAACAATTGGTTTAAACTTGTTACCTTCTTGTCGATGAAATCGGCCCAGAATAAGGCTTGAGCTCTTTGGTAAGGATCAGAAGGGAGAAATGGGTTTTTGTTGGACCAGATCTCATCTATGTATTGGATCTGGATGATGGATTCACAAACCGGTTTACCATTGTGGATGAGAACCGGGATTTTCTTATGAATTGGATTCATCTCTAGAAGCAAAGGACTCTTGTTATTGATCAAATCCTCTTCTCTATACTCGTACTTCACTCCTTTCTCCTGCAACGCGATCATCGTCCTCATTCCAAACATGCTACGCCAGAAATTCAGAAGGATCACCTCGTCTGCCATTGTTGAGATCCGTGAAGCTCTTCTTCTTGATTAGTCTCTTATTAAATGTGTCGTTAAGAGAGGTAGGAGGAGTAAGGCTATTTGTAAGGATATATATCATCATGTCATTCAGAATTATTATACCTTTTTCGCCAGACATTTTAAAAGGTTTAAAATAAAATTGTGGTTATTTGAAAATTATTTTCACTAGTTTAATAGTAACTTTATAAGATCTCATATTTTAATACTGCTAGTGGTGTATATTAAGATATGTAATCGTACATAATATTCAGAGTATATAGTTTTATCAGGACCTTTTGAAAAAGTAGCAGTATGATATTCATGACTAAGTCCAAGTGCGGACCAAAAACTTCTTTTGACTTGTACTGCATGTCGATAATTTGAATTGTTATTTTTATTGGTTTAGTGGAAAATATACATGTAATTTATAATACGTTATTGGTTGAATTGTGACAAAGGACGATCCGAGAGTGATGCAGGTGTGCAAGTGGAGTCTCCACTCAAAATGAGGAAACTAAGCATACATCAATACAATACCATTTGCAGCTTTTATGTTAAAATCAACCTATAATCGTAACAAACAAAAGAAAACAAATTCAAATCCTAATTTTGATCATGGATTAGGTGTTTTAGTGGAGTTTAGAAAGTGATTGAGAACCCAACAATTTTTAATTTTTGTATAATTTTGAAAAAGAAGGAATTCTTTTTGTTTTTGTTGGTCCACACTACTTGCATGATGGTACATGCGTTAGTTGAAAGGTAAAATACAAATATTCCAACATTTTCTCGTGATTTTTCCCCTGGTTTATTGAAAGGGATTTCCATCCAAATGATTTTGTTATCCTAAACTCTTTTGTGAATAAGACTTCATGTTTGGACGCTTAAATCGAAACCACTTTTTTCTTTTTTAAATCCCATACTTAGGAACTAGGATGCATACAAACAAGTAGACAGTCACTGTCTCCCTGATGCTCTCTCGCATTATTAGGGAAAACAGAAAACCAAAGTTAAAAACATAATAAACAAACAACTTAAACGACAAGAGAACACCAAGTTTATTCGGATCCGAGACTATTCTTCCTAAACTCAGCGGCGTATGCAACAATCTTCTCAGAGTCAGGGAGAGACTTAGACACACTCTCTTTCTCCATGCACATCTTTGCCCAAGCGATCAGTTTCGGACTCTCTGCTTCGATGCTGAAGTTACCAAACCTCTCATAAGCTGGGAACCAACTGTAGAATGGAATCAATGAAATGTCTACATACCCAAAGCCATCTCCACCAAAGAAAGGTTTATCTCCAAGCTCAGATTCAAGAATCTTCACTGCCTCAATTAATTCTTTCTTGCCTTCTTCTTGTTCCTCACCTTTCTTCCCCAGTATCTTGTTTTGCGCTTGGCTGAATTGAATCCATTAGAAAACTCGAATAATATCAGAGGAACTCAATTTATTCAGATCGACATACAACAATCAAACCTAGCCCTATAATCCCATTGTTTCAGACTCAAGTTAAGAAATCTAGGGCACAAAAGGGATTAGGTACCTTCTTGTCCAAGAAATCGGCCCCAAAAACGAGCCTGAGCTCTCCCGTAAGGATCGGAAGGGAAGAATGGGTTCTTGTCAGGCCAGGCCTCGTCGATGTACTGGAAAATGTTGAGAGATTCACAGACCGGTTTACCATTGTGGATCAGAGCTGGGATTTTCTTGTGAATCGGATTACTCTGGAGGAGTAAAGGGCTCTTGTTCTCGAGATCCTCCTCTCTGTACTCAAACTCAACACCTTTCTCTCGCAACGCAACTCTCACCCTCATCCCGAACATACTCGGCCAGTAATCCAAAAGAATCGGTTGGCTCGCCATTGATTTTGGTCGCTGAAACTCACAAATGATATGTTCTTGATTTGTGTTGCCAACGTGAACAAGTGAGTGTGTGTAGTGAAGAATAAGGTGCGAGTAACGGTCGTTTATAGAGGAGTGTAGTTATCTTTTTGTTCCGTTAGAAGTTTAATGTTGGTGTAAACTGTAAAGATTAGAATGGAAGAAGCTACTAAATATAGAAATCGAGTTTTAAGTATAGAAAGTAGCAAGGTACAATTTGATTAAGTGAGTGAACTAATATCTTGCTTTAGTTGCTGCATCTCTATACTTTTGACGTCGCCACCTACTCCGCTACTCAGTTTGTTTGTATTATTTACTCTCAGTTAGGTGAGTTACATTTATAAGGTGATTCATCCATACAAATACAGAAATGCTACGAAAATAAGAATTTTGTAGAAAATGTAAGACTCGTAAATCAATCTACAGAAATGGTTATTAAAAAGTCTTAAAATCAACAAAAATGTTGGTGGTAAAATTTTTTTTTTAATGAAATGTTGGTAGTAGTTTGTGCAAATTAAGTTATTCAATCAGCCATTTTCAAAGCGTCGAACTAATCCACAGCACCCAAAACGATAAACCGCAGCAGATTGGATCAAACTCGACTATGCATTAGAGTCCGAAGACAATAATAACCACATTCAATCGACTACCTAGGAATGATTTGGGCTTTTTAGGACCAGGCCGGCCCATATTGGATATAATCTTTGACTGGCGCAATAGACTTTTTAAGGTTGAATCAATCCTCACAGAAGCACATAATCACAAAAAATTAACGATCATTAAGTAAACCTTACTTAATTAAGACGCATCATTCTTACAACATACTACTAGGACAAACCCATAAACCCAAGACAACACACGAATCTGCTAAAGCAAAGACATAACATTCTCTACGCCCAAACCAACTCTCACAGATGCTCTGCATTTATTTAAGAAAGACATCACACGAAAATAAAAACAGAGGAGCATCCGAACCAAACCACAAAGAAACAGATCTACTTAAGGCCAAATCGCTTCCTGACCTCAGAGACGAATCCAATAACCTTCTCTGGATCAGGCAAGGACTTAGCCACAGTCTCCCTCTCCAAACACTTCTTAGCCCAAGCGACCAGTTTGGGACACTCTGATTCAATGCTGAAGTTACCATACTTCTCGTACGCTGGAAACCATGTGTAGAAACCAATCAATGCAATGTCAACATAGCCAAAGTCATCGCCAGCAAAGTAAGGTTTATCTCCAAGCTCAGTTTCAAGAGTCTTGAGTATCTCAATGAGCTCCTTCTTGCCTGCCTCTTGTTCCTCACCTTTAGTCGCCCAAACCTTCCTCTGAGCATCGTACATCTGATCCAATAAACATAACATCAAGCTATGTCAGAACTCACACGAACCCAAACAAAACTCAAAAGATGATGTCTACGAAGCATAACCAGTATTTGAATATCCCCAAATTGCACAAGTAACATAACATCGACCTAGTTCAAAGATAAGTCCATAAGAAGGAAAAAACCTAAAATTTGTGGGTCATATCTCCAAGCCTATCAGCTGCAAACTCAAATCAAAATTCAGTATTTGAAACCCCACATCGCAGAAGTAACATAACAATATCAGACAAACCTATACAAACTCAAAGATGAGTCTACGAGCAAAAAAAAACCTAAAATTTGGGAGTGATTTATCTAAGCCTATCACCTGAAAACTCAAATCAAGTTTCAAAATTTGAAATCCCTAATTCATATCCATACAATCTCAAATTGCAGAAGTAACATAAAAATATCAGAAAACCCCATACAAGATGAGTCAAGGAGCAAAAGAAAAACCTAAAATTTGGGCGTGATTTCACTAAGCCTATCACTTGCAAACTCAAATCAATTTCAGTATTTGAAATCCCCAATTCAATTTCAATCGTATTCAATCAAGGGCACAAAGAAATTAGCTACCTTTTTGTCGATAAAATCAGCCCAGAATCTAGCTTGAGCCTTCTGGTAAGGATCAGAAGGAAGGAGAGGGTTCTTGTGAGACCAAACCTCATCGATGTACTGAACTTGAATGATAGATTCGTTAACCGATTTACCGTTATGGATAAGAACCGGTATCTTCTTGTGAATCGGATTCATCTGAAGAAGCAAAGGGCTCTTGTTTCTCAAATCCTCTTCTCTGTACTCGAATTCGACACCTTTCTCCCTCAACGCAATCCTCGTTCTCATCCCGAACATACTCGGCCAGAAATCAAGAAGGATAACTTCGTTCGCCATTGTTTCGATACCTCAAGAAGCTTACAAAGATGATTTTTTTTTCTCGGTTTTGTCACTTGTGTTGATAAAGAGAGTGAGTGAGGGTTTAGGTCATTTATAGAGAAGAAGGAACAGATTAAAGGATACGAAAATGAATTTTGCTTTCTCCATTCGTTACGTTACATAATGTTTAAACACATGGGCCCAGATTTTAAGCTTTGAAAAGTAAATTTTTATTAAGCTTTTTTAAAGTAATACTTTTATTCCGTTTGCTTTTTTTGGGTCTAATCATTATACGTTTCGTTTGTTTTAAAAACTTTTCCATTGTATTTGTTTAAGACATATTTTAGACTTATTTCAAATGGATAGTGGTACATTAATGTCTGTCACTCACTATGGAATTCTATGGATGCTGCTTTGGGAATTTATAGATATTTTGTGGAATATATTATGAACGCTATTAGTGTTGTTTGAGTGGTAGATAACTCATTAAATGGATCAAGATCATTTTTTTATTACACTTAATAAGTGATAAGAATATATGATTTTATGCAGTTTCTGAAAAATATGCTCGATTTTAGTAAAATTTACTAGAATTTTGTTGAGGAAGCCATTTTGCTCGTTCCTAAACTAATTTTGTACAAATTTGAAATAGTTTTTGTTTATGTAAAACAAAAATTTAGAAAAGTTTCTAGACACTAGAAGAAGTAGGAAGAAAGTTGGAGTAACCGAGTCAATTGGATTTGGATTTTCGAGATATTTCAATGGGAGTATAGATCATTGTGTGATTATGCCACTGCTTACGTCATGGTGCATATACTATACAGACTTGGTCACATGTACTTCGCTGTTCCTGTCTGGCTTTCTCTTTGTACAATAAAATAATAACACTATTTTGCTCCTCAGTCCCCGCCAAATCAATGGCGGAATCACTTCAAAATGATTTGAACTTCAAATCCACAATCGCTAGAATCAGTGCAATTTGTCACCGAATCTATCTGATTTAATGTTAGGTTTTTTTGAGTATTAAGTTTCCTCGGGTTGGTTTATTTGGTATTCAACATACGTATGTATGTATCCATTTAGTTATTTTGTTATTGGGCTTCATTAGCGGTTCTCTTACAACATTCAGTTTAAGATGGGCTACTTCACTGTTCATCGAATCATGTTGGATGTGGTTTATTTCAGACCAGTATAAAAGATCAGTCTGTCTCAAATTCTTTTCTTTAGCTTTTCAAGATTTTTACATTCACAGCAACTAAACCAAAACAGACAATATACTTGATGTTCTTTTCTATTTCTCTACTGATATGTTATGTTTTATTTTCAAGAGATAGAGTTATTTTATGCATTTTTATGACTTTGCTGTAGTCTAGTGATTTTTTCAATAATTTTCTGTAGGGTTATAATCATATTCATATCGCAAATTTAATTTCTCATGCAACAGAAATGAAACACGGAAGCACCTATCATAATTTTCTTGTAAAAAACACACAAATAGTCTCAGCTTTTTCATGTGAGTGAGGAATGAAAATTAATACACAAAAAAAAGGTTTGGTTTGGATAAGAACTCTCCTAATTCGATTGGCTATATTTCCTCTCCAAATCCCTACCTCCAGTTTCTCATCCTCTTCATATACATAAGTATATTACACACCAATAAGTTTTTGTCCTCGTGCAGAAACAAATTCCCATTATATGAGATAGTTTCTGTTACCAGCTTAGTCTCAAGTCTCTTCTGTTCCTCATCAACCTGGTGAGCTTTCTCTCACAGATCCTTGTCTTAACACATATATATTTATGTCTACAGAACTACTCAGATGTAGAATATTGATGTTATATTTGCTCTGTTCTCTCTGATCTTCGCAGAAATTAAAAAGAGTTAAGCTAAAAGAGTTAAAGATCAGATAATTAGAGGAGATGGAGATCACTAACGTTAACGAGTATGAAGCGATCGCTAAGGAGAAATTACCAAAGATGGTTTACGATTACTATGCTTCTGGTGCAGAAGACCAGTGGACTCTTCAAGAGAACCGAAACGCTTTCTCTCGAATCTTGTGAGCTTTTGATGAAAGTTAACCCTAATCAATTGTTCTGTTTCATTAAGAAAGCTTCTCTGATTAAACCAAACCATATCTCTTTCTCTCTTATAACTAAGGTTTCGGCCTCGGATTCTGATTGATGTAAGCAAGATTGATATGACTACTACTGTCTTGGGATTCAAGATATCTATGCCTATCATGGTTGCTCCAACTGCTATGCAGAAGATGGCTCATCCAGAGGGTAAGACTTCAAAAACAGAGTAAGAAACAGAGCATGATGGTTTCTGATCTATGATTCTATTGTAAATGTTCAGGTGAGTATGCTACGGCTAGAGCTGCATCCGCTGCAGGAACTATCATGGTTTGATTCTGAACTTTTCTTCTATGGAAACTCACCACTTTGAGGTTGAGACATCATAACAAAGCTCTTCTTGCAGACACTATCTTCATGGGCTACTTCTAGCGTTGAAGAGGTTGCTTCGACAGGACCTGGAATACGCTTTTTCCAGCTCTATGTAAGCTCCATCGTGCGATATATTACTTGATCATAAAATCAAGAAGATTCAAGTTTCAGTTGCTTTTATAGGTCTACAAGGACAGGAACGTGGTGGCTCAGCTTGTGAGAAGAGCAGAGAGAGCTGGTTTCAAAGCAATCGCTCTCACTGTCGATACACCAAGGCTTGGTCGCAGAGAATCTGATATCAAGAACAGGTTTACATTGCCACCTAACTTGACTTTGAAGAATTTTGAAGGTCTTGACCTCGGCAAGATGGATGAGGTAACAACCACATATTTGATCATATATGTTATCTCTATGTGATTTTGGCCTTTTCCTAAACATGATCGGTGGTTTCTAAGGCAAATGACTCAGGACTAGCATCCTACGTGGCTGGACAAATTGATCGTACCTTGAGCTGGAAGGTAAAGCAATACAGATCAATGACTTGGAAACTACTACTGATGAAAAAAAAAAACTTCTTGTGATTGATCTTCTTTGGGATACATGATACAGGATGTGCAGTGGCTTCAGACAATTACAAAGTTGCCTATTTTGGTGAAAGGTGTGATCACAGCTGAGGATGGTGAGAAAAACCCTAAAAATCTCTTTTCGTCTTCTTCAATAGTTCCATGTGTTATTACTTTACATTTTCTGAAAAAAAATTACAAAAAAAGTATATGTTAATTTCTTGCGACTGCAGCGAGGATGGCGGTACAAGCAGGAGCAGCCGGTATCATTGTGTCTAACCACGGTGCTCGTCAGCTCGATTATGTCCCAGCCACAATCATAGCCCTTGAAGAGGTTAATTAGTTACTAAAAATGAACATTTTTTTTTCAACTTTATGAAGGTTGTTATTACTATGTAACTCTTGATGATTATGCTCTTCAGGTCGTTAAAGCAGCACAGGGAAAGATCCCGGTATTCTTAGACGGTGGGGTTCGCCGCGGGACTGATGTCTTCAAAGCCCTTGCACTTGGAGCCTCAGGCATATTCGTAAGTGCCATGAGTTTCTTGCAAGACAAAACCCATTCACAGTTTCTTGGCGTACAAGAAACTTATTATTCGCTCTCATCGGTTTCTTAATCTTTAAACTGTAAAACAGATCGGACGGCCAGTGGTGTTCTCATTGGCGGCGGAAGGAGAGGCCGGAGTGAGGAAAGTGTTACAGATGATGAGAGAAGAGTTCGAACTCACAATGGCATTAAGTGGATGCACTAGTTTAAAGGAGATCACACGTAACCACATTGTCACTGATTGGGATGCTCCTCGAGCACGTTTAGTCCCAAAGCTGTAGATTATACATACCAAACAAAAATGAAACATTGTATGTAATTTCAATGGCTATCGCCACTCTTCTGCCTTTTTCTTTTTCTCTCTGCGTATCTTTTTTTAGTCTCCTTGATAATCGACTAAATATATCCTTGTTTATGTGTTTTACTTTCAATATAAAATATTGATTTAAATCTCATCATTGAATTTGTAACCCTTGTTTTTATGTCTTTTTTTTGTTAGTAACATTTTTCTTATTTGCAAAAAGTCAAAAGTATTCATGCGATGGAGAATGTTATAATTGATTTATCAGTTATGAAAATCAAGTTAAAAAATAATAACAAATGCTACAAAAATAATCATTTTCCCTTGCCTACTCAACGATATTGCGAAATTTCGGTAAATGACATGGCGACGCATCATGATTGTCATTTAATAAAGTATATATCAACTCTATCGATTATTGATGGATCATAAGATCTACATTTTTATCAGAGTTTGAGTTTTTATATTATAAAATATATTAATTTTTATCATAATATAAAACTCGATCTGATCTTTTTAATGATTATAGTCGCAATAAGTTTGTTTTTGTTTTTGTAAACCAGGCGGAAGAGCAAAGCGACGTCGTTGGCCTGTACCCAACAAACGTCAAACAAACCAGGCCTGCCCTTTCGGAACTCCCACCGCCAAATCAAACTTTCTTCTTCTTTTTAAAGTCTCCTATTTTCTTTTAATTTTTTCTTATTTTTTCGGAAAATATATATTGTTAACTGATTTTTTTATATTTATATTTTTTGAATGTCATAAACAGATTTAATTCAAAATATTAATATCAAAGTTATAGACGGTATAGCTAAGCCTAAGTATATCATAATTCATAAATCAATAACAATCAACCAATTCAGCTAAATTGGGTATGTCTTTGTCGAGGAGAGAAAAAAGGATTTTCTCCAGATAATGAGATAAATTAATTATCGAAATATATAGATTGTTTCACAAAGAAGAAAATGCGAAAGAACCAACCTGGATTTGCTTGCGTTGGGTTCGATACCTCACCTCACGACACGTAGCAACAGACTATCATTATAACATGATACATATATACACACATCGTTGACAAAAGAGTACATAGACATAAAGAGATAAGTAAGATAGATAGAAACAATTGCTATTTTTCATTTAAAAATTGTTAGATCATGCGTCTAGAAGTCTCTATAGACTTTGAATTTTATACATACGAGATCTAGAAACATCGAATGAACCCTACCTACTGTACACCGTGGCATTTTAGCTTCTATCAACAAACTCGTTACTTGATTTCCTATATATTCTAATAATTTTAAGGCTTCAAATTCCGAGACAATTACGGTAAATATATTACAAATAACTGTATTCTGATCAAATGATTTTTTTTTCTTAAACTCTATTATGAATTCTGTTTGGATAAAATTAGTGGCAGAAACAGAACAGACATTTATTCAGATGAGTCAGAATGTAAGAAATTAATTTTATAGAAATACATATATATATAGCCTAACAATTAATATTAGATTGGTGTTACCATTTCTCTTTTATTGGTGTTACTTTAGCTCTAACAAAAATAAATAAAGCCTTTTATAAAAAAACATTTAAAAATTGTATGTGTGTTATATGATTCTCCTCGTTCTTAATTGTTACGCCCTTGAATAAAAGTTGTAATTCCGTAACAAAATTTTGAACCAAAACCATGTGAAGTGGCTATGAAATGCTATGAAGTGCATTACATATGTTGAAAGAGTAGAATCAACCGATTGGCTACTGTTAAATGCAAATGCTTATGTATAGGCTTATACGTACTTCAACCAATTAGAGTCGGATAAAAGATCAGAGAAAATCTGAAATATATAATAAAGCATTTCTTTAATACAAGTCAAAATTGTGTGATGTCTCCAAAGTGCTAAAAGTAGAAAGCGCAACAACCTCAACGTATATCCATCCATAAATAAAGTAAGTCAAACTAAACACACAAATGCATTTTCTTATAACTACAATAAATCCCAGAAAAAGTGTTCTGCCTACTAAGTGTATTTATAGAATTGTAAAAGCTATATATATATATATATAATCATACACAATATATATGAAACATTATGTAAAACAAGAATAACAGTAGTAACTCAATTCAATCAATTAGTATTTGAACTTCTAATTACCAGTATCCACAGATATAAAAGGAAATTATCGTTCGAATTCCAACTACTTGATAATTGGTAATATTGTAATACTCATTAGGCCAAAAAAGAAAAGAAAAAAGAAAAAAAAACTAGTAGTTGGTAACTTTGTATTTAAAAGAAGACAAAAGACTAGCACAGAGCGACAGAGATAAAAGTAGGACCCACTCTCGAAACAGATATCACATGAGATATTTTGGGTTCCCATTTTCAAAGGTTAAATTCTTTCTAAGAACCTTCTTCTCTACACTGTTCACAGCTCGAAGAGATATATATCAGTGAAACCTTCTAAATTTATAGCTTCCTTTACTTTTATACTTTTACAAAAAAAAATGTACAGCCAATTTCTATAATACAGTTTTGATCAAACCTATAGATTTATGCGGAACAACAACTTATTCGATATCGTGACTAGCAAGTAACAAATGAGAGCCCAAGTGAGACGAATCTACCAAATGCATAATTTGGTAGAATACTCTTTTTTTTCTTTCTCAGCTTTTAATTAAATCTCTACTTGGATTAATTTAATTGTATTTTGTTTATTTGGTCAACAAATTGTATATATACGTATAACTAAAAAATTCAAGATTTGATCCCGGGGACTAACGCACAACAATCCCTCAGGGCTCAGCCAACAATTCTCCGTATTTATCACTCATATTAACACTAATAAAAAAAAACCCTAAAAATTTCCAAAAACTGAATTTAACACAAAGCTTGCTTCAATAAATCTTCCTTACTAATGAACGTTCCGTGGAAACCATAAGGCACTCTCGACGGAAGCGTAACCGTAGCTTCAAGCTTCATATTTACGGCGTTTATGATTTGTAGTTCCGATTTCACCTTCTCTTCGTCGTGAACGAACACCATAATATAACCTCCGTCTTCTTCTCCATCGCCGGAAACATCAGGTAGAAACAGAGGCTCTCCTCCGTATTTCCCATCTCCATATATATATTTTTGAATCTCTCCAGTCGATAAATCTACTTTCGCAAAACCGGAAACTTTAGGCCACGGTTCAGTTAAAGCCAGGTAAACAAACCGGGTTTTTCTACCTAATAGATTTCGGTTTACCATACCAGCCTCGAGATTCGCTTGTTGTGAGATAACCACCGGTCGACGCGTGGATTCCCCTGTTTTCAGGTTTAATCTTATCTCCGACAAAACACTCTCAAGTGTTTCGTCGTGTTCGTTGAAAATTGAATCAGGTGGCGTCATACATGATCCTATCACGACAACCTCGTCTGTTTCTGGTTCTTCCCAAGCGTTCCAGATATGGAAACAGAAACAATCAGGTGCTTCAATCCATTGAATCGACGAAGCATCTTTCGCGTATTTACTCAAAACTCCGAATCTTGATTTCTTGTTCTTGTCGTAAACCACAGGAGAACCACCTTTGATCATCTCCGGCAATTGGAAAACCACTTGTTGGTCTGGAACCACAACGAAGTTCTTAGTGATTGCGAAGTCGTGGATCATCGTCGGTTGATCAAGCGGAATCTCAACGTCTGGTGATTTCTCGCCGTCGGGTGTGAATCTGAAGTATTTTAAATAAGGCTTTGAAACGACGTCGTAGCTTAAAGCGAATAGTTCTCGGGTTTCCGGGTCGATTTTCGGGTGCGCAATCATTGTTGATTTTAACTGACCGTCGAAATCGTACCGACCCGAAGTTTCTAAATCTCCGGTTTGAGTTACTTTGACATGGTATGGTAAATCGTCTTCAGACATGGCTAAGAGATGACCGTTGAAATAGACTAAACCGGCATTAGCTACTCCAAGCCCACTGGTCGGGTCTAACAAACCGAATAGCCCACGGGTATTGAAGAGCATAAGCTTAGCGATTCCTAAATGTCCGTGAAGCTCTCCAATTGCTTTAGGGAAAACAGGGCGTCCGAGTTCTCGTTCTTGAACCAACCGGTTTGTTTCGGTAAACCGGCACGCGTAGCTTACAGAACCGTTATCAAATCGGACAGCGTGAACCATACCGTCACCGTCGAATAAATGGTGGCCGGAGACTGGTTTGTGAAGTGGATTCGCTCCGTTTCTGACATATACTCCTTGAATGCACTCTGGTATAGTTCCAGTCACCGGGATGTTATGCTGGACTGGTTGCTCCGGGACTGGGAAGAAGTTTCCGGCTATTTGGACGGCGGGATCCGCTGTTTTAGGGAGCGGATAACGGCGGCGCTCGTGGGCAACCATAGCGTTCTCCACCGCGTCTAAGATTGTAGCAGCGGTTCTCTGAACCGGGTTTAATTTTGGAGTTGTTTTGGGGATTAAATTGGCAATATCGTTACATAGTTTCTTCCAAGACGGTGGTTGGTATGTCGGAGACTGGAGAGAAGATGAGACGGAAGATTTTTTGTTTACTGAGGAAGAAACAGAGCAAGGGATTAGTTTCTTGTTGGAGAGTGTTGATGAAAACGATAGAGATTGAAGATTAGGTCTCGAAGAAGAAGAAGATGAATTTGAGAAAGTAGAAGGAAGTAAAGTAGTAGAAGTGGAAGCCATGGTTGATCGATGATGTGGGGTTTTTTTGTTGTTGATGAAAACGCTGCGTTTTGGGTTTAGGAATGGTTTTCTTCAAGACCAAGTTTGTGTTTTGTCCATAGTGTTGTGAGAGAGCTTCCGAAAACAAGGGACAAGAGGGTGATATATATACAATGAAGATAAAGGGTATTATAGTCTTTTCCTGTTGTCATTTTCTCTATTGTTTTCCTAGCTTTTTAAATGTGTCGTTATTTGCATATACATCTGATGAGACTTGCGCATTTTGTTTTTAGACTTTTCATTATCCGAAGTTTTAGCATGTTCAGTATGTATTTCCTGCGTCGCTTAAGTTTGGGGTTTAATCAAAAAAACACTCTCCAAATCATCAATTTTTTTCCAGTTGTAAATCAATTTCGCATGTTCGAAATAATACATTGTATAACACGTTATCACATCGTCAAATTTGTATAATTATTATGAATAATATATCAAATTGATTTCTTTGCGAACCAAAAGTCTATAAATCTACTCTTAAAATTCAAAAAATCTAATATATATGACCGTAAAAGCTTTTTCTTAGATATATATATATATATATATATATATGTATATAAGAATTATATTGTGTATTACATTATTTTAAAAATAAAATAAAATACATTGTAAAAACTGACGATTTGATTATTATTTTTTTCCTGTAGAAAACCCCTGTTAGAGTATCTTAACCCCTGTGAAAACCCCTTTTTAAAATTGTTTATCTATCTTCCACAATTTAGCTTGGTCTAATTATATATTGTTGGAAGAAATTATTTTGTTTGATATCAAGTTTTCTTTTTATCTAATGATGAAATTTAATAACTACCATATGATAAAATGCCAAACTTGTTGTTGTCAACTATTACTAACTGATAGTTAGCCAATTAATACCATATGATCAAACGTTAAATTTTATATGTTCGAAGTATTAAAAATCAGTTACTCTACCAACAATGTGTAACATTTGTTAAGATAACATATTCAATTCTTAGTTTTAACTTTTTTTTATTATTTTTAATTTTGATGATTTACTTTTTTTAAAAATATGTGTAGAAATATCAAAGTACATATATCGCGTTTCGGCTGCTTCGACGAACATACGTGAAACAGTGAAACTTAATCCAATTAGATAGGAAATAAACTAATTTTGACTTGGGAAACAAATTGTCTTCCACGGCTAATGGAAGTGGAGATTGACTTACAAAAGGCAATCGCTTTTTTGGTTTAAGACGCGTTGTGGCCGATCCACATCACAAAACGTTTTACATCGTACCACCACGTGGCGTTTTCTCCGTTGTTGCGACTTGAAATTTCCTTAACATTTAAAAGAAATAGATCTTTAGTTGCGTTCTCATTGGAGATTACATAACTCAAGCACCGAAAAAATTACATCAATATTTCCAAACGTCATTTAAGTTATTATTTTTTTAAAAGTATAATGCGCCTCACACGATTGCTTTTTTTTTTTTTTGGTTTCCAAACGCTTAAGTAAGATTATGACATTAATTAGTTGTGTACAAACAGTGATATCATGACATTCCCTGAATTTGTTAAACACCATGAGCCAAAAAAAAAAATTTATGAAGATCTGTCGTGGTTGGTAAGCTGTTATTGTTAAATTTGCTAATGAAGTATATATATTTGCCTTAGATGATAAAGAAAATCAATGCAATTTCATCACATAAATTAGAATTTAACAAGAGATTCGATTATATCATAATATTATGTAAGTGATTAATTATGTTGGTTGGTTACATATGATCATAATCTGTTGAGTAAATATCCACTTGAAAATTAGAATGAAGCCATCGTATACATCAGAGTCCACTGATTACATCATTAATTGATTATTTTAAGTCGTTCTAAATTAATAGAATATGCAAGCTTTCAGGTGCCCCTTTTTCACAGCACCAAAAATGAGATTAGACTCCCAGTTGAAATATTAGAGTTGGTTTCGAGGATAAAAATATATATCTAAATAAGATTACGCGTCTACGAAAATGAGATTAGACTAATTATAATTTGACCACCTCGAGCACCAAAATGTATCGTTCTTTATGACTGTACTTTGACAAGTTATGCATATATGAACCGGCCATATATTATTTTCTCTAATCAGAAGAGTCGAAGTTTGAACTATGGTATGTGAATATGGCATGAATCGTATAGAGTTACAATGTGTACATATATATGCAATATGGTTCAATTCATGTGGCCACATGGAAGCACATGTCACCAAGTCAACTTTCCCTAAGATTTATACCAGATTATTGTCCAATGAACATAAGTGCGTATATATAAATAACATGAAGATTATATAGAAGATATATAGTGGCTTTGGATTTACTGAATACCATCAAAAGAAGGACAAGGTCGGTCCAACAATCTACATTAATTAATCCAACTAGTAACTAACAAACTTTATGATTGGCTCGCAGGACCATTATTATGAGTAACATGGTCGTCGCTTGTTATTTGTTTACTTATTTGAACCTACTAAACCTTGTTTAAGAAAATCTTATATATAACGCCCAAAATTATGTACCTATTTGAGGCTAAATATTTTTTTGCTTCAAATAACTGAGTTTTTATATGAAATTCTATATATAACAATGGAACATGTATATATATATATATATATATTCGTGATAAATTTAAATATTTCTTCTTCGAACATGTGATACCACGTAGAAAAACTACCATGTTAAATACAAATTAAAGAGAAAATAAAATATTACTCCTTCAAAAAATAAATGTGTATACAAATATAGATTATATAGGTATAGCCGTATAGGCTATATATATCATGGACTGTGGAAGGATTCGAGAGTTTGACCAACCGACTTTACCTGAAAAAACTGCCAAAGCCCTTATGCCCTAATGGATCTTTGGCTGCAACTTGATTTCGTTTAAATTATAAAAGTGTCTAAAACATGCGTTCGCTTCATAAACCAAAGTAGTTTAGTTAACAATAGTTTGTCCTACTCGATAATTAATATATTATAATACAAGCAAACAATCAATTTCGTAATTAGCAACTTAATTTAATCAAAGGTCGGCTGCGTGATCAGATCTTCTGATCAATGAACCACAACTGCACTATATCTAAAACATTTATTGGATGTAAGCATATGGTTTACGTAAACGGCTCCATATGCTCTTTACTCATGATTTAATCAGTTGATGATTGGGGGAAAGTGCGTATAAAAATATGGTTTTATGATTGATTGTATTATTGTAGATGGAAAGAATCTCTAGCGAACTTGAAAAAAAAAAAGAAGAATCAATGATCATATATATATAAAACTTAAGTAGACATGTTGGTCCAAGGGTCTTTGTCCAGTGACTGACTAATAGCTTTAACTTTAACCAAATAAAAGAGAATAATAGCTTTAAATATGGGTTAGAGCTACCAGCCTACCACATATATTGACTTAATCTTAATATAAAGATATAGACAAATCTAAATGACTTTAGCATATGATTAGTATGTAATTAAGATTTGATGAGACAAGGAGTAATGGGTCCATGTAGATATTCGATGGTGTAAATAAAACGTGAAAAATCCATTTATCTCATGTGTGGTGGTGGCCCATAGCTGATCATGGCCATGATCATCATTCATCATTAATATTCCCTTAAGGCACTATATAATGAATACATTTATAATCCCAAATTATATTATACATTCCACAAGGAAAAAAAAAATCCAGTGTCGTAAGTTTGACAAATATAATGTGATACGTACACGTTAATTCATTTGTAGCAAAGAAAAGGTAAAGACGGAGCTAGTCCTTTTTAACGAGTTGGTAATATAGTCGTAGTCGTGTCAAAGTTTTTCAACATCCTCTTTTTTTCAAAAACAAAATAAAATGAAACTTATCTTCTTATCAGTTTAATTTATCTTTTTGTTGAAACGAATGAACGTTTCGTGTTTTTTATCCGCTCTGTTTTCTTACACACATATTTTGTTGATAAACTGTTTAGATTCAAAATTCACTAATGTTTCTTTGTGGTTGTTGATATCATTAAGACATTAACTAATGTTATATGATTTATAGAATATTCAGGTAAATTGTTCTGAACATTTCTTCAAACATATACATTAATAGCAATTTTGGTACATGAGATGAATTAAATTAATCTTTTTTAGAAAAATATATTGTAATTAGCACTTCGAAAATAAGATTATCACATCTACCATTTTTTTGTATCTTATGAAAAATATATTTGTCCATATAACTTTTTAGTTATTAAAATTAAAACTCTAATATTTGTGTAAATATTTATGTTAACATATGTAAATTTTGATAAAAGTATATAATGTTTGATTGGTAAGAAGAGAAGAAATACTTTATTGCCAAACTAACCAGAAGCTTGAATGTTAAATTTGTATGAGAATAAATTTAAAACCTCTTGTAATTAATTTGGTTATTGGAAAATTTTCTTAAAAGGTTTTGGATCATGGATTGTGGATAATTTTGGCTCAAGTACCAAACGGTTTAAACCTTCCCCAAGGTGAATCCAACGACGGTCTCTACTGGTTAGACATACTCGTCGACTCTGACTCAAGAAAACGAGTCAAAGGTCGTATGGATGTTTTATCCGTTCAAGCTCAAGGCCGTTACTATCCCGCTGGGGAAAATAGGTGAACACATTGGACATTGGGAACATTTCACTCTCCGGATAAGTAACTTTTGCGGCAAGCTACATCGGATGTATGATGTATCTGTCGCAACATAACGGAGGAAGCTTGGTGGATGCTTCGGAGATCGAGTTTTAAGGCGGAGGGAACAAACCGGTGGTTTACGCTTCTTTGAACGGGCATGCTATGTACTTCAAACCGGGACTTGTGTTGCAAGGCAAAGACGATGTGTGGATTAGGAACGATACTGGAATAAGTGATTCATACGGCGGTTATGTTTAGGGTTGTTGCGGCGGAGGAGAAGTGGGGGAGGCGGTTTGGTTGAATTATATGAGACATTCGGGGACCAAAGATTGAGTATGGTCATGAAGATGAGATTAGAGGTGTGGAGAATATTATGGTTGGGTAGACTCTTAAGAAGGTGTTTAGGAGTACGATTAAAGGATTGCCTAATGGGAATTGGTTAGGCAATGAAATTTGAGACCATTTTCAATGGTTATAACTTTTAAAAAATTCTTAAATAAAAAAAAAATAATAATTTTAATAGAATTTATTGATATAATTAAATTTTAATTCAAACAAAAAATAGAATAAATATGTGAGAGACATGTGTCCCTATGGGGGTTTCAACAAGAAATTATGAATTTTTAAAGAACTTTAAGAATTTTTCTCTTTCTCACATTTTTTTTTACTAATAAAAATCTTTAAAACCTTTCTTAAAAATTATTCTTAGAACCTCCATTAAATATGCTCTGAAGTCTGAACCTCCGCTATTTGTTGTTTGGTTTTGTGATTCTATGTATCTCCTCTTTTTTTTTGTCTACTTGGAATAAAAACAAATGTTTCGGTTTTTTTGGGGTTATTAGTGGAGTTTGAAAATATAATTTTTCTTTTTGTGAGGTTTTTGTACTCTTTGTTCTGTTTATTTACCGTGTTTAAAGCTTTTCAGATTTCGCATGTATGTTTAATCCTATCTTTAATTATAGTTAAGTGCTCTTAATCTGTGTTTAGTTTGTTCGAATCCTCTATTTATAGTTTTTTTTTTCCAGTCATTTAAAATTTTTAGTGCTAAACTTCGCAAGAAATCGAAAGCTGATCGCATCATTTTGTAAAAGTATAATATTTTTTAGAAAACTAATTATAAGTGGTAAAATTTAACACTTGAATTTAAAAAACAAAAATATTTTATATATAATAAAAGTATAACTTTTTTATAGAAAAAACTAATCATAAGTGTTAAATTTCATTTAAATGAAAACACATTGAACTTATAACACTTCTAACAAACCAAAAAAAAATTTAAGGACGGGATGTCAAATTCGTTTGTTTTTACCGTGATAAAATTTAACACTTAAGTTAAAAACAAAAAGAGAAAATACCAAAAAAAGACCTTTATTTTATAATTTTTTCCAACTAAAACCTTCAACTATTTGTGTTTCCAAAACAAACATTCAAGTTGATAAAAAATTTCAACAAAAACCTCAAACTATTTTTGTTTCCAAAACAAACCTCTAAATATAAAGTTTTGCTTACTTAAATTCTTAAATTCTTAATATTGATTCCAATGAAGATTAATTGACGGCCAACAATAACTCCACAAACGCTTGTTAACTATTTTTTTAATTTTTTCAGTTTCGAATAAAAATCTTAGATGAAAAGACTCAATCTTGAGTTTGATTGAGAGTTAATTGACAGCGATGATAACTCCAGTTAATACAGTATATATTCTGAGCAAAAATATTTTATATAAAATAAAAGTATATAAGTTTTTAGAAAAATAATTATAATTGTTAAATTTCATTTAGGTGAAAACACTTTGAACTTATAATACCTCTAACAGACCAAAAAAATACTAATGATGAGATGTCAAATTCGGTTTGTTTTTACCGTAGTAAAATTTAACACATGAGTTTAATAAACAAAAAATATTTTATATATAATAAAAACTATAATTTTTTAGAAAAAAATAATGATAAATATTAAATTTTATTTAGGTGAAAACACATTGAACTTATAACACCTCTAAGTATTAAATTTCTAAATACGGGATGTCAAATTCGGTTAGTTTTTACCATAATCAAATTTAACACTTAAGTTTAAAAAACAAAAATATTATATAGTGAAAAAGAAAGAAATCGTTACCCAAAGAATATGTGGCATGAATCTGATTGAACCTGCAATTAAAAGAAAGAAAATTATAGGTTAATTAAAAAAAAGTGATTTTAATGATGAGAAATAAAAACCTGAAACAATCAGAATTAGTTGCCACGTAGGATGGGTTTGAAGATAAGTCTAAAAACTCGAGAGAAAGAATTTCCTTGCAAATAAATATTCTAGCCGTGAGATTTAGGGTGCCGGTAAGGACACCACCAGACTAATGACTCGACCATCACCGGAGCAGGAAACGCATCGCCAAGAACATGGGTTACGGCCCGTATTTCCAGTTACCCATAAATTTGTTAGGATCCGAGATTTGTTTGAACGCCGTTAACAGAGTCGCTTCATTCTGGATTGAACATACTTAACCCAAGCTCCATCGATTCTTCTACTTCAGAGGAGTAACAAAAGCTCTTGATCGTTATGGGTTGAAGATACCTCTGTGGGAGAGCCCAACAACGACAAGAGGACTCCAACATAGATGAAGGAAAAGAGAAGATGAAACAGAGATGAATGAATAGAGAAGAGAAAACAGAGATAGAACTTTAAAGGCTAAGGACGACCTCTCTCGAGTCTACTACATGGATCATTGGCGATCTTTTCTGCGAATTGCGTGAGAAGAAACGAGTGTTAAAAAGAAAAGGAAGACGGAGATCTTTTTTTTGTTTTTGCTAGCTATCGAAGAAGAAGGTTAATTTGATTTCTCAGAGATGAATGGAGTATATATAAGGAAAATTTACACACAAATACACCAAAAAAAAAGGAAATAATGTAATTTCCTTTTTTATATGCTTTTGTGGCCAAAAAAAAAAGAAAAAGAAATTGATCACTAAAATTACCGTTACAGTTACAACAAAATGGAAACTGATCACAACGATTGGATCAATAAAAATATGAAATCAACTTCATAAAAGAGAATAAGAGAATCTAATTTATGAACGGTGGAAGAAAAAGGAAATTAAGGGGTGTCAAAAAAAAGGAAAAAGAATTAAGGGGTCATTATCTGTAATATCTTAACGGTCAAACAAAGTTACCGTTGCTACTCCTCTGCCGTAAAAGTTAGAACGTTGTAGTGTTTTGAAACTGCACATGCTTTAAAAAAAGGCTTCAATCTTTTCCTGCATTACTTGTTTGCTTCACAAAATGTTGATTAAGTCATGTTTGCATCGTAAGATGCTTTAACTTCAGAAACTCTGCTGTTTCCTGGCTAATGTGGTTGAAAGTTTTGAAAACTTACAAAGAGATCCAAATCTTATTGCACAAAAAAATAGAGATCCAAAGCTTCATGTCCCTTTTGAATTTATGAAACTTGACTAAAAAAACTACACGACTGAATATGATCAGGAGTGCCAAAAGTTAAAAAAACCATAAAGATACAATGAAAGAATTAGGACAATATAATCGATCGAACTTAAAAAAAAATGTGGATCAACGGATGCAAGACGCAAGAGACATCTTGCTACGTGCCCAACCGATAACATGCTCACACAAAGCAGTGGCTGGACCGTCAGGTCCACTGTGCACCAAGTTAATGTCGACGAGCTCAACGTCTTTGCAAGGAAAAGTATTGCTACATCGCAACTTCACGGCCACTTTGTTCGTCGAAGTACCCCAAATGTTATTGAACATCACATCTTGTATATGAACCTGTGAAGCGACCTGTAATAATAATAAAAAAAAATCAAATTAGATTGTTTCAAGAAAACTTAATAAAAATTGTTACTTGTGGTGGAAGCTACCTTAGAGTAGCACGGTGGGTTCGGACAATACTGTTGATCTATGTTGATTGGGTTTCCGACATTTGATCATCTGAAGATTATTAGAACGGAAATTCGAAACTACGTTACTGGCCCCGACGAAGCCCATGTCTTGATCCTTACTCCATTACTTGTACCGTTAAATATCGAATCCCAAACTATTATTCCCTGAAACACTCTTCTCGTTTGTATGCCTGCCAAGACTTCCAACACTGATCCCATGGCCCGGTCCACACCTAACATTGAAGATTTCCAAATCGGTGTTCCCCGACAAGATCGCGATGCAATCATCACCGGTTCCAATGTCCACGTCGTGGATCTTCATGTGGTTTGATAAACCTATCTTGATTCCGTCTGTGTTAAGGCTATCTCCGGGAGCCGTAATGGTGACGCGTGAAATGGTAAAGTGCTGAGCGGCGAAGAAGTTGAAGTGGCCCATTTTGGTATTGATCGATTTGATGCGGCGGAGTCTCGAGAATTTATCGAATTGGGGACCCCATGTTCATAGGTAGGGCTCAACAATTGTGGCTTTTGCGACAATCGTTGAGTGTCCAAGAGTAGCTTCCTTGTCCGTCAAGAATGCCACCGCCTGAGACCGTGAGATAGTCAACGTACCTGAAAATGATCCACGTGTCTTGTTTGATGGAGTTGGGATCTTTTGGAGCTAACAAAGTTCCTTTGATGATGAAACTAATCCGACTTTTACATAGTCCCGTGAAGGTTACGGCACCTAAGTAGAAGGTTCCGAATGGGACGTAGACTCTAGCGTATCCTATCCATCCGCACGCATCTTTCCACGCCTTTTCCTAAAACGCGGAACCAAATACAATAAATTAATCGCTAAGTTTGTCAACAAAATTGAAACATTAATGTTAAATAAGTTGGATAAAGAAAAAACAAGAAATCTTCAGTACCATAGTATTATATGTTTACCGTCACCACGAGCACCATAGCTTCAGAGGTCGAAGACCTTTTTACCGTCGTTTGATGTAGAACCGGTGGCTGAAACGCTACTTCCGACGGCAGCGATGAACAAAATTAACATAAGACCACAAACATTGGAAACCATTTTCTTTGTATGTGATCTTCAATTGACTTTTGTTTTTGATAAGTCGAAATAATCGAAATGCAAATATATAGAGTTATAGTGGTACTCCTGAAACTACTTTAAGAAAGCTATATCCGTGGCTTGATTCTCGTTACTGATTTTTGGTTAACATTTAATTTTTTCTTTAATCGTACGAAACTATGAATTGATTTGTTTCTTGATTTACCATTCTAATAAATTTGTTTCGTTAATAGCTTCCAATTGGTTCTTTGCTGATTAATACTGTGAAGCTTGATTATTGTAATTCCTTATGTGTAAACAGAATATTAGTAAATATGGTAAACTGTTCCAATCTTGTCGATCAATTGTGGATCAAAATTCTCTATATAAATTCCGTACTGATTAATTAGCTATTAAATATTTGCAGTAATTTATGTTTCTGATTAATCCAAATTGGGGTGGTTACCAAAAAAAACATAACATATTTTGTTGACTTTGTCGTTGATATATATAATAGTTTCCAAATTATTAAATTATTAAATACTTATGGAAAAAGGCAATCAAATGATTCAAATCAAAAAGAATATACATTCAGTTTCCTTAGTCAAGATTTTCAGTCAAAATCTTACTCTGATCTGTTATAGCCAAATTTGACTTTGCCTTTGTATGTTTATGAGTCTATGAAAATTATGATATCAAAATGATGCTTATGGCGCATAATTATTTTTAAAAATTTGTAATGATAAATGCTTGATTAGTACGTCCCTTTAACTGATGCCATATATAAATTCATCATATGATGAAGAACAAAATTTAATAGGAAAGAAACTCAAAAGGGAATACAGTAAACGTCAATATATTTTTGTGTGGCATTTTATACATTAATTAGGGTCATCGCAAAAGTACAACCGTACAAGCAACTAATTTGCAATTTGTGAAAAGAATTTGGATTGACGACCAAAAAAAAAAAAAAATTTGGATTTTGGGGAATGAATGAATGATGGGTCCCTCACGAAACTCTCCATGAAACACCGTATGTAACTATCCTTGACTTCTTGCATCATTGTTGAATTAGTAATCTATATTTTTTTTTTCTTGTTAAAGGAATTTGTACTCTCTAGAACTACTACAAAATAATAGCAAAACTATCTTTAGTACAAAATAATACTAATATCTAACAAGACATGAACTTATGAATTTATAAATCCAAGATGAATATAATACAAATTGACCTCACAATTATGTTTCAGAACCGGAAACATGGTTTTTAACTACGAGAATTCTAATCTTTGGGGCACATAATTACTTTTATTTTCCATTTTTTGATATTTTCCAGAAGTGTGAATATAATCGAAAAAGTTTATTTTGTCATCATTTTAGAAAAAAAAAACTAAAAAAAAAAAGAAAATAATTTATTTTGTCATAACGAAATAAGGTTTGGGACGTGCAAACACTTTCTAAGTTTTTTTCTAAAAAAATTCTTAGGCTAGTTTCACGTGATGTGATGGGATTTCATCAAAGAAGGCGTGCTTTGACCCAATAAAAGAAAATGTAGTCTGATTTGGTGATTTTAATATTTTCAGATAAGAATTGTGATATAAATATTTATCATTTGGTCCGTCAAGGCTGCTGGGTACTAACGGTCAACATGTCTCAACGATCTAAGTGTTCTTATTTATGCATAAGCAAGCTATGCGTTTATCAATTTTATTTTTTTAAATACAGTACGTGAAAATCATTTAATCTCAGTAAAGGTATAAAATTAATTAATGATACAAAGTCAAGAAAATTACCGAGCTAAATCCATTATCAACACAAAACAAAATATTGAAATTTATTGTAAATCATGGTTACAAAAATTAATGTTTTGAAAATATCCTTTAAGCAAATTACCTACAGTTAATAATTAACACGCTAATCTATTAAAGATCTTACCATACAACTATACTATATTGAGAAATTGGTTTTGATATCCATGACATTTTGGTTTTAAAAAGTATTTTAGGATTCAACCATTGGTCTTGAGAATATGGTGTTTCTTGTTATCAATGTTATATGCATATAGTTACGCAGAGAAGGAAAAAAGAACACTATGGATATATATACTAAAACTATATTGTTTTAAAATTATCGTCAAGGTTACTTCTTGACTCTTGCTGTTATATATATATATTAATAAAAGAGAAATTTGGAAAAGGTAGTTTTTAAAGTTTTTATTTGTGATTTAGGTAGTTTTTGAGATTTGGATAGTTTTAGGGTAGTTTTCAAATAAGTACCTTTTTATTTTCCTCTTAAAAGTTACACTAAAATTTAACAAATCTCAAAAACTATCTAAATCACAAAAAACCTAATATAAAATCTACAAGAAAAACAAAATTGGTAGTAATCCTTTCATTAACATTTAACAGCCGTACAGAAAGTCTTTAAGTCAGAAAAACCTTAACTGGTAAGCGTTTCTAGAACTAAAACCAAAAATATTGTTCGGCCAATATAATAATTCAGAAATTCAACGAAAATGATAGAATCACATATACTCGACGATAAAAAGTTGGTCGTCGAAAATGTATCGTGACGTCATAAAAAACAAAAAACTAGGTCGTCATCTATTTCACGTAGGACCAGATAGTAAATCGTTTCAAAAATAATATGAAAATTTTACTTAAATGACCCACTTCAGTGCCCCTCAAGGATTATATATTCAATATGATTCATATCTCTCTCTGTAATCTCTATATATATGTAAGAATGCAACTATGCATTATAAAAATATACAAACCATACGAAGACCCAAAATACACAGTAAGAGCTAAAGCTGCAATATACACTTAAAAGATCATCTTCCATCAACACCACAAATCTCAGTTTTCCGATTAATTTTAGATAATAATGTCTGGAAGAGGGAAAGTGAAATCGGAGCCGATGAAGGTTGTGTTCATAAGCACACAGTACGTTGAGACAGATGCTCGTAGCTTCAAGAACGTTGTTCAAGAACTCACCGGTAAGAACGCCATCGTCGCCGCCGGTCCTTTTGACCCCCCATCCTCTTCCGACGGCCCTTATTACGGTGGCGGTAGTAAAATCGTTGAAGATACAAGACAGTTCTGCGGCGGCGGAAACGGTGGCGGTGGCGGAGGAGGAGGAGGACGAGGACGAGGACGAGTGGGGACGACGACGGAGTTCGAAAGATTTTTCAAAGGGATGCCTCACATGGAAGACTTGTATAAACTATTGTCAGAAAATTAATTCATTAAATTCTATGTTAATGATTTTAATTATTCTTTATCTTCTTCTTTCATCTATTCCACAGTGATTGATTAGGTCCCTCTGAGATTAGGTCCAATTCATAATGTTTTTTACTTTGGAAAGTATAATGTGAGTTGCATTATAGTACGGCCCATTTCTCCAACTTTTAAACGGGCTTAAACTTTCATAATGTTATTTAAAAGGCCATAAAGCCCAAATAATTGCTTTTGTTGATGTGCTGTAAGCCTTTAAATGGGATCTCCAAAAAGTGTGGAATATAATTTTATACAAACCTACTATTAGATTAGTGTACTACACATATTTATATCAACCGAGAAAACCAATAGGGTATTATAATATTCTTGGGACAAATTTCCAATTTTTTTTAATCCGACATGTTATATAGTTCACAATAACCAAAAATAGCATTATATGAACTAATCTTTTTGTGTTTATATGTATAAAAAGAGCTTTGTGTAAGAACGTAAATGGCTGAGACAAATAGCAACAAAATCCATGGTTGGCCCTCTCTAACCAAATCTTAACCAATATTGTGTTGGGTGAACCATTTCTTTTCATCAAGATATCAACCTAAAATTACTCGCACGATTTTATTCGTCCCATCTACAATTCTTGTTTTATTTTTATTTCTTTCTTAATTTAGCTTTATGGCCGTTATTTTCTGGTTTGCTTTTGGTAATCAGTTTGGCTGATTCAACGATTATTAGAAACCTATATACGTCAACATAAAATATGAGTTTTTTTAAAAAATATATAAATTTAACGCCGACTAATCTAGTTTTGAAATATCACCAAACTTTTTAACAATAATGAGTCATCGTTCAAATAATACCCCAAACGATATTTTCCATGAATTACGAATATTAGATATTACTATTATGCAAATGCGACAAAGATTTTTACAATTAAGAAATGGATAAACTAAAAATAAAAAAGACATTATTCTGACCCCCAACTCGATGCTTAGGACAAAACCGCCTTCACAAGATTTCGTATATTCTAAGCTTTTTTTGATCAACAAACAAAAAAAATATAATTCGAACGCGACGACGTCGTTTTGAAACGAAAGTAAACAACACGCGCGAAGAAAGAAGAGCGTGGAGTGAAAGAAGCAGAGAGAAGTGATTCTTTGCCTCGTCTCTTACTCCATCGTTTCCTGTTCCCTTTGGCTTCATCATCATCTCTCTCTCCCTTGAGATTTTCCGTCAAAATATTAAAAAAGAATCGAGGAAAAAAAAAAGAAAATACAGAAAATACAAATTCAGATACAGAGCTTGTTCTAATCTTCTTCTTCTTTTTTTTTTTTTTGGTTGTATCTCTGAATTTATATATTTACGAAACAGACACACACAAACACTGTATTATCTTTGCTTCTTATCTTCTCTCTTCTCTCTCTACAGAGTAAAGTTTCTGATCGTGTCTCTTCTTATCGTTTACCCAATTCTTGATCTCATTTCTTGTTTTCTTCTGCCGTCAAGATTTGTTTTGTTTCTTCGAAGTTCTCAGGTTCCTTTCTTCTCCGATTTATCTATCCTTTTCCGTACTTCTTCTTCTTGCTTTCACAGAATATATAGGGTTTCTACTTAAAAACGCAAAATTTAGTTAGTGAAGGTATTAAGGGTTTGATAATGCTTTCACTAATCTTCCCCAAATTGAAATGTTCAAAGTTTAAGTCTTTTTTGTTGTTGTCAAAATTAGGGTTTTGCCCCAATTGTGAGCTGAAATTGAATTTACCTTTTGTGCAGGTTAAATCTTTCTTATGCTGAGGATTGTTCCCAATTCGAAGCTTTAGGTTAGAAATTAGATTATATGAGATTAGATAATCATAATCTCTGCTCTTAAGAAAGGTTAGGAGGTGAGTAAGGTTTAGTATAGGAAGAAAAAGATTGAAATTTTTTTGTGATGGGTAATAAGTTGGGAAGGAAGAGACAAGTGGTAGAAGAAAGGTATACAAAGCCACAAGGTCTGTATGTGAATAAAGATGTCGACATTAAAAAGTTGAGGAAACTTATCGTTGAGTCAAAGCTTGCTCCTTGCTATCCTGGAGATGATGAAAGCTGCCATGATCTTGAAGAATGTCCTATTTGTTTTCTGGTTTGTGTAACTTTTTTTCAGTCTCTGTGAATATAAATCTGTCACATTTTGTAGATCTAACTCTGCTTTGTTTCTTTGTTGTGTGTGTTTCAGTTTTATCCTAGCCTTAATAGATCAAGATGTTGCACGAAAAGCATTTGTACAGGTAAACATTTTGGTTTCTTTGTTTCTATTCATGTTTCTATTTCATTTGACATGGCATTCTTTTTTAATATTGCTGCAGAGTGTTTTTTGCAAATGAAGAATCCTAATTCAGCTCGGCCTACTCAGTATCCTTCATCTTTAAGTCTTGTCCATAAACGTTTTTAGGAGATTCTTAACATGTTCAAGAATGTTTCTTGTTAAATTGTCTCTTTTATGTTCTCCTTGACATTATGAGGTGCCCATTTTGTAAAACACCAAATTATGCTGTGGAGTACCGTGGAGTAAAGTCAAAGGAGGAAAAGGGCATTGAACAAGTTGTAAGTCATTTAAAAAAATTTCAGATGATAAGCTTTGATGGAATTCTGCTGTATACATATATGGTTGATTTTGGCTATTGTATTCTTTCACAGGAAGAGCAACGGGTTATAGAAGCCAAAATAAGGATGAGGCAGAAGGAAATGCAAGATGATGAAGAGAAAATGCAGAAACGTCTGGAATCATGTTCTTCTAGCACAAGCGCAATGACTGGTGAGATGGACTATGGTTCAGCTTCAGGTTGATTTATTTCTTCTGCCAGAACGTGTTAAGTCTTTCGTCAGGAACTCACAGAGATGATTTTGACAGGCTTTGTTTTTTTGTCCCTTGGTTTGCAGCTATATCTTATAATTCCCCCATGGAAGAAGGGGAAATTGCTCCATCGCAGAACACATCGTTTGTTAGACAGCATTCCCGCCCTCGAGGAAACAGGTTTTTCTTTTCACTGGCTGCACTGTGTTTTCTTTTTGTCAAGTACATAAATGGAGTAATAGTGTGTTAGACTTATTCTTGCTTTTGGGAACTAAGTGCTTTGAACATAGTTTCACTTAGGAATGAGATGAGTACCATATTGACAAATGTTTTTGCCTGACTAAATTACCAAAATGCATATTGGATTGGCTCTTATATATATGTGATTTGTCTGTAAACTCTTCAGGGATGATGAGGTTGATGTTGATCTTGAGGAGTTAATGGTCATGGAAGCAATATGGCTCTCTATTCAGGTAAAATTGTTTGTATAACTTTACACTTCCGATGACAATTTTCTCAACTCTTATGGCTTTTCACTTATTCAAACAGGAACCAAGGATGCAGAGAGATTCAGCTTCTGAGGAAATGACTTCTTCTAGGCAATATGTATCAGAAGATCATAGTTATGTTTCTTCACCACCAAGAATGGCTCCAATTGTAGAATCAGCAACGCCGTCTTCATCATCTGGTGGGCTTGCTTGTGCAATCGCTGCACTTGCTGAACGCCAGCAAATGGTTGGAGAATCCTCCAATCACAATCACAACTATAATCACAATCACAACCACAACGTAAATGTTTCTTCATACAGTATGCTTCCCGGAAATTGTGACAGTTACTACGACATAGAACAAGAATTAGATGACATTGACAACCATCACCATCATCATCATCATCATTACAATAACAACACCGAGATGGGAGAAACAGGAAGCAACAATAGCTATGTAAGTTCTTATATGACTGGTGAGAGCTTCCACAACTTTCCTCCACCTCCTCCTTTGGTCATTGTTCCAGAGAGTTTTGAGGAACAGATGATGATGGCTATGGCTGTGTCTTTGGCAGAGGTTCATGCCACGACAACAAGTGCACCAGCTGAAGTGACTTGGCAATAAGTAATGGAAACTCATGGATCTGAATCTGATGACTATCACTTCATTCTTATAAATGTCTTGTTCTTATAGGAAGAAAGAAAAGAAAAGTAAAAACAGATGTGATGATTTCCAGTTTTAATAGATAAAGGTTGGGTTATGTTTAATCTCCTTGTGTTATTATAATCTCTCTTATGGTTCTTTTTAGACAAAAGTGATGATCACTTGTTTTGTCTCTTTGATATAGCAAATGATAGAAAGTCAAAGTTGGAGAGTGTTGACCTAAATAATGTTAGGGGTTTAGGGTTTAACTTTGTTGGGTTCCTCACCTTTTCTTCTTTTTAGACAAAAGTGATGATCACTTGTTTTGTCTCTTTGATATAGCAAATGAATGGATGAGAATAGAAAGTCAAAGTTGGAGAGTGTTGACCTAATAGTGTTAGGGGATTAGGGTTTAACTTTGTTGGGTTCCTCACCTTTCTTCTCGTTTATATATCTCTAGAATCATATTTTGTTAGACTTTATGGTTTCGTTAAGATAAAAAAATTGTAAAGATAATCAATAGATAGATTATGATTAATGACTAGCAACTAACCAATTTCTCAACATTTAATATCTCGATTCGAGCAATTCATGTGTGTATTAGTAGGGCTCTTATGGGTTCTTTGATTTTTTTAAATGGGCCTCTAATTTCACAACTCCAAAAATCAGTTATTTGAATTATTGCCAACACCATCATAGAAAGCTAAAGCTAAAGGTGGTTGTTTCTGGTAGATGCTACTTCCTATCATAAATCATAGTGGCACTGAATTTACTTACAATTGTTTTATACTATTTTCACATGTCAACTTTTATGTCACAATAGTACTATTTAAAGATAGTAATTTACTCATTACCAGATGACACAGAGAAATGAAAAAAATATAAAAAATTTAGTAATGATTTATGGTTATATCTTGAACACACTAGAATGTTACATTTTATGGGTTTTCTTACAACATTTTGGACGGGTTTCTTCAGCATAAACCTGAATGTACATTATTTTCAATTTATTAGTTTATGATCTTATATATATTACCAGGAAAACTCATGCATCCTAATATAATATTTAAAACATTGATCAATCCGGTAATGAGAGTTGAATTGAAAACATGAAGCATAACATATACCCAAAATAAAAGTGAACGTTGGGATTTAAAAAAAAAAAAGAGTTTGAACTTTGTGGAAACCGACAAAAAGAAAAAAAAAACATTGTCAGATCGATTGATTATTAAGTACACTATGCGTTTCTGAGAAATATATACTACATTTTCTGTAGACATACAATGAGCTAAAAGTAAATATAATATGATTTACTTCAAAAAAAATCTACTGTATATGTGTCTTGTTTGTGTCACTCAAATCATGCAAAGATTTTGAAATCTAATGTAACAAAAGAAAAAAACATTATGATTACCATGTAGATGTGGGACCTTAACAATTACCATCCAACCAAAAGAGTAAATTACACTTTTGTCCTTTTCTACCCCTAAAAAAAGGTCCTTAACCTTTCACCAGCTTTCTTTCAAATCTTCCAACGTCTCTTTTTAATATCTCATCTTCTTGAATTGAGAGTCTCTTCTCTCTCTCTCTCTCTACAAAAACAACAAAAGCTAGACGACCTTTATATTTTTTCCACATTTTGGGTTTTCTTGTCTTTGTGCTCTTCTTTCTGTTAACCAATTTTATCACACAAGCAAATTCAAAATATTTCCTCCTTTCTTTCCTTTTAGTATATTATTAATTAATCCGCTTCAATTATTGATATATCGACTATCACAATCATTCCCTCGTTTTCAATTGCAAAGGAGAAACCGAGAAAGTACTCTCAGATTTGTACAGTGTCCTCATCTACTCTAAAGGTTAGTTTCAACATTTAAGACTAGCGCAAATATTTTAAGAGTATGAAAAATCTTGATTCAAGTCTTGTTTTTATGTGTGTTTGGTGAAAGATTGAAGTTTTCTATCTTGAATCTTCCAATGCGTTTGAGTGAAAGCAAAAGCAAAAGCAAATATTCTTTAAAAATGTGTTCTCTTTACTTGTCTGGTTTGACTTGGATAGTGAAAATCTGCTTAAGAGAGTCGGTCACTCGCACTTAGTGGCGCGTGGCTCATCTATCTGTGCTTTTTTCTGAGGAATGTTTTTTAATTTTCGTCAGATCATTGGAGAGTGAGCAACTTTGCATAAATCAGAATGCCAAAAGCAAGGTAAGTGTTTTACTTCAATTCTTGAACAAGAATGTGGTTTGTTGTTGTTGTTAGTCTCTATGATCTGATGTGTATTGTTGTGATCTGAATAGTATTAGAAGTTCCGAGTTGCCTCGGAGGCAATCTCCAAGGCTGAGGTCATCATCATCATCGTCCACTTCCTCTGATCCGCGTCACCTTAACCGTCCGGTTACAGACCGGAGTCCAAAGCTCAGCCTTGACCGTAGATCTCCGAGGAGTGGTGGGCCTCACACAGATCCGCTAACTCATAAGAAGCTTGGAGGTCGCATCTCTGGCTTAGAGTCAAAGCTAGGACAAGCTCAGGAGGAGTTGAGATTGCTCAAAGAGCAGTTGGCTAAAGCAGAGGCTGCCAAGAAAAGTGCTCAAGAAGAGCTTCATAAGAAGAAACCCACGAAATCCGAGTCTCCTGCTCCGGAGAGAGACGACGTTCCTGGAGATAGACATCAAGAGACTGATGTGTTCGAGGTTCTTGTTGAGAAAGCAAAAGAATGTGAGAAGGTGAGTAATGATGAACTGGCGTCAAAGGAAGATCAAATCAACGTATTGAAAGCAAGACTGTACGATATGGAGAAAGAAAAGGTATCACTTGGTGAGGAGAACGAGAGCTTGAAGAATCAGCTTAAGAAGACGGATTTAGAAATGTCTAGCGCAAAGGCGAAAGAGGATGAGATAGCTTCGAAGGTGAATCAGATTGAGGAAGAGTTGGAAGAAAGCAACGAGAATACAACGAAGCTAAAGAAGAAGCTCGAATCGATGGAAGAAGCAAAAGAGACTCTAGAAGCCGAAATGGAGAAGCTGAAGGTCCAAACCGAGCAGTGGAAGAAAGCAGCAGATGCTGCAGCTGCGGTTCTATCTGGAGGGGTTGAGACAAATGGTCGGTTCTCAGAGCGGTGCGGGTCAATGGAGACGCATTTTGCAGGCAGGTTTGTGGGTTCACCGGGAATGGCTGATGATTTAGATGACGGGTTAGGGTTTGGGAAGAGGAAAGGTTCAGGGATGAAGACGTTTGGTGACTTGTGGAAGAAGAAAGGATAGAAATGAAGTGTTAGAACAAAAAGTAGCGTGTGATGCAAGGAAGCAGTGTGTCTACGAAATAATGGCTCATCATTTCGAATTTTATAAATCATCTAGAAATGAAAACATTTAGACAATCATTTTGATGCTTTAACAAGAATTTATCAAAATTCCGATTCAATTTCAAAAAAAATGCTGATTCGTCTACAATATTTCTCTTCGTTGGTCTCTTTCGCTTACCGTGAGTGGAAATTGGGTTACGAATCGGAACCGGTTCAATATCTACACATTTTTATGGCAAAGTAAAAATCTCCCAATAGGTCGATAGAAATAATACAAGTAAGAGTGTAAAATTAACAATTATTTATTTTTCTGAACAAAAAGGGGTTAGCAAATTTTCTTTAAGAAATTATGAATAAGTATTTTCGTATTCTTATTTTACCAGCTGAAACAATAGACTACGAGCTTAATTAAATTATATGATGGATGAGGTCGTTATAGAAACTTTTAGATAGATACCTACATTGATAGTTGACCCATAAAAAAGAAAAGAAAAAGATACCATCGTTGATAAAAAGTAATTATAAAACTTTCAGATATCCAAGTTGGCCCATGCATGTGGATATTGACAATAGAGTGACAAGTCATCTCCCCTTTAAAACTTAAAAGGATGGTGCAATCTCTAAGTAAACGACAAGCTATCAAATCCATATAAGTCCATGTCTAGGCACTAAACATATTGGTGCCCAAATCAAACTCTCGGACCACATTCGAGGTGTAATCTTGAGATTTTCGGTTGTAATGTCTTTATCGATATCTTTAATACTGTTATAAAGTTGTTAGCTATAAAATGTTACAAGTTTCATCTTTAGCCGTCAAGTACAATTGCATTTGTTGGATGAAACTAGTAACATTTTAAGTTTGTTTAACACCAGCGGTTGAAAAATAAACAAACTTAAATCATTATAAAAATAATATTAAGAAAAACAAATTAATTCATTACATCAAAACGGCTTGTTTATAGTGTTTATATGAACAACTTGATATGACCATAAAAATGCGAGCGGTATTGATATTACAAAAATGTATTAAAAACAAAACACTTTTTACAATTATTGGATCCATATATATAAATATAGCACACACTTGGATATACTAGACCTGTAATTCAAGAACAAATTTGGTTGGAATAAAGAGTTGTTAATCATTTAACAATGTACTACTTTGTTTTATAGTCTTCCTTTCGAATTTTTGAAGTCTGTTATCAGACAATCTAGACTTGTAGGCAGAGTTTTTGTACTCAGACCAAGTAAACTCTTCGTACAACCTCTCATCTTCATTATCCATTAGACAAGTCAACGGAGCAATTCTCTGAGTCAACGCAGGTCCGGCGAAGTAAATCATAGAAACCCTAGATTTTCTGCTGTTCGCTAAAACCCTATGCCTCACGCTCTTGAATCTCCCATTTGTCATCACCTGCAATATCAACAACAACAACAAAATGTAATGATATTTTTGGACTAAAATGTCTTAACTATTAACGACTTCATGTTGGTTCAGTTGTTGAAAGATTCATCATGGTTAGGAGATTAGGGTTTGAGTTGAGACGAACCTGGAGAGAGTCGCCGACGTTGAAGAAGAAAGAAGAGTGATCAGAAGGGACAGAGATCCAAGAGCCATCAGTTAGATTGATTTGGAGACCAGAAGTGTTATTAGATCTCAAGACAGAGATAATCTGAGGATCTGTATGTTCTCCAAAACCGATAACATTCTTCCCACCATTGATCTTCATGTTTACAAGAGGGCATGGTGGATAGTGATTAAGTCTGAATATCGAATCAGTGTTTTGATCAGACACAAGCTTGCTAAGCATGTTCCTCGGTTTGATCCCTAATCCATCTGTGATCATCTCCAAAACCTCGCATGTCATTTTTCTCACTGATATTGTGTACTCTTCCAATGCCTTTCTGCAGCATAATAAAGAACAAAACTTGAGAAGGGGGCAAACTAAAAAGGATATGAAAAAAGACATAAAGACATTTTAGTAAAAGTAACTGCAAAAAAAAAAAAGACAAGCCATAAAACATAGAAAGAGACAGAACATGAACTATAAAACAGAGTATGAACTCAAAAACAGAGAATGAAACAGAGTATGAGAACGAAAGGTGTTACCAAAACAGGGGACATTGAAAAACCGTTAATTCTAACCTGAAAGTTCCCGGGTTTTGAAGAAGATCTTGAAAAACCGGACTCGAACTGGAATCAATATTATTAGCATTCATCAACAAGTACTCGACCCAACCTACGTCACCATTCCGACCAATCTTATTGTTCCCGTATCCAAAAGGATAACCTGCGACTTGGGTTTTCTCTGACTTAGGCAATGAAAAGAACTCAACGGCTTCGTGCTCTAAAACAGAGACTAGCTCAACGGAAACGCCATGGTTGATCACCTTGAAGAAACCGAAGTCTTCGCAGGCTTTGACGAGGGAGTTTTTGGATTCTGGGGCAGAGATATCTATAACTGGGATTGGAGATAATCCGGTTTTGGGTTCTGTGACTGGTTTAGACAAGACCGCCATTGATATATTTTTGTTTCCGTTTTGGGATGGTCACTTTTGATAGTATTGAAGGCTGAGCATCGAGTTATGTACTCCAAGGATATATATATAGCAGAGCAGAGCAGGACATAAAAATCTTGCAATATGCTGTACAATCAAACTGTTCGGAACTCAAGCTAGATCAATTATTATTTTTTCTCTTTCGTGTATCAAAATATCTTTTTTTTTTTTGATAAAATGTATCAAAATATCAATTAAATTGATTATCGGGACAAATTTTGTGAGAGCCTCCATTGTGATTACTTATTTGCTAAATAACAAAAAACTTTTAAATTGTTTGTTTATCTTGATCTGTAAAATAAACAATGACAACAAGTTCATATATATATATATATTATATTTGACGTAATTTTTTTGTTTGTTTTAAATCATGGAGGTCAAGTCTTAAAAAACAAAGAATTGTCGAGATAAAAACATAAAATATTTTAGAGCGATGGGAATGTGATATTTTTGTTACTGACATATATAATCACTAATTTCGTAATATCCAGTAAGTATACTTTTTTCCCCATGAATTGGATATATAATATATCTATCCATGATTTGGTAACAAGACATCCATTATCTCGGTAATAAGCTATGGTATTCTAACAAGCTGTTTCTACCCTGAAGGTCTGCCTCTTCTCTGTATTCATCACCTGCATTTGGTGATTATAGATACTCATTAAAGTATTAATAAAATGAGATGGTAAAAAAGGGTCCCATATCCAACAACGACCCATGACCTCATCAACCTTTACGATAAATCTATTTAGAATAAAATCAATCTTTGTCTATGTTCTTCAATGTTCGTAACTAATCGATCTTAAAAGTTGCGGGGTCGTTGTCAACGAATCAGCAATTTAGCTCTTGGTGGGTTGCATTGCATTCTAGAGTCATATTGTTCCACGTCGGCTATCTGTGCATTACTCCTTTTTCGATTTCTCCGGTTAATACTTTTTTTTTTTTTTTTTATGCTCAGGTAAATTATATGGGATCTTATAACATTTTATAGTCACTATAATATGATTAGTACAAAACTATCTCACCCTTCAAAAGAACTTATAAAAATTCATGTAATTACAACATATCATCGGTTTAACTATGTGCACTTGTCAAGTAATGCATAAACATTGAATTTTAAAGTTCTATCCAAGCATCCTATTATTTGTCAGACTAAAGTCAGACTGTAAATTAAAATTTGAACGGTATCGAGAAAAATGATTGGATAGTTGGATAGAGTTTTAAAATACAATGTTTTAATTTGTGTCGAAATATGTTTAAAATTTTGTTTTAAAAAAATAATAAATCAAACTTTTAAGTTTGAAAACATTTGACGATATACCATAATTTGTTTTTTTTTTGGTAAAAAGGTTAGATATAACATAGTTCCCATGGAAAAATAGACAATTGGTGAATTAATCGTATATTATTTTTTATATATCATTATTTTCCAGTAATAATGTGATCGTACCATTTTTTTGAGATAATAATTGGTTTATTTTGAATCGAGTTGCACTTTACACCTAGTACAATATATTACTTTATAAATATATACAAGGTAAGTTTTAGAGGGTTTGTTATACACATTTTCTTGTATCTTCGGTTAATACTAATGATGATTGTAATCTGTTTTCACTTTATTTAGTTATATATTCTTAGATGATAAAAAATATTTATAACGAAAATAGTTTTTTTTATTGTTGTTGTTAACAACGAAAACATTTTTTTGTATTGTATTGTGGAGGTAAATTCTAGATCTTAGATCTAATTTACATTTTGTGTAAATACTCGGTGGATTGGATGATAAAATAGAGTCGAATCCACATTTCAAAACAGACACGCATTTAATAAAAATATTTTTTAATAAAAAAAGAAGCAAGGAAAATATTTTCTTAAGGTTCGAATGGTAACTGCAGTTTAAGTGGAGAAAAGTATCAGCAAACTGAATCATCTATTTTTTGGGTAATCTTCATTCTACTGCATTCTTAGTTTATTTCTTTAAAAAACTACATTGCAATTAGTGCACAACGATTGTCTTTTAACTTTTTCTATTTGCACCACTGCGAATTCTTACTTATGAATGATAAAAAATAAATTTAATATTCATATAATTTTGTTTGTCTTTAACCGCTGCATCCATTTAAAATCTTATTAGATACGTTAAAAGTTAAAAAAAAAAAAACAAGAAAAAAGGATATGTTGAAGGGTACATGAGAGGCCACGTAGGAAGCAGTTCTCGTAACTAATAGAAAAGTATTCGAAAGAACGAACACAGCTTGAGCTTTGTATTGGTTGTCTGCGGTACGTTCCTCGCATGTCCACATCCCTTTTAAAGTTTGATGTACTAATGTTGGGGAGATTCTTTCCCAGAAATAACAATGTTAGATTAACGTTGTTATAAGAATAAAGGCAGTTGATTTAAATAAAATAATTTTGGACAGACGTAGGCAATTGGATAGCAGTGAAGGGACAGCCTCCGTAGCAAGACCTGACATATTAGCTTTTTGTGTGGTTTAAACCTTATATGATATATTAGTTTCAGTATATAGCAAAAGAAAACTATTATGTCGATCTGTTTATTTTTCAAGATATAAATATTTTAGACTATACGATTAAGACCAAACCAAAGTTTCTGATATTGCTACTTGCTAGTCTAAGAAACCATTTGGTTATTACGGCTTTAGAAATTTTCAAGATAGTCTTGATTTTTTTAACTCTCTAAACATTGTGGAAAATGAATGTCCTCGAATATTGATAAAAAGAATCCAATATTTGTCCAGTAGATGAGCCGATAAAATATCACAAACAGAAAATAATTATTTTGAGGTGGGGTGAGGAAATAAAATGCATGGATAATATCTAAGAAAGGTTTCGAGTTGTTTCGACTGTTTTGGGTGTCTAGTTGCTCCAATTATGTGAGTTATATCGAGAAAAATGATAGGATAGTTGGATAGAGTTTTAAAATACAATGTTTTAATTTGTGTCAAAATATGTTTAAAATTTTGTTTAAAAAAAATAATAAATCAAACTTTTAAGTTTGAAAACATTTGACGATATACCATAATTTGTTTTTTTGGTAAAAGGGTTAGATATACCATAGTTCCCATGGAAAAATAGACAATTGGTGAATTAATTGTATATTATTTTTTATATATCATTATTTTCAAGTAATAGTGTGATCGTACCATTTTTCGAAATAATAATTGGTTTATTTTGAATCGAATTGCACTTTACAACTAGTATAATATATTAATTTATAAATATATACAAAATAAGTTTTAGAGGGTTTGTTATACACATTTTCTTGTATCTTCGGTTAATACTAATGATGATTGTAATATGTTTTCACTTTATTTAGTTATATATTCTTAGATGATAAAAAAAAATTATAACGAAAACAGTTTTTTTTTGTATTGTATTGTATTGTGGAGGTAAATTCTAGGTCTCAGATCTAATTTACTTTTTCTTCAAATACTTTGTGGATTGGATGATAAAATAGAGTCGAATCTACATTTTAAAGCAGACACGCATCTAATAAAAACATTCTTTAATAAAAAAAAGAAGCAAAGAAAATATTTTCTTAAGGTTCGAATGGTAACTGCAGTTTAAGTGGAGAAAACTATTAGCAAACTGAATCATTTATTTTTTTGGGTAGTTTTCATTCTGCTGCGTTCCTAATTTATTTCTTTAAAAAGCTAGATTGCAATTGGTGCACAATAATTTTCTTTTAACTTTTTTCTATTTGCATTATTTCGATTTTTTACTCATGAATGATAAAAAAAATAGTTTAATTTTTATATAGTTTTCTTTGTCTTTGACCGCTGCATCCATTAAAAATTTTATTAGATATGTTAAAAGCAAAAAAAAACAAAAAAAAAGGATATGTTGAAAGGTACATGAGAGGCCACGTAGGAGGCAGTTCTCGTAACTAATAGAAAAGTATTTGAAAGAACGAACACAGCTCGAGCTTCGTATTGGTCGTCTACGGTACGTTACTCGCATGTCCACATCCCTTTTAAAGTTTGATGTGCTAATGTTGGGGAGATTCTTTCCCAGAAATAATAATGTTAGATTAACGTTGTTATAAGAATAAAGGCAGTTGATTTAAATAAAATAATTTTGGACACCCGTAGGCGATTGGATAGCAGTGAAGGGACAGCCTCCGTAGCAAGACCTGACATATATTATTTTTTGTGTGGTTTAGACCCTATATGATATATTAGTTTCAGTATATAGCAAAAGAAAACTATTATGTCGGTTTGTTTATTTCAAGATATAAATATTTTAGACTATACGATTAAGACCAAATCAAAGTTTCTTATATTGCTACTTGCTAGTCTAAGAAACCATTTGGTTATTACGGCTTTAGAAATTTTCAAGATAGTCTTGATTTTCTTAACTCTCTAAACATTGTGGAAAATGAATGTCCTCGAATATTGATGAAAAGGATCCAATATTTGTTCAGTAGATGAGCCGATAAAATATCACAAACAGAAAATAATTATTTTGAGGTGGGGTGAGGAAATAAAATGCATGGCCAATATCTAAGAAAGGTTTCGAGTTGTTTCGACTGTTTTGGGTGTCTAGTAGCTTCAATTATGTGAGTATGTCGGGCCAAAAATACAAGAGAGACATCCACTGGTTAAAAAGTTATTTTGATATTTTTATAATTTCTACTTTCTGTAAGTAAGAGACACGACAACGAACCTCCAAGGAGTTGTAAAGAAGAAGAATGACACCCCTTGACAATAACATAGCATAGAAGAATTAACAAAAAAAAAAAAAAAAAAAAAAACACTATAGCATAGAAGAACAAAGATGGGCCTGTTGGGATTTTTTTAAGATGCCGATTTTTGGGCTCTTTCATTATATAGATGCTTAACTAAAAGTAACGTTTTATTTGTTTTATTTTTCTCAACAGTTTATTTGATTCATGGAATTTGATAAATTTTATTTGTAATATAAGTATAATTGATATTTCATTTGACAAAAGAGTATAATTGATATTTTATTTGTAATATAAGTAAATAAGATAATTATTAGAGTACATGTATAATTGATATTTTATTTGTAATATAAGTAAATAAGATAATCATTAGAGTACATGTATATGCCTATATCTTTTGTTCGAGTGCCATTTTCAAACCTTTTAGCATTATGACCTTCTCAAGAGTTCTGAAAACTCTGTAGGATTTTGTCTTTTTTATAAATCAGTAAATCTAATTAATTCTTATGTTAACATCAGATGTGATTGAATTGATTAGTTAAAAGACATCCTTTAAAGTTTGGTCTAGAACTATATAAATCAAAACATATATAGGGGAAATCTGAAGTTTTCGCTTTAACAAAAATAAATTAATTTGTTTCTTTCCTCTGCAAAATAATTGTATTCGATGAAATAGATTTTTTTGAAAAAAATATATAATGTCTAAATTAATAATATATTTCCTGTGATATGATTTTAACACTTCATTATACATTTCCGTTTATTCAACAACTTTGTTACATAGTTCAATTTTTATAGTTTTAAAATAATAAAACCAAATGATTTATAAATTTTCGATTTAACCTCCCCTTCTGCTTGCGTTTGTTCATATTTGTTGGTTACGTTTTTTCCCCCTCAGCTTTTGGTCCTTAAAATATATAGTCAGAAAATGATAAATGTGAAAATATTTATAAAATCGGTTCTGTAAGTCTTCAAATTTTTTATAAAGGTGTATTCGAAATCTGTAAGTTTTTTCTTTTCTTTTTCTGTTATTACTGAATTTTCGAGAGTATTTTTTTGGGGTCAAAATTTACATTCTATTATAATGTTGACAAAAAGATATATGAAAATCTTTTACTCTAAACATGAATTCAATCAAATTTATAAATTGTAAGAAAAAGAATTAAACAAAAATCTTTTCAAATATTATTGAATTTCTGAGAGTATTTTTTTGGGGTCAAAATTTACATTCTATTATAATGTTGACAAAAAGATATATGAAAATCTTTAGCTTTAAACATGAATTCAATCAAGTTTATAAATTGTAAAAAAAAAATTAAACAATTTTTTTTTCAAAAACTCTAAACAAATTTTTTTAAAAAATCCATAGAAAAGATCAAAATTAATTACAAAATTTTGAATGCTAAATCTACATTACGATTAGAAAATAAATTGAACTACTGAAATCACTAATGATCAAATGGATATTTCAAATGACAGGATCCAAAATCTGGTTAGTTTTCGCTTCGTTGATAGATTTAGTATCAAACTAGAAAAAAATGTTTAAAGAAAAACATTAGAAACCCTTTTGAAAAAGTCAAACAAAAAACTTGATTAAAATCTGTAAGAAGAAAAATCAAAATTTAAAATCTTAAAAAAAAAAAAAACCTTGAATGCTAAATCTATATAAGAATATAAGAAAATAAATTGAACTTATAAAATTTCTAACGATCCAATGACTATGTCAATTGGCGGGATCTAAAGTTTGGTTAATTTTCAAACCATTAAGTAAGTTTAGTATCCAATTTGAAAACAAAATTAAATTTGGTGAAAAAAAAAGAAAAAAAATAATAATTTGAAAATCTTTTTTATGAGATGAAAATTTGATCCGGCCAATGGGATTGCTTCCGGGGGCAGAGAGCATTATTGGACACTTTCTTCGTGAGGTTTGGCATTTGTGGGCAATGTTTTGCTTTATCCATTCTCCATCATATATTTTCTGCATAATAACAAAAGATTGGACTGTACCAAAAAAAATAAAAATAACAAAAGATTGGTTAACTCAAAACATTAGACTTGGAGTTTGTTAGTAATGCACCAGGAAATAAAGTAAAAGTTATGAACATGCAATAGCTACGACATGTCACCCGGAACTAAGAAAGGATAATTCAATAACAAACTATAACATAACAAATTTTGATAAATGGAAAGACTTATAGTTTCATTTTTCAAGCAGCGTGAGTACTATTAACAATTTTGATCCAAACTAATTCTTTTTAGGTCTAACTTTATTTCCGCACAGTTTTGCTGTTAGTTGGATGGCCAAATGAAATCGAACCTAGGTCTTGAAGCAGGTACATACCCAATCCCAAACCATTGAGATACCACCACTTGGTTAAGTACCATTTACAGTCACAATTACAGTTACAATCTCTAAACATTAAACTAGCTAGTTTCAACAAACCAGTTTCATCATCCCAATCAAAATTCTGAAGATCCAATGGATCTAAGATATAACATATGATTCTAATTTTCCAATCCCCATACCAAAAGTTTGAAAATTTATTTTACACAAAACTAAATATATAAAAACTTACGGATGCGTGACTGGCGCGTTAAAGAATTGTGATTGTTACGACGGAGTTGGCATCTTCATAACTGGTAAAGTCGGGCCTGGCTGGACCAATTCACAACCGTAGAAACAACGGTAGAAACCAACAGTGATCATGTTCATCTGAGCCAAACCAAAGATTTAAGAGATTAACATAGACAAAAACTAGCAAGATAATCAAGTATTTGATCGGAGAAAAACTTTCTAAATTTTATTTGAATTCTGTTGGGAAAGGAAAAGAGATGGAGAAAGGCGTTGGAATAATAGAATTGATATTTTTACTTGCAACTTACAAGATGCATATTTATAAGGCAATAACTAACTGTAGGAAAAGTTACTGTTTCTTCAATATTTCAAAATTTAAATGTTTTTAACGGTAGAAATTTACCGTTTCCTTAGTATTTCCATTTTTAATGGTAAGATGTTTTCTTAATTTTTCCATTTTAATGTTTTTCTAACGGTAGGAAAAGTAACTGTTTCCTTCGTATTTCCATTTTTGTTTTGTTTTCTTTTTTGTCAAAGTCGGTATTGTTTTCAATTAAAAAAAAATCTATTCCCATCACTACGTTATGTTGGGCTTAGTGGCTTCTTTGAGGCCCATTAAGAATAATAGGACAAAACTGTAAATAGAAGAGCTTGTAATCCCTTGCTGAGAAACTTAGGAAGATCCAGAGAACAGTAACTTTTAAAAGATCTCTCTCCCTTATAGAAGAGTGAGCTTGGAATCCCTTCCAGTGTTGCTTGTAGAATGTTCTCAGGTACTAAACCCGAAACCCGGTTTATCCTGGAAGAGACCGAGTCACAACAACTACAACAACAACTTGGTGGAGAATTATTACCGGAGAATATATAACTGTTATGATATTAACCCGCGGTATAACTGTTAGATTCGAAACTGGTAGGTTTTGTTAAATTTTCTTAGATTTGTAAGGGGGAAAACATAACTTGAGAGTTGAGACTTGAGAGCCCCATTTGTTTCTTTCCTCTGCAAAATAGTTCGATTCGATGAAATATAATTTTTGAGATAAATATATAATGTCTAAATTAATAATATATCTTGTGATATAATTTTAACACTTCATCATATATTCCCGTTTATTCAATTTCGTTTTGGTTTGAAAAAATAAAACCAAACGATTTATAAATGTTCGATTTAACCTTTTCTGTTTGGTTTTGTTCATATTTTTTTGTTTACGTTTTTCTCCCCCTCACCTTTGGTCCTTAAAAATATTTTTGTTAGCCAGAAAATAATAAATATGACAATAGTCACGTATCATATTAACCAGAATATTTATAAAACCGGTTCAACCATTATCTGTTACAAGCTCGGTTCTAAACCACCTCTTCTTATCCGATTGGTTCGTAACAATAAGATTGTGATGACGTAACATTATTACATATTAAACGGAACCATAATCTCATTAACTCTACCAGTAATCTGGAAGGGTGGATTATAACCAGCGATCAAATAAGCCGGCGACTTTCCTTTGCTCTTCTCAATAGGCATAATCCACTTAGTTCTCTGCAGGCTAGCCATCAAAGCCGCAGTTTCTTTCTTGGCTGAATCATCCGACACGAAACCACCGAACTGCCTCACGGCTACGTACGTTGGTTTCCATGGCTGCACGTGGAGGCCATCAGCCAAAGGTGGGTTTTGTTGGTTCTTCTTCGGGAGGTAGAAGGAGACGGTGTAGACTGATTTTCCCGGCGTTGATTCTGTGATCACTGGAGCTGTCATGTCCATCTTCACTTTGCTCTTGTTATCTCCTTGTATGTAACTAAATAATCTACAAACCCCAAAACGATATCAGTATCAGATTCATTAGTGTACAAACATTAGTTACATTCGATTTTATGATATACAGAAACCGAAAGAAAACCAAATTGTATATTGGTTTTTTTTTTTTTATTTGTTGGCTTATAACAAATATTAGGAATAGATTGAAAAAATGTAAGTTACCGTAGGAAACCGGTTTTGGTGGCTTGAGTCATAGATGGAGCTGGGATAGGATCAGTGGACATCCAGACTGCAGCGTTATACATGCGGATCTCATAGCCATTTCCAGCCTCCACCAATTTATAGGTTGGGCACTCGTACTGGTCACATATTTTTGGACGTATCCCCAAAGATTGACTCAATGGCTTGGGAGCTTGAGCACATGATCCAACCACGACTAGGCTGAAGTAGAACGAGAACTTTAAGATATTTAAACTGGTTTCCATGTCTTTAATAGATTTTTGGATTTGTAGATATGAAGTGGAATGTATTGTGTGATGGAGTGTAATTTATAGAGGCGCTTTTGGGCAATGAGATGATAAGAATAGAACACACGTAATTAATAATTCTGACTAGCTCAAGTTGTAGTCCAAGTTTGACCCTCTTTGGCAAGACAGCTATGAAATACTTTAGAGGGAATGAATGTGGAATTTGATTATATGTTTGCCAAGTTCAGCGGATGTTTGCGTTAAAAAGTTCATTGCTTATGGACAATATCTATTAATTAGAGGTAATATTTATTTCTATATTGTTATTTTTAAATTGAGGCGATTTGAAGCATGTTAAATAAAATCCATTGATATTGGTTTATGTATGCGCTTTTGGGCAATGAAATGATACGAATTGAGTAAAAGTTATAAATATCTTTGACAAGCTAAAGTTGTAAATGTGATCCTCTATGAAAAATTCTTTTGAGGGATTGAATGATACATGTTTGCCAACTGTAGCGGATATTTGCCTAAAAATTGTTCATTGCTTATGGACAATATCTATTAATTAGAAGTAATATTTATTTCTATATTATTCTTTTAAAATTGAGGCTATTTGAAAAAATTTAAATAAAATCCATCGGTAAAAGAAAAAATAGTTGCCGACAAAAAAAAAGAAAAAAAGAAAAAAAAGAAAAAAAAGTTAAGTTATATATATATTGCATATTATCTATGTCACCATATATTTAAGGAGTTATTGATGGAAAAAAACTATTGAAAGCATCACACTAGTAACAAAGATTAGTTGACCAATAAATTTTTTTATTGTATTTTATTTTAAAAGCTAGGTTGACAAAGAAAGCAACAGTATGACTGAAGTTCAGTCACCCAATTGATATTTTGGGAGAATATTCTTGAAATATAATTGGGCCTTATAAGTAATTACTAAGAAATAACTATCAACTAGGTTACAAACTAGAAGTTCATGATCAACCTGTTTGGATCCATTGATAAGAAAATGTTAGAATCTCACATTAAAACAAGCTACTTATTGTCAAATAGTTTTAAGTTATAATCCCCATGAAAGTTATAGACAACTTACAATCTCCCTTGTTATCCAAAAAAAATAAAAAAATAAATACAAGTGTTCTATCAAAACGATGGAAGAATCTGTTATATAGATTATAACATTATATAGATTTTGCTACAACATCATATAGATTTTGCTTTGATATTAAAATTTGCAGGAAATAATGGGAGTATGAGTGTGATGCTCAATTATCCAACTTATCGGAACATTAAATCTCTTTGGGGCCTCACACATTTGACATTACACAAAGGCTGGCGTGACCAGTTCACAATTCATCCAAGTATGATTTGGACATCATCTAATTATGGTTCTGAGACTGCAAACTTACTTTCACATGTCTGATAATTCCATCTCTCTTCCAATATCAAAGATTTTTTTGGTGTTCAACGACCTAAACAACCAAAACAACAACAAAACTTGTGTGGCAACATTAACAAGATCGCACCTGCCGAACCATTTTTTTAACGATTCTTTAAACTCGATTTAAATCGTTGACAACAAAAAAAAACTCACTTTTAGTCCAGAATAATGTCAAAACCTCAACATTTCCCCCTTGAAACTTTCATGATAGATAGAAATCAGGGGCTGTTCATATAAAGCCCAACATTAATAAAAAGCCCGATATTATAGAAAACATAAAATAAAGTTGTGTTTTTAGTTTGTCTTCAAAAAGATACAAAATGAGATTAGCCTAAACAAAAATAAAAGATATAAGTATAATTTTGGTGTTAGATAATCAATATTCAAAAAATATTCTTATTGAAGGCCCTTAAAAATTCTTTTAATCACACCTAGAAAATCGAAATGATTTAAATTATTTATTGAAGGCCAAAACATGTTCCATGACAAAAGTCAAAAGATAGAAGTATAATTATATTGGGCCAGCTGTCGACCGAATAAATCTTGGAAATGAACCCAATCCAAATTATCATATAAAAATGATCGGTAAACTATATAATAGACTCGATAGGCTAATTAAATGACCTCTGTGCTAAGTTTTAAAATAACTTGGATGATGGGCATGACAGCTAAAACTAAATTTGCGTTTTTAGGTGACGATTAATATGTGAATTCAACCTTCATTGGGTTATTGAATTCAATATGCATATGCATTTATGATAATAGTTGTTTAACGTTTATAGGCTTATAGGCAGCTAGTATAGTTTTTTTCCTTCTTTTTGATAATATATAGCCAAGCATATTTGGGAGATATAAATCTTGACTAAAGTTTATATTATATGGTCTCCCTTGTTTTTAATAAGCACATTTGTACATAGTTAGATAACTATATAATGACAGCTATGGAAATTGCGTTTTAGTGACTTTTTTAATATTTTGGTGGTTACAAGTTACAACCACCATCATTTACTCTGTAACTCGTCAAGCTGGCGTTTTAAATATTATGGCGGTCCTTTACTTTCTAAACAAACTTAGCTATATAAAAAATAAAACTTGGGGTAAATAATTCCGTGAATAATACAATTAAATATAATAAAGGCCAATTTTTGAAATCGAATCCTTAAATTTATTGTTAAAATTAGAACATAGTAAATTTCTTTCTGACAATAAAATTGTGAAAATGTTTAACTTTTAGAAATTTTCCCTTAAAGTAAACATCCAATATTCCAAGAACTAGATCGATAATATGTAATAAAATTTTTTTTACTATAAGCATGCATGAGCCCTGGCATGTGTTGAACAGTATAAATAGGTGTTACTTGTTTCTTTCCATAATGAGAGGACAAGCCCTTCACATTTCACAAAATATATACTAAATAGTTTGTTCTTCGTGATAAGCTAAAACTAGAGGAGGATTGATAGAAAATGTGGAGGCTGAGAATTGCAGCTGAAGCTGGAGACAAGACTCACTTGTTCACAACCAACAACTATGCCGGTAGACAGATTTGGGAGTTTGATGCAAACTCAGGCTCTCCTGAAGAACTCGCTGAGGTCAATAAGGTTCGACAGAATTTCTCAGGCAATCCATCTCGTTTCAAGCCTTGTGCTGATCTACTTTGGCGCATGCAGGTGAATACTTTTACATATAATGTTTTTATTTTGGGTCTTAGGGCCATATGTATTGGCTTAAATCATCCATTTCCGTGTACAACACCACACTTAAAAACCACACTCTAACCATATATATGCTCTTTTTCTTTCTTTTCTTGCAACATAATTATGTACGTGTAATTTTTTTTTTTTGTTTTTTCATAAACCACGAGAGTTACTTACCTTTGGCCCATAATTATGTACGTACAGTTTCTAAGGGAGAAGAAGTTTGAGCAGAAGATTCCACGAGTGATAATAGAGGATGCACAGAAGATAACGTATGAAGATGCCAAGACGACACTAAGAAGAGGGATACTTTATTTCGCGGCCTTGCAAGCTGATGATGGACACTGGCCTGCTGAAAATTCCGGTTCCATGTTTTTCGAAGCTCCCTTTGTGAGCTACACATACTCTATTTGATATTTATTAATATCCAAAAGTAATAGTATATATATATATATATATTAAACGATGAAAACAATTTACAGGTCATAAGCTTGTACATCACTGGGCATTTGGATAAAGTCTTCTCATTGGAGCATCGAAAAGAGCTGCTGCGTTACATGTACAACCATCAGGTATACATGTAACACACGTATTGATATGTATACATATATGTACGTTCATGGAGAATTAAGTGATATGTAAATCATATACGTTCATTTGTAGAACGATGATGGTGGATGGGGAATACATGTGGAAAGCCAGAGTGTTATGTTCTGTACTGTCATCAACTACATCTGTCTAAGAATTTTCGGGATAGAGCCTGACCATGATGGTCAAGAAAGTGTTTGTGCAAGGGCTCGAAAGTGGATCCTCGACCACGGTGGTGCCACCTATACGCCTTTGATCGGAAAGCTTTGGCTTTCGGTATGTATATATATCTTTTGTCAGAATGATGTCACACATCAAAATTGAAGTCATATATCTGTATCTAACATAGTATATAATGAACATGAATTAGAAGTCTATGATTACTAAAATACTTGTATCATTTTTATAATATTCCTTAAAAATTTTAGATTTCTTATTAGTAAACCTTCTTCATTTAGATCATTTGTTCACATACACAGATTCTTGGAGTGCACGATTGGTCTGGTTGCAAACCGATACCACCTGAGTTTTGGATGCTTCCTTCTTCTTCTCCCTTAAATGGAGGTTTTCACATGAATTTCTATGATGTGCTAATTACCATTTTCTTGAGCTAGTAGCAATCGAGTCGGTCCAACAATTTCCCTGAAGTAATTTCATAAACTGCAGGCAATCTCTGGATTTATTTCCGGGACATTTTCATGGGCGTGTCATACTTGTATGGCAAGAAATTTGTCGCTAGCCCAACACCTCTGATTGCGCAGCTCCGAGAAGAGCTTTATCCTCAGCCTTACAACAAAATCGATTGGAGCCAAGCTCGCCATCTATGCGCAAAGGTACGTATTCATCCTCCTATGCTTTCATTGGTTCTAATTAACGCTGATGTAATTAATCGTTTGTACCATTGTATGTAGAAATATTATCATCTTCATATTTTAAAATATAAAACATATTTTTTTTGCGTCAATTGTGAAAAATTTATAAACATGATCGTCAACGCAAACAAATTTGCAATTTCCAAATAAACCGCCAAATATTTTGATTTTATTTGAAGTTAATTAAACACACTACTCTAACATGTAAAAATAGTGAGTTTAATTAATTAATAGATGCCACATAATGTTGATGATAATTATGATGCTGCAGGAAGACCTTTACTATCCACAGTCATATGTACAAGACTTGTTTTGGAAAAGTGTTCATATGTTCTCAGAGAATGTCTTAAATCAATGGCCTTTCAACAAGCTCATTAGACAAAAAGCTCTCCGCAAAACAATAGAACTTATTCACTACTATGACGAAGTCACCAGATACATTACTGGTGGATGTGTACAAAAGGTATTTATTTCCCATTCTAAAACTTAGTAACTTTGACTTGATATATATGCTATTGTTTGTTGATTTGAAAAAAATATTATTTTATTTTTCTTGTTCCTTTTAGTAATGCTTTTTTTCTTTTTCTTTTTCTTGTTAAGCCGTTTCATATGCTTGCTTGTTGGATAGAAGACCCAGAGAGTGATTATTTTAAGAAGCATCTGGCTAGAGTCGAAGATTATATATGGATTGGAGAGGATGGTCTAAAAATCCAGGTTAAAACTTGTTTATTTGGGTTAAAAATTTATCTTTCCTCACACTCTTAGTAACTTGCAAAAAAAATGGATTTTACTTGTGTAGTCTTTTGGTAGCCAGTTGTGGGATACGGCCCTATCGCTCCAAGTCGTGTTAAGTGCTGCTGCTGATGTTGATGATGAGATTATTAAAGCAACGTTGGTCAAGGGATACAAGTTCTTGGAGAAATCTCAGATGACACAGAATCCTCCTGGTGACCATATGAAAATGTTCAGGCACATTACAAAAGGTGGATGGACTTTTTCAGACCAAGATCAAGGATGGCCTGTTTCTGATTGTACTGCTGAGAGTTTAGAGGTTTGTTAATTTAAATATTCTTAATAATGAATCTTAATTTGTGATTCCATGTTGTTGTATGTATAGTAATTAATCGTAACATCATACAGTGCTGCCTAATCTTTGAAAGCATGCCATCTGAGATCATTGGTGAGAAAATGAATGTAGAGAGACTCTATGACTCTGTCAATTTTCTTCTCAGTTTGCAGGTAAGTCAAAATATTATTTTCTCTTAAAACATTGATTGATTTTTTATTTTCGTATCAAATTCTCATAAACTGTAAAAAAAAAAACAGAGCAAGAATGGAGGTATATCAGCGTGGGAGCCAGCCCTTGGGAAAACCTGGCTAGAGGTAATAATTCTTACATTATAATTTTAGTTCTTCCTATTTAATATTTCTTGTTCTATTTTGATATAAATGAAATAAGAGAGTAAATATAGTTTTAACAATACTATACATCATCTCAATGCAGTGGCTCAGTCCAGTGGAGTTTATGGAAAACACAGTCACTGAGCATGAGTACTTTATCTCTTTATTTCTTTCTTTCATTCTTTTGTTAAATATAGAATATTATGTTGGGGCTTACTTAGGCTATCGGATCGATCATTAGGTATATAGAATGCACAGGATCAACAATAATAGCATTGGCAAGGTTCAAGAAACAGTTTCCAGGGCACAGAGCAGAAGAAGTTGAAACGTTAATAACAAAGGGAGTTAAATACATAGAGGACTTACAAATGGTGGATGGTTCATGGTATGGAAATTGGGGAGTGTGTTTCATCTATGGAACCCTTTTTGCGGTAAGAGGTCTAGTGGCAGCAGGCAAGACTTATTGTAACTGTGAGGCAATTCGTAGAGCGGTTCAGTTCTTTCTGAACACACAAAACGTTGAAGGCGGTTGGGGAGAGAGTTATCTATCTTGCCCCAACAAGAAATATATTCCTTTAGAAGGAAACAAGAGTAATGTGGTGAATACAGGACAAGCACTAATGGGTCTAATTATGAGTGGTCAGATGGAGAGAGATCCTTTACCGGTTCATCGTGCTGCCAAAGTGTTGATCAATTCACAGATGGATAACGGCGATTTCCCGCAAGAGGTGATTATAATACTCCAAAGCATTTTTAATTCAAGTCACTACATTGGAAGTATAACATTTTTTATTTATTTTTTTTTTGCAGGAAATGAGAGGAGTTTTCAAGATGAATGTGATGCTACATTATCCAACCTTTAGGAATATATTCACTCTCTGGGCACTCACATATTATATTCAAGTTCTGCGTCCGTAACAACTCGATCACATTTGCAGCTTATCATCAAAACTATTTAAAAAATGCATCTTTAATTAGTTTTACGATTTATAATAAGCATCTTCACTTTTATTGGCTTGATCCAGAAACAAGATGAAAGTTTTACATTTGGATATTCTACAAAAAGAAACAAGAAAATCTTTTTTTTTTTTTTTTCTTACAAGACAAATCAAAGAAATTTGGCAGTAGTGGAACAAAGAACAGTATTAGAATTGCTTCCAACTTAAATTGAGGCCTCTGCACTACAGCAGCCAATCCCCTATTGTGTGTGCTTTATAGTACGATGAGCAGGTTACTCAATCTTTCTAACTTCATTTAGAAAACATATAGAGCTTAAAGTGAAAACAATTCAAAAAGTTCCATTTATTAGTCATAGCGATAATGTGGACCGGAGAACAAGAAAATAGATGATTTATAGACTGGACTTTACGAATAGTACTTTTGGAAAACATACAAAATTTTGTTTTCTTTTTTTCAAGATTAAAATAGACTTGAGAGGCAGGCTAGCGATAATTTAGTATTCACTCAAATAAAGCAACGATGCGTTTAGTTCAAGCTAAACACACACATACAGTCAAATTTTACTGTTTTAAAAATCTGAAAACTCGTGGGGAGAAGATCATAATTCTTGATATTTTGGTCCTAAATTATTTTTGAACAAACGAGGATGCATGCAAAAAAATATTGTTAAACGTGACAATATACACTCAAATGAATTAATGGTGCCCTTGACGTGCTACTAACTCAAACAGATTTGCCAAGGAAATGGGCTGTTTTGACTCTTGCCTCAAATCGAAAGTCACTGTTTTAGCTTGACCAATACCTACAGTTACATCATCATTTCTCATTAAGCATAAACTAAAGATTCTTGAAGAGATCTATAACTATTTACAGAACATTCACTCCTAGGAGACATTCATTTGAAAGAAATAAACCCAATTCAAGATTTGCAATTGAGACTGTGATAATAAAGATTCATGGCGATAGAAGCATGGTTTATGAGATTTCCAGGGGAGTAACATGGATATCCACTCGAAAGAATCCGACAATCCACATGAGAACATGCATAGTTTATGTTATCTAGAAGTGTTGCTTGATCCGAAGAAGGTTTAGCCACACACCAAGTCTTCATCTGTAAAACAAACTTACAACAAAGTTCACTGAGTAAGAAGAAAAATGCAATCAGGTTGCAGTTTTTTAAACGTTGATAATTTGGTCTATAAGCCTACACCTCTGCGTTTACTTTGATGAAGTTTCTTTCTGTGAAACCAAAAAAAAAAAAAGAAGTTATTTAGGATTATCTTACGGTTTAAGTTTAAACTTTGAGTGACATTTAATGTTAAGTAATTAAACTAGGATGATTGATTAGTTGTGATTTTGATTACCTGAAGAGATGCAGAAGAAGAAGAGGAAGGAAAGGCATATCCATGCTTTAGCCATTCTTTGATTTTTTGTTTTGTTTGAGTGAATAACTCTTCTACAATCTTTGTTATATATATATATATAAATGCAGAGCAAGTGAATCAGTGATGAGTTTTTCTTTTTGTAAAAAACAAACAATTTTAAAAGAAAGTTAGACGTTATAAAAAAATAAAATAAAATAAAGTTAGACATTAAAAACCAAACAACTTTAAAAAAAAAAAAATCTACATCTACTAATTAATGTGTTCAGGCTTTTAAGGTGAATAATCCAGCGATTGTTTCTTATAGGAAAAGTAAGAGTTTTAGCAAAAATGTTGTTATAACAACTCCAACCCATTTTTCTATATTTTACTCCAAAATAGAGTAATTCTATAATAGAGATAGATTTTACTCCAACTCATTCCTCTAATTTTAATTCTAAAAGAATATTCTAAGTATATTCTTAATAATTAATTTTCTAAAAATATCAATTATTTATCAAAATTATAAATTTAATCCACATGTTTTATTTTAAACCATAAATTCAATAAAATTATAATTTATTACATAAATAAAATTACTAGATTTTGTTGCGCTATGTTTAATTTGTGCTGTTTTTCTTTAATTTTGGTATTTTTATTATGTTATTTATTGATTATATTATTGGGTTTCTAATAAATAAAAGTTGTTGTTATATTTTACAGTTTTAATTATATAGCTATTTTTAATTTATTACCAACATTGATCTAACTACATAATCAAAATATTATTAATAATATTATTTAAGTATAAGACAAAAAAATATAAAAGTGAAAAAACTATTTTATAAATAACAAAATTTTTACTCTATAATAGAATAATAAATAGGATTAGTTCAAATATATAGTAAGTTTTTCAAAACTCTATTTTAGAGTGACATATAGAGTGGGATTAGAGCATTTTTTACTCTATAATAGAGTTTAGAGGAGAAAATAGTGTGGTTGGAGATGCTCTTATAAACATATTCTTTGGCTTTAAATCTTAAGAATCTCGACATCATTAACAGAAAAAAAAATCTCGATGTTAGTGAGTATGACTATTTTCTTTTATAAGAGCACTATTAATGGAGATATCTCATAGAGTCTCTCACTATTAAATATAATAAAACTAATAAAATATTTAGTTTTTAATAAAATTTGGTGAGAACAAATAGAGAGACACATGACAGTTTATAATTGGTTCAGATTATATTCTCATAAATCAAATCTACAATAGTTTTAAAACCTAATTAAATAGTTTATTTGTTATTATTATTTTTTATTTTTATTTCTATAAATCATAAAATAAAATTATATATCTAACAAGTTCCATTATGCATAAATTTAAATTATATAATAATATTAGTTTTAATTAATATTAGTTAAATTACAATAATATTTATTTAAAACTATTTTAGCTAATAAAAAGCAAAATTTTGAAATTTGGAAAAATAAAACAGAAAATATATTTTTATATTATTAAAATTATGTATAATAATTATTTTTCCCCTATATATAGACATCATATATGGCAAAAGTTTAGTCCAACATCAAGTGAATATTAGAGCCAAATTAGTTATAAGTTTGATCATGATTTTATATGTTATTTATATATTCTTTCATTTCAAATTTATTTCTTTTGACTTTATACTATGTATTTTTATTCTTAATTTTAAAAGAATATAACTCTTTTTGTACTATTTATGTTGTGTATTATTATTACTATCATAGAATATATAAACAAATACAATTAATTAATGAAAGTGAATCTATTTAAAATAAAATTTGATATGATTTAAAAATATTAATTACAGCTACTTTAATTTAAGATAACATTTAAAATAAATGTTCAAGTTAAACTAGTAAAATATAAAATTATATTAAAAATAAATATTAAGAGTCTCTCACCAATGAAGGCAAAAATTCATAACAAAGTTCTAACAAAAAAAAGAAACAAAAATAATAATATTATATTGATAAAAGACTCGTTACCAATGATGTTGTCCTAAGCAAACGAAAAATGTAATTTCAGTTAAATGAAAGAGTCGCTAATTTTATTTAGAAGGTTTTGATGGAGTGAGAACATTTGAGATCTCACAGTCAAATAACAAGACATCAAAACGTGAGCTGAGCTGTAAATTAGGGGAAATTTTAGATCCAATGCTCACTTTGTACGAGAATCTTAAAAAGGATAGTTGATAAATACATTGGTTTTATGTGTATAATCCTTTATTCCTAACAACAAAAAGAAAAGAAAAAACAATTACTCCACAATAAATCTTTAAGTAATACTAGTGTATTAAATTACATTTTAACTTTCCAGTCCCACTTATCAAAAGGGAAGCGAATCTCGAAGTCTTTATTTTCCTTCAGCAGAAACTTTATTTTGGAACTGAATTTGATTAGTTCAAGAAATCAAATTTTCTAAAAAAAAGCATACTCACGCGAGTAATATGCATACAAATAAAATAAGATAATCAAAATGAGGAATGTTTCGAGAGTCTGATGTATTCGAGCAATTTGACAACCTCGGTCATGTTCGGTCTAACAGCCGGTTCCGGTTCAAGACACATCATCGCTATACCAAACACACCGTTCATCTCTTGAACCGGTGATCCTCTTAACGTGTTATCTATCACCACCTCTTCTCTCTGGTCTCTTACCACTCCTTTAACCTGTATACAATCATATTCATCACAACGACGACGTTTTTAACCAAACAAGAGGAATAATAACCCAAACAAAGAAAGAGGAAGGAACTTGTTACCCAAGTTACAAGCTTTGTTCCTTCTTCAAAAAACTCATCATCTGTTGGCCTTCTTCCAGTTAAAAGCTCCAAAAGAACAACTCCAAAACTGTAAACATCTCCTTTCATTGTGGCTTTACCCGTATCGAAATACTCTGTTTTTAAAACACACACGTGATTTAGAAATCAAAATCAAAATCAAACTAATCTATTGTTGTTATGGATTTGAATCTATTTGTTTTACAAACCAGGAGCTAAGTATCCGAATGTTCCAGCTACAAACGTGGAAACATGAGTCTTGTCTGGCTCCATCAAAGTGGCTAAACCGAAATCCGAAACCCTAGCTTCCATGTTGTGATCAAGAAGTATGTTGCTAGATTTGATATCTCTATGAATAATGTGAGGAATGCAATCATGATGAAGATAAGAAATCCCTCTAGCCGCTCCAACCGCGATTTTATATCTCGTTGCCCAATCCAAAACTTTTCTATCCTTAGATTTTCCTCCTGCAAACAAAACTTGTGGTTGAAGAAAACACTCAAAGATATATACACGTTTTTGTATTTAATTCCGTTGTTTTGCGCGTACCGTGTAGAAAAGAATCCAAGCTTCCATTAGGCATGAGCTCATAGATGAGGAGATTGTAATGTGGAGAAGTGAAGTAGCCATGGAGAGTTACAATGTTTCTGTGTTTTATATCAGCCATGGCTCCTAACTCTCTATGAAAACCTCTGTCTATCTCAGAGGTTCCTCTGTTTAATCTCTTCACAGCAAAAACTGTAGAATCATCAATGGCTAATCTGTAAACAGTTCCGAATCCTCCAAAACCGAGAATGTCTTTGTTGCTTAGCTTATGTGTCTTCTTCATAAACATGTCGGAAGAAACAGAGTTAAGCAATGGGGATCTAAACATCACCATTTTCCCTCTTCCTTTGACTGAAAGCGTAATAATAAAACATAAATTAAACTTCAGAGAAATGATTAATTCATATAATCAAAGCTAAGATTATGATCACCTGGAAATCCATTTTCATGAACTGTGTGTTTCTTCTTCCATCTCTTGTAGAGAAGAAGAGCGATTACGATTTTACCAATGACAAAAGCAACCACAGAGATTGTTATATAAAATGTTGTTTCCTTTGCATTCACCATTATTTCTCTGCATAAAACCTTCTAAGAATTTTTATGTTTTTTAGTTTTCATGAAAAAGAAGATAAGACATGAAGTTGAAATTGGTTACGGAGATAGACTCATAGACAGAAAAAAAGTAGGTTTACAACTTTTTTTTTTTATCATCACCAACTATTTGAACACGCCACATACGAACTAATTCATATGTAATTATTACGTATGAAATGAAAACTGAGTTTATACATAAAATTTCATCCGCTTTTGTTGAAATTATTAAATGAGATGTAACACACTTTATGAAAAATGTGATCATAGAACTCGTGAAAGTGGGGTACCTTTTCAGTTACCAGCTATTGTCGTTGACTTTGTGATCAGCATTTCTTATCAGATATTACAATATTGTGCCTAACATCTATAATAATTCGAAATGCTTGCAAATTATAACTTTAACATTTCTTAAGCTTGCAAATTATTCGAAATGCTTGCAAATTATAACTTTAACATTACTTAAGCCATATGAGCTTTTTACAAATTTCACTAACTGTAAGAGAGATTTTTAGCATTTGTATATTGGAAAAGTCCAGAAACCTTCACATAGTAATCAATGGTTTTTTTGTGATCCTCCATAAACTAAAATCAATAACAAAAGAACATTCCTTGGATCCCATAAATTCAATTTATCTTTTGGTACTTTATACAATGAAGAACCTCTCTCTCGCTCTCTCTTTCTCACCTTCCTAACCGAGAGAGCTCAGGTTCTGCCAACAACATATCTTGCAGCGGTTTTGCATCCATGTACCTTTCACTTCTACTGCAGAAACCATATAAAACTGAATCAGACAGAGATCCAATGAACAAGAAGATTTTGTTTTATGAAGGAAGATAATATTAGAGAAGAAAATATACTCGCAGATGTTATCGAGCTTGAGTTGTTTATGATGAAGAGTGAAATCATGACCGACATAAGTCACAACCAAACTACCAGCATCAGGATGAGGCCAGCTTCTTGAAATAGGGAACCGGAGTACGAAGGTTCCTGGTTCTTGGCCTTGAAGCGAATGTTCAGCTTCTTCCCTAGTGATGAATCCTTCCACCCATTTAGGCGACGAAGAACGCCACATTCCGTTTATCAAGCCCCGGGATATTGAGTAAGCAACAGGGAACAACCAACACCATAATTTCTCAAAATTCTCCTGAGTTATGTACTCGTAGCATCCTGATATTCCCCTTAGAAGCTCAAAATCCTGGTGGGTGAGAGATCTACTGCTGCATTTTGAAATCCTCATGAAATGTTCTTCAATCTCATTGACCACATTATTCCAATGAACATGTTGATTGTTCTGAGATATCAATATCCATGCATTTGATCCTTCTTCTATTAGATTTCTTGCCATGTTGATTTGGTAGCTGAAATTTCAAAAATAAAAGACTTTATTTCACAATGTCACAATAAATATTCTTTCTTTGTTTCTTCTCTGGTAAATGAATGATAGTGTTACTAGTTAGGTTCAAATTACCAATGGTGGGAACATCCAGAGTACAGAGAAACCTGATTTGCAAATTCCAATACTTCGTCGTCTGATGAGTTGTTTGTGATTTCCTTTAGAAGTAGCGATTTATCTGTTAACTTCCCAAGGCAATATCTAAAGATGGTAGAATCTGAGATTGTGAATCTCATTTCTGAGTTTTCTGAATCAATCGAGGAACTATCTTCTTCATGCAATCTCTTGCCATTTCCATTCTCAAACTTCTCATAGCAAACAATGCAGAAACGGTAAAAGTTTATATAAGATATGCAAACAAAAGCATTATGAAAAGAGAGATTCAGAATATACCTGTCTTGAGATTTGGTTATCAGAGTTGTATTGTTGATATGATTCCTCACTCCCAGAAACACTTTCTTTGCCCAATCTGATTCGTTTAACTGAGCAAGTGTTATGTAGAATGTCCGGTGACTCGGTACTTGATGGATGATCAATGTTAGTCACCCTATTAGGAGTAACAGAAAGCAGCCCAACATCAGGAATAATCGAAATGCAACGGATTGGATTGGAAACAGCTTGAAGGAAAGGATAATCTTTAGCATTTGGTATTTCAAATTTAATGCAGAACAATCTGTTATTACTCTTGGAGGAAAGCTGGAAAAAAAGGAATTAACAACAACAATTCTTCAGTCTTCCCCACACAAGTCACATAGAAGCAATACCATGATTACATAAAAACAGTAAGCTGTTGTTTTTACCCGAGATATCTTGAGCTTACAGGTCGAGCATCCGTTAAATAACTTAATCGGTCTATCAACAGCTGAGAATTCAACTCCTTCATAGCTTATCAAAAGAGGAGCCTCAGCCTTAGATTCACTCATCTTGGCATCCACAAGTGTATCAGCATACAGTAGTGATGCAACAACCTTACATTTAAATCCAACATGTAACATTGATGAATTATCAATCTAAAAAAGTAGACAACTTAGTGGCAAAAGTGATGAGAAATTGTAAGAGAAATGAACCTCCACGTCCTTGTGAACATTCTGGCCAATGGCATTGGATAAAACAACATCCAAGCAAAACATCTCCCTGCAAGATGCCTATAGAAGCAAGAACATAACCTAAATGAGGCGAAAATGTAAATCGATCCCAATGAATTTATAATCAGCTTTAGAAAGTCTGACCTTCCAAATACCATCATCATCTAATTCAATTTCCAATGGGGATGATTTATCGACAGATAACCATAGAGGTGGATCCTGGAAAAAATCGAAAACAAAAAAGTTTAGAATGATGGAAATAAACAAAACACAGAAAAAGAGTGTTCTAAAGGAAGAGAAGGGCAAGAGTTAAGCAGAGACCATCGTATAGTGATGCTCCACATGATCACTAGCAGGCAAGACTTCTGCACAGTGGATGAAACCTTGAACACTATAACCATCCCCGCCAACACTAAACAGTGATATCTTTCGAGAACACTCGGGATCGGTGTTCTTTGTCAGCAAAGAAGTCAAGAACCGTTCTCCTACTATCTCTCCATTAACAAAAAGCCTCATGTAATTTCTAGAAACCTATAAAAAAACAGCAGAATCAGGGATCTCAAAATGGAAAAATATACATAGGATCTTGCATTTGCTAAGAAAATCGAGTTGCTTCAGAAGAACCGTACCTCACAACCCACATGAACCCATTTTTCGAGAAGAAACTCAGATTTTGTAGATACGCTAGGAACTTGTGTCCATGAAGAAGTGTGTACAGGATCAGGAGCTTCCTTGTGAAGGAGAGTCAATGGCAAAAGGATCATTTTCTTGTTTTCATCAAGGACAAGGAAAGGTGCACTAACACTCATGTCTGAGTGAACCTGCTAAAGACAAACCACTTGATCATGGAACTGTATTATACAAAAGAGCCTAAAAACTCTCCAGAAGACCTTAAATCCAAAACATCTAATTCGAATCAGAGATGGAAAACAAAGTAAATCAATCTTATTTCCAAACATATTACAGAACTAACAGAGAAACAAACTGAGTCCGACGAATCAAGAAGAAACATGAAAAATAAAAGAAAATAAGATTTGCTTCAATTCACCTGTCTAATGATGGTAGAAGGGAATGTGGTTGAATTTAAGAGATAAACCCAGAAACAAAGAGAGAAAGTTTCGTATTCTTCATTTTCTACTTCAACATTGACATTAAAATCTTTCAACAAAGAGTATTTCTCCATCTCAATTGCAGAAACACCCGCCATTACTTCACCCTCAAAAAGCTCGACTTGTAAACGAGACCCTTAAAACCCCAGCAAACGAAAAGTAAAAAAAGCCTTTTGCTTCTCGTCCAATACAGACCGATCAAAAGCTAAAAGAGAAATGAAAATCCTCGAAAGCTTGATCCTTGGACTTGTCTTGTGTGCTTTTTCGACGGCTGTTAATAATAACGGTTGGTATCGTCTTCCGGTGGTTTACTGGTGGTGTGTTGTCGGGTGAGAGGAAAGCTATAATCTCCTGCTTCGCGTCCACCGTAAAACACAATGGTTAGCCAATTAAATCCCCAGATCCCCTTTTCTTCGGATAAAGTTTTATCAATCTAATTTAAGTTCTCTGCATATGCTTAATTAGAGCGTATATATTTATTATGACTTTTAATGACAAGAAGAAGAAGGAAATTTTATTTAAATATTACGAACTTACGAGGTCTGCCACAGACTAATATAAAGATCTATTAATGGAAACATGTTTATGAAGGTCTTTTCCTTAAACAGACATTTGATCAAGGTGAGATTTGCCATTGAGTTTCTGAGCAAAGAAGGCATCAAAGAACTCTTGTGTGCTCATACTTTTGAACAAACTTTGCTTCTCCTTTTCTACAAGGCTTTTCGCCGGACCAATCACTGTTTCTTTTCCCGGACTATGAAACATCGCAACCGATAACCTCTCTTTCTCTGAATTCACCACCGCTCTATGCTCGATGCTTCGATATCTCCCGTTTGTTATGATCTTTACAATAACAAAAAGCACTCACATCAGAAGCAAAAACATCTTCATAACAATGGGAATCATTAGCTATCTCTCTTACCTCTAAGATTTCCCCAACATTAACAACTAAAGCATTTCGAAGAGGTTTTACAACAACCCACTTGCCCTCTTTCTTGATCTGGAGTCCTTCCACTTGATTCACCTGTAATAGTATTGTGAGACCTGCAGCGTCTGAATGTGGAGTCAAACCTATAACTTGCTCTGGTTCTGGACATGGCGGGTAGTAATTGATCTTTATAGATTGCCAAACATCTTCGAACAAATCTTCCATTTCTTCGCGTTTGATCTCAAGAACACTCACCATTTTCGCTAATAGGATCTTAGCTATGCTCTTTACTTCAGAGGAGTAAGTCTCTATAGTTTCTCTGAAATACAGTCGTGAGAGGCTAATTCGTAATACAACAACAACAACACTCAGAAGTTTTTTTACCTGAAAGAAGAATGTAATTTGGAGAACAAGTGAGATTTGCGTGATCGAATTGGTTGAGTTGTGAGGATGAACATGTCTCCCCAATCGAGTTTCTGATCCTCGGACACAATGTTCACTTGTCCGAATCCTTCGAATTCACCACTTCTCTGCCACAACTTTTGCTTCTCTTCCGTGGGGAGATTAAAGAAATCTTGAACCTCTGTCTCTAGTTTGTCCAAGAAAGACGAGTCTATTCCATGATTTATTAGCTGTAGGCAGATTGAAAAACCCAACAAGAGAGTTTTTTTTAAACATGAAACATATTTCACAATCCAAAGTTTTAAGATGTAAAAAGAGACTAACTTGAAAAAATCCCCAATCTTGACAAGCGAGATCGAGCTTTTTGAGCTCGGAATCCATGGCGGAAACAGAACACAAGCGTTCCATGTCGATGACTGGAATCTGGGAACTCAGACTAGAATCATTGAGAATCTCAGTTTTGTCTTGATCAGACCGAACATACCTTGGAGGAACAGTCGTGAAGTTCTTCTCTTTCACCATCTCTAGAACTGAAGGTACTATGAGAGAGCTCCACTGCCTTTCTCCTTCACCCTCCATGGACCAAAAAAATAACTAAAGAACAAGTCTAGGAAACTTTGATCCACCCAACCACCAATTTTCCGCAAGAAATCGAAACTGAAATTGAAAATCAAATAACAGAGAAAAGAAAAGAAAAATCGATTTGGAGAAGACGTCTTTTATCCTCTGCAACCAAGTGTAGCTGTTCCCAGTTTTTCTAAATCCCGAAACTACCCTCACAAATATTCGAAATTACATAACAGCCTTTTCTACTTCAGCACTAGGATTCCACTACGAGTTACAACAAAATGATAAAAATCAAGAGTTCTTTGAACAAATCTCAGACTTGCAAAACAAAACATTCGAAGATAATTTCACCATACCGTAAACAGAACCGGGTCTGAATTACCAAACCAGAGCAAACCATTAGCTTCCAAAGCTCCACAAAACATAAGACTTTTGTTCATTTGTTCAACAAACTTAACTAAATGGTTCTCAAAGCTGTCCAATGTGAGAAACAGTGAAAGATTCCATGAAATCCCAGCTTTCTTTTCAGTCTTCAAGCTGTTTTGGGACACTGCGTCTCCAAAATCCAGCCAATACGCTACCGAGGATTGAGTGACAGACGCTAGAAACAGCGCAGGGTACTGCAGTGAGTGGATTCCCAAAATGCTGAGTCGCAAGAACAACTCCAAGCACCGAGTTCTTAATCAATATAAAGCGGAAAAAAAATTCAGTTGACACTGAGTTTTAAAAAGCTCTGTTTGTTTCATTTGAGAAACTGTTTACTTACCTGCATGCCAACTTCAATAGAGATAGTTCTGGATGATGGCACATCAATTCCAAGAAATCTTGCAAACAGATACCCAAAGAGAAATCCAGAAATGTGAAGAAGACTTGAAGCGAGGACTACTTGTTTCCCAGACATTAGTATTGCAGCTGCGTTCTGACCGATAGCATAACCACACAGAATTGCGACGGTTCCAACCGCAATCGGAGGCATCACAGGAGAAACAAATTTCACCAGCTTTTGAAAGTATTGATTTAGAAATGCACCAGCCAACACTGGGAGAAGAACCACCTGTACAAGAGCCAAGAAGGGTTAATGAAATGAACAGAAACTCGTTCGTTCTAATTCAAATAAGAAACTGACTGAACCAACCAAACCTGTAATGTTGACATTAGTAATCCAAGAGCATCAACTGTGATATATTGCTTGGCAAGCTTGGCCGTAAGAAGCGGTGTCATAATCTAGAAAACATAATGGATTCAATGGTGTGCCTTTCCACAAGAAGAATAGAGAAACAGATGACAATAAGCTACTAACCACAGCTGAAACAGTGCTAGCTGCTGTCATCAACACTGATAACGCAACATTTCCACTGCACAACGAAAATAGAAATTCAGATCATCCCCTTATATTATATGGTAACAAAAATATGTAACTCAAAATCGTTTCTTTTTGTTTGGCTTACAAACCGTGCAATGTACGTGACAATATTACTTGCCGTACCTTCAAATAACAAATAAAAAAGCATCAGAGCAAACAAAACATGAATGTTCGTAAAATTCAATCTAAGGAAAGAATGTATTTTTTACCGCCTGGACAGCAACCAACCAATATGAGACCGGCTGCATAATGTGGTGGCAAATTTAAGAGTTTACTCACTAGAAATCCTGTTAGTGGCATCACCTGCAACATGATTCATCAGCAAGCTACTAACTTTTCCTTCTCTAATACTACTCTGTCAACACAAAGAACCGCCAAGATCATGATGAGCTCAAGCAAGAACTCACACTACTCCACAAGTTTAAGATACCACACCCAACAAAACTATCATCAGATATCTATCTACATTGGTTCCGTAAAGATCTCATCTTTTCCAATCTCTCTTATATTTTTTTGCATAACTTACTGATTTCCAATTCACAACAATCGAACACTATAGTAGGCATTGAGAGGCAAACTGACCGAGTACTGCAGCACAAAGCCAGCGAAGAGCTCCTTGGGCATCGACAACGCGCCACGAAGATCATCGAGTGTCAAAGTCATTCCCATTCCAAGCATAGTGATCGTAAGACCTGCAATGGTCCAATTGGGAGTGACCCAATTGAAGGTACTTGGTCTCAGTAGCCCCAACAAGCATCCCAGAGAAACCCATATCGGAAACGCCGTCGAGACCGCATCTCCCACTACCTCAACCCACTCTCCGAAGCTCTTCTTTCTCTCAGTAGGCAGATCGTTGGACGAAATGCCACAACGAGGTACTAAGTCAAACCGTCGCCTACACGATACAGGAACAGTAGATTTCTCGAAACTGGAACTCAATTTGTGAGAAATTTTGGAAGAAGATATAATCCGAAGATGTTGTGGAGTGAATTTAGACTTGTGGAGCGGCGAATTTGATTTCAAAGGCGTTGTTCCGTTTAAGAAAGAGAGAGAAATCGCGGACGCCATGTTTTTCTTTTTACCGGCGATTCTCTGATCGGACCGATGAAGAAGAGAACCCAAACATGTACTCACGTGTTCTCACGTGCCTTTCAATTTTCAATTAAACAATTTATAAAAATGGTCCCTGAATAAAACTCGCTTCTCTACTCTCTTCCCCACATAAACTATTTTTCCAATAAATCAACCCATCTTCATGTAATGACTCCACAAAGGCGTCTTTAAATTAAATGTTAAACAATCAAAGAAAGAAACTGAGATAATCGAATCAATAAAACAGATTTTAGTGATTCACTAACAAGTGACAACAATAAATGAAAAATGTGTCGGTGATCTGAGTACGCATATGGGCAACTACAATAAATGATTGCATATCCCATAATATATGATCAAATTTAGGAAAATATCATTATAAATTGAATTGCTATGACAATTACAAAAAACTCCCTACATAGTACATAGTACATGGTATACGCTTAGAACTTGAAAAAATCCACACATGGTACCTACCACCGAAAACGCAAACGCAAACGCAAACGCAATTTTTAACATCATTAAATTGATTCAAAATCATCAAATACTTTTATCTTTTTTTATAAAGGAAGCTAAAAATAAAGTAGATGAAGATTATATATTTATCTTCTTCTTGTGTAACATCATATCCAAATTTAGTATTTGATTAATACAATCAGATGTAGACTAATTTTTAGCCTAGAACTGTTATTAACATGCGAAGTAAATGCTTGACAAAACGCGCGATCTCAACACACACACGACTCAAGTCGTGTACCTACCCGCTTCTGTAAATAAGTGAGAGAGCGAAGGGTATTTTCGTAACTTAGAGGTATATATAATGAATTCCCCGGAGACTCTTCCCTCTCCAAGAGTCTTTGCATATCTATCTATTTTTACTCTGTCGTGAAGACTCTTTTGAATTTTTTATTCTTCTCCGTTTCTTTCGCTTCTTCGTCAGCTTTCTCACCGTTTCAAAATTCTTCACAATTTTTCTCGGATTTTTCTTTTGTCTTCCCAAATTCTCTTTACGATCTAGAGTTGCTGATCGTTGAAGATCTGAAAATTCAAAGGTAATGTTTCTATAATCTCGAATTTTTACATTGATCATAATGCTTCACTGAGTTTTTGTTTTATTTTTGCTTATTTCTCTCCTCGCTGTTACAGAATCGAGATTTCGTATGTGTTTTTAGTCTCCTCTGATCTGGATCTAAGGTTTTTTGCAATTCAAAGTCACTAGCGTTTTTTTAGTCTCGTTTACGTTTGATTTCGTTAGATCTGCTGCTTCAATCTCTAATCTCGTTCCCGTTTGTGCATATTTGATTTGAATTTCTCTAAGCTTGTTACATGCAAAAAAGTTTCAATTTTTCGCTAATGTGAATCCATTCTAAAACGCAGGTTTTTCAAATGGCTTCGTATACTCCAAAGAACATTCTCATCACCGGAGCTGCTGGTTTCATTGCATCTCATGTCGCCAACAGACTCATACGGAGCTATCCTGATTACAAAATAGTTGTTCTTGACAAACTTGATTACTGTTCCAATCTCAAGAATCTCAATCCTTCGAAACAATCTCCAAATTTCAAGTTTGTCAAAGGTGATATCGCAAGTGCTGACTTGGTGAATCATCTTCTCATCACGGAAGGTATTGACACTATCATGCACTTTGCTGCTCAGACTCATGTAGACAATTCGTTTGGTAACAGTTTTGAGTTTACCAAGAATAATATCTATGGAACTCATGTACTTCTTGAGGCTTGTAAAGTTACTGGTCAGATTAGGAGATTTATTCATGTGAGTACTGATGAAGTCTATGGTGAAACTGATGAGGATGCTCTTGTTGGTAACCATGAGGCTTCTCAGCTGCTCCCTACGAATCCTTACTCTGCAACAAAAGCTGGTGCTGAGATGCTTGTTATGGCTTATGGTAGATCATATGGGTTGCCTGTTATTACCACGCGTGGGAATAACGTCTATGGACCTAATCAGTTTCCTGAGAAGTTGATTCCTAAGTTCATTTTGCTGGCGATGAGAGGGAAAGTTCTTCCAATTCATGGAGATGGATCAAATGTCAGGAGCTACCTTTATTGTGAAGACGTTGCTGAGGCTTTTGAAGTTATTCTTCACAAGGGAGAAGTTGGCCATGTCTACAATATTGGGACCAAGAAGGAGAGGAGAGTGAATGATGTTGCTAGAGACATCTGCAAACTCTTCAACATGGACCCTGAGGCCAACATTAAGTTTGTCGAGAACAGACCTTTTAACGATCAAAGGTACTTCCTTGACGATGAGAAGCTCAAAAAGTTGGGATGGTCAGAGAGGACCACTTGGGAAGAAGGGTTGAAGAAAACTATGGAATGGTACACACAGAACCCGGAGTGGTGGGGTGATGTTTCTGGAGCATTGCTTCCACATCCGAGGATGCTGGTGATGCCTGGTGGGCGACACTTTGATGGCTCAGAGGAGAGTTCTTTGGCAGCTTCTTTTTCTGACAAACCTAGTCCAACCCATATGGTGGTTCCAAGCCCAAGGAGCAGCGGCACACCGCAAAAGCCTTCGTTGAAGTTCTTGATATATGGAAAGACCGGATGGATTGGTGGTCTGCTTGGAAAGTTATGTGAGAAGCAAGGAATTGCTTACGAGTATGGGAAAGGACGGTTGGAGGATCGTTCATCTCTCTTGCAGGATATTCTGAGTGTTAGGCCAACTCATGTTTTCAATTCTGCTGGTGTGACTGGGAGACCCAATGTTGACTGGTGTGAGTCTCACAAGACCGAGACTATCCGTGCCAACGTAGCTGGCACATTGACTCTAGCTGATGTCTGCAGAGAGAATGGACTCCTGATGATGAATTTCGCTACTGGTTGTATATTTGAATATGATGACAAGCATCCAGAAGGTTCAGGAATTGGCTTCAAAGAGGAAGACACTCCCAATTTCACTGGCTCTTTCTACTCAAAAACCAAAGCCATGGTAACTAAGTTCCTTGCTCTCTCAAAATCTCTAACTTTATCTCCTTTTTACGTATGCTAATTGTTTATTATGTGAATGTGTCTACAGGTCGAGGAGCTGCTAAAGGAGTTTGACAACGTATGCACATTGAGGGTAAGGATGCCGATATCCTCAGATCTAAACAACCCGCGCAACTTCATCACTAAGATCTCAAGGTACAACAAAGTAGTGAACATCCCAAACAGCATGACTGTGTTGGACGAGCTTTTACCGATCTCCATCGAGATGGCGAAGAGAAACTTGAAAGGAATCTGGAACTTCACAAACCCAGGTGTGGTGAGTCACAACGAGATCCTAGAGATGTACAGAGACTACATCAACCCTGAATTCAAATGGGCAAACTTCACACTAGAGGAGCAAGCTAAAGTCATTGTAGCTCCAAGAAGCAACAACGAGATGGATGGTTCTAAGCTCAAGAAAGAGTTCCCTGAGCTACTCTCCATTAAAGAGTCTCTAATTAAGTATGCTTTCGAGCCAAACAAGAAAACCTGAAGAGACAAAGCATTGTGATTCGTCATTAGATTAATCACCTCTAATATCAGTTTCGTTTTATTGTTTTTTGTTTATGTTTAATTACCCTACTAGTACTTTCATTAGATTTGCTGAGGGGTGTATTGTAGTTCGAATATTCTATGTAATAAGAGCTTGATTTATTAATATTTGTGTCCTCTTCTCATATTTGTTTTGGTCATAACTTGCTCTACTCTTATTATATTAGCATCAAACCACTAAAAGTCTCTGGTAATGGCTGCTTTTTTGTTACAGACCAATAGTTTTATTGGGTTACATGAACTAAGTTCACACTGTCTCAGATTTTAAGATGAGGAGGGTGAGTTAAGCACTGTGGTGTCAGCGAGCTTCTCAAGGAAGCAAACGACATCATCAGGTGAGCCAAGGAGGTATCTAGCATTGGTGCGAGTACGACCCACTGCGCAAGAGAAGTAATTCTCTCCTTTGAGGTCAAGCACATTCCATGAGATCTTCTCTGGTGAAGGACGTCTTGAGTTTCCTAAGCTATGGTTGGATCCGCTTTTCTTCTCTGTTGTCTGAAGAGATCTCTGTGAGGACTTGTTAGAGTTAGAGGACGATGAAGATTTTGATCCGCTTTTGTTGTTATGTGTAGACTTAGAAGGTGGTCTTCGGTCTCCTGATGATGACTTGGTACCACCATCAGATGATGGCCTGGCTCGTGCAATGGCTGGGATGTCAGATGGGAGTTCTGGTTCGAAGAAAGTGTAAACATCTTCGTCCTGTAAACAACAATGTCAAGAGATATTTGTATCAAAATCTCTCAAGACTCAAGAATTTGGATGTGGTATACTATAAGAAAAGCTTTAATCACCTTCCCCAAGAAATGACCAATGCACAAAACATAATCTATTGGTGTGGTCATTGACTTGCTATGCACTATCTCTCCTAGAATGCGATCGATTGCAGCTCCCTTAGAAAGAAAAGAATCTGGAATATAAGAATCTAAGGTAATGATATATAGAGTAAACAGGAAAAGGATACAGAAGGATTTGTTTTTACCTTTGTCACACCAACCGCACGGACTTCCACAGAGCGGCTTCCTTGGACAACATCAACTGATGCATTAGAGATTGGACCGGTCCATAAGTGTTGTAACAAATCTCTTGCTTGAAGTCTACCAAATTCGACATCTACAGGGGAAAAATGAGATAATCAGTGCTTTAGAGAGATTTATAAATGGCAAAAACAATCAGGTAAATAATTGAGAAGTACCTGCATATTTGTAGTTCCATATGAGAGAAGTATCGCGTGTTTCAAAGTGTGACCTCGGAGTTCTCTCAGTGAAGTACTTGAAAACATGCTGCAAATAGAAAAACAAAGATTAAGGAAAGGGAAGAGAAGAAAGTTATCGAGTTTGAGATGCCATTTACTTTACCTTAACGCTATCAACCCATTCCATGTTCAAGTGTTCTGGCATTGTAGTCATCCACTCTCCATTAGTAAGCCTTAGGAACATTCCATTTTCTGCAGCCAACCACATATCATACTCTCCAAAGTTCTGATTTAAGTAAAACAAGTCAGCCAGCGAAATTTTATTATAACAAGAAAAGAAAATAAGGAAAGTGACAGAGAACTTATAATATACTTTGTCCAAAACGCTTCTACTGCTTCCACTCAGAACAACTATTGTTGTACTTGGATCGCTGCATAATGCCTTTAACGGCCCTTTTAGCTCAGGGTGTAGATTAAGATCCATCTCTTTTATTTGATCTCCTCTTCTCCCTTGATTATCCACTGGTTCAGTCAATGTTGCATTGAAGCCCTGAATGTATTTACAGTTACAATATAAAGTTACCAGAAGCACGATAAAACGCAGCTCTCAAAACATGAATCTCGGAAAAAAGCTCATACGGTAGATAAATGGATTAAACAGAACTATGAAGTACTTGAACAAATTTATATTTTTATACAAGTTGACGCCTAACACTTACCAGGATCAGTAGTCTGTTGTTAGACTGTGAACACCGTTGAATTGCATCATGTTGTGGAAGCTCAGGTGGGACTTTACTAATTCGTAGTTGGGCCTCAATTACAGTGTCATTTAGTTCACTACAGAATTTTTTAAAGAGTTGCATTTCAATAGCGTGAACAGATAGTCACCATTAAAAGCTAGGACACAGTTGGTTTGCATACCTCACGAATGTTTCAGCCCATTCTTGAGCAGTGTGAGTTTTGACATGATGAAAATTATGCCGATGTCTTTTCTCTCTCTCTTCAGGTGGCATATTTAGGGCCTGTCCTATGGATGCAGCAACTTCTGTAATGTTCCAAGGATTCACAAGAATAGCTCCAGCACCCAGAGACTGTGCAGCACCTGCAAACTGTATAGCAAATGCAACTTTAAACAACTTAATTACATATTAGATCTAATATGAGTCATGAATCACCTATAAACTAAAATCTTATACCCATCTAGTGAAATATTTTATTCTCTTAAAACTAAACATTGAGCTGCAAAGTAGGAGTGATTACTTCACTGAGAATGAGGACGCCCTTTTTGGCCTCTTGGCAAGCAACAAACTCGTAACTGACAAGGTTCATCCCATCTCTCAAAGATGTGACAAGCGCAACATCTGAAGGAAGTAATCAAAGAAACTTTTTAGATGGTAGAAAGGAACATTCCTGAAACATGCCATACAAACTGTAAACCACATCATTGGTAGCAAGACAAATTACCTGTGACAGCATAAAGTGCACATAAAGCATGAAAGTCCAAAGAACGATCCTGACAGGCAATGAGAATTTGAGTCAGAGTTGCAGTTTCAAACTATAAGATCCATAATACCAAATATGTAGCATGATGCTGACAATCTATTCTCTATCTATGGTACCAGTAAGATCATTTTTCCATGAAAGAAAAAAGAAAAGATACTACAGCTGGTGAGAAATCATAATATCCAACTCGCTGACCAAGCATGGAGAGAAAAAAAACTGACCAGGTGATGTATTGGAACAGCAGTCAGTGTCCCAAAACGACCATTAATCCGTCCAACAATTTCATGAACTTGACTTGTGAGTTTTTGATCTGAAAGAGAATAAATATATATTAGCTACTGTGCTTTGAGATGAGATTAGGATGAAGAATAAATATATATATATATATATATATTAAGCTTACATTCAGGGACGTCTGTTCTTGTTGGCACCGCAATTTGCAATAACACCACTTTATCACGCCAGCTTGCGTTTTCCTCGAGAAATTTTTCAAACGCCAGAATCTTTTGTGGAATCCCTTTGATCATATCAAGGCGATCTACACCTAACATTACCTGTCAGTACAAAAAAAAAATTGTGAAGAACTTTCAAATAGATTGCAACGCAGCTAGGATTCCCATGGTAGCTGGCTCTTTCATAGGCCTTTAAAATATCAAAGATAGAAATACCATACCTTTCTGCCAGCAAATCTTTCTTTCAATTCCTTCATGTGTTGTATGACCTCAGGGACCTCAAGTGCTCGTATAAACCTCTCAGAATCTATGCCAATTGGAAACTGAAATCCAAAGCAAAAACAGGATTCAGTTACAAGACTTTCAAAAAAGATAAGTATGAATAATGTGAGGTTTAAAGTAATGAAATTTTCATACAGCAGCTACTCGAGTGAGCCTGCCTTGATCCTCAACTCCCTCAGGTGTTCCTTCAAGTCCAAGAATACGAGTGCAAGCACTCACAAAGTGCCTTGCATAGTCATAAGTGTGGAAGCTGAAAAGTAAACAATGTGAGATTTAACACAGGTATCTAACATCAAATTTTACCATGGCAGACCACTTGCAATAAATAGAAGCAAGTAGAGATTTTACCCAACTAAATCAGCAGCAAGAACAGAGCGAAGCAGCTCCGATCGTGATGGAAGTGTCCTGTGTATCTCAGACGAAGGGAATGGTGTATGAAGAAACCATCCAACTTTCATTTTACTGTTGTATTCCTTAAGGCATTTAGGAAGGAACATAAGATGATAATCATGGCACCAGACGACATCTCCTTCTTCATAGTGCTCATTTACAACATCAGCGAACATTTGATTTGCCTTCTTGTATGCAGCAAACTGAGACTGGAAACTTCTGGTTGTGGCAAGCCGATCTTCTTGTGGAAGTCCAAGGTAGTGAAACAGGGGCCACAGAATATTGTTGCAATAACCATTATAGTACTGATGAACAATCTCTTCGTCAAGGAACACCGGTATACACCTCTGTAAGTTAACAAAACATAAACAAAAAGTCAACACACAAATATACACAAGCAACATCAGGAATAGATTAGTGCCCAACACACATACGGTACCTTTTCAGCCAAAGCTTTGCTTAGTGCCTTCTGCCCAACTTCATCAGGCACATTAACTCCAGCCCATCCAATCCATCTGGCCTCAAATTCCTTTACACCTTCAAAAGGTCATAATTTTATGTTAGCTTACCTCATCAAATGGACCACTAAAATCTCCTTTCATGTTTTTTCATTATTGCATATGAATGCTGGCTTGTATACTGAACCAAAGATATGAGATTTTGAAACTGGAACGACTAAGAGAGCTCCAACGATAGTGACATACCTAAGAGAGCACTAACAAGACCACCAGCACTGATCTCGAGAGACCATGAATCTTCACCTCTTCTCACTGCAGAAACTGGGAGCCTGTTAGCCACCACAAGCAAACGTTGTCTGTTATAAGGCCTTACTTCTTGCCTCTCACACGCATCATCGTGCGCCCTTGCAGCAGCAGCCCCTTCCAAGTACTGTTCAACATACTGCCTAGAACTGTCACCTTCTGAACGCAAGTCATTCTCAGAGTTGTCGGAACTGCCAGCAACTTCATTAGGATTACGAGCTCGGTTGCTCTTCCTCTTCTCTCTGAGTTCTCTTTCTCTCAAGAGCCGTTCTGTTCGAGAGAGTGGGATATGAGACGAACTGCAGTTGTACTTATTTCCAGGCATACGCTCACACCAAAATTGAACCAAAACACCAGTTTAAAGTTAAGCAAACTCCACCAGAAAACGACAGTACCCTGCATTTTGTTGTCAAAGCAAATCAGGCCACATAAAGAAACCAAGTGTCCAAGTAAAAAATATATTTAACATTAAAGAAGAAAAAAAAAAAGAAGAGTTTGAAATGTCATTGTCTATCACCCATACACAGGTTTCACTTCTGCCGAATGTAAAAGGACCCATCAGGCCAAGGAATAAGCATCTAAAGTTATTGAAAACAAAAAGACAATATAGTGTCAAACACTGAAGACGATAACAAAGAGAACATGATCCACAGGATCCTGAGGTCGTAACGAGCCAAGAATTTGGAAACAGAAAAAACAGAAAAATGACACAGAATTGATCATCCCCAGAGGTACTTTCGATACTGATAAGGAAAATTACCCAAGAAATGGAATAGTTAATAGAAATACCTTAAGCAGAGAAAACAAAAGAAGAAATAGTCTGATGATCCTTAACACGAGCAAGACAGTGGGAGTGAATTCAAAAAAAGGCTTAAGGGGATTTAATAAACAATCAGTGAATTAAATTTGATGAGGTGGGTTTGATGTCGTTATCATCGAGAGAGGGCAAGTAAATAGAGCCAATAAAACGAAAGAAAGCGAAGGAGAAAGGAAACGGTGGGAAAGAAAGACATAATCGTAGAGAGAGAATGGAGATATAGGGAGGGAGCAACAAAATCCTCGTGTAAGCTTTACAGACTCACACAGAGCCTTCTCAGCCATGCAACTGATACACCACAAGATTCGGTCTTAAAACAGAGACAAGACTTTAAATCTTTTTTCAACCCCTAGCCGATAAATCATTTAAAATATATATATTTCGAAATCCTACAATTTGCATCGGAACTATTCAAGTTATTTAACACCGCCGTATAATTATTGCCAAATGAAAATCGCCAGGAGATTTCCAATCACTGGGATATTTATGATTACGAAGATGTTTTTGTTTTTCTAGAGTGATCTAATTAGTAAGATGAGATGACGTAATCATTTGAAGAATTCCTCTTCCCCTACTTATAGACCAACTTGCCTTGTGGACCCCTGGCTATCCGGATCCTGGAGCCGCTCCTCCTCCTGCCTGACCTAACTTTTTAACTTTTTTTTTGGTAACCAAGAAGAAATAGTATTAAAAAAGACGTCATATAAGCTGAAATTGACCACTCTCACTCGGTCGAAGCTGACGTTGGATTTGATTTTTGGGGAATACAACGAAGAAAGAACTTCATTCTTTTACTGGAAATGGTTTTTTTTTATAGACCAAGAAGAAACAAGGAGAATTTTTGCCCTAATTTGAAAAATGTTAAGTCTGAACACTCTGAACAGAGAGTAGAAAACAGAAGTTGGTAGCCACAATGTCAAAGACACGTGTAAAACAAAATCAATATAATATCCAAACTAGCTTTGTTGTAACCAGTAAGTAACAGTAAGGAGTCAAATCGAATTATGCGAAGGAGGATGATTTATACACTTTAACAAACCTTTTTTCCAAGGAACAAAAAAAAATAGAGGACTGTGAAGCCAAACTCTTGTTTAGTAACGCAGAAGAAAAGAGAATCAGATGCTTTAGTCAGAAAGACAAAAAGTATTTCTTTTCCCAGCAGTGACCTAACTGTGACTTTAAAAACTAAAAAAAAAAGAAGGTAAAATCGACAACTAACTTTCTACAACACACTCTTATCTTACAGAGATAACAATGTCAAACTTTTGAATGATATGAACATTAGAAAATAATGTACACTAGGAAAATGGCTTCAAGAATATATCAATTCAATGTCTCTCTTGTCGGGATGAAATTTTTCTTGTTTAGATAAAATTTTATTGGTTTTGAGTGTTACTGTACTCATATGTTGACTTTTCAAAAAAAAAAGTCACATGATTTCCCAAGCCAACAAGCATGAGGACATGCTGCTCCTTTTATATGGTAGAAGAAGAAGACTTAGTGTGTTATATTGTGTGTGTGCGTGGACAACATAACACACGATGCGTCATCCAATGGTATGTGTCGGTAACAAAAAGGCGAGGAAAATGAAAGTATAAGAAACATTGGTGGTCCACTTAATAAAACAGCAAATCTAAGCATCATATTTTTTTTGAAAAAAGTTATACGATTTGCTCTCACTTTTGCTTTGCTTATATATTTGTGAGTATGTATGTGTGACATGTTATTTAAAAATATATATTTAGTTGATAAATTAAAGTATAGTATAAGTTAAGTTTATATAACCCAACAAAACATGTGAGTGAAATAAATAAAATAAAACACACACAAGAAAACCCCATGACTAAGGCAACAAGAATCTGTCACACCTTGCACTTGTTCTCGAACATCTAAGACTATCATATGTAACCAAGTGGGCACTATTACAACCAATTTCAAAGTAAAGATATGAGAAATGGTTAAGATTGAAATTGCTTTTCCCGTGAAGACTGCAGTGACTCATTCAAGTAGTCACAGAATCCACAATCACTATGACCCCACCAAGATCTTCTAAATTGAGAAAAATATCCCATTGAAAAAGATGGATCATTTATCACTGAAAAGCTAATTTCCCTCTACTAAGTGGTTTGGTTTGTTTAAGTATTGTATATCTATGGAAAAGTTTACATGCAAAATAATGAGTTTTTAGTAGTGATTAATTCTAGAAAATACGTGAATATTAGATATTATCCAATCATACTTGAGAGATTTGTTTAAGTCAACCAACACAATTTCATCATCATTATTATCCTTTTTGGATCTTGAAACAGAAAGCATCCTGGAAATTTTATATTAGTTTTAATCATTATGTGGTGGTCAATAACTAAACCAAAGATTTGAAAAAGGTCTTAAACAGGAAACAAAGATACCATTCAATCTAATCTAATCTAAATATATGGCACGTGAAAATTTATGTTTCCATAAAATGCATTTCTGGGATCTAAATTTATACTTTTCCACTAAAACAGTCTCACTTATATAATTTAAAAATCTACTTATTTTGACTGAACTGAAACAAAAATGAAATTCTAATTCCAGAAACCTAAATATCATATCATCCAATGGATCGTCAAAGAATAACGAAAGAGTAAATTCCGGAAACTTGACGCTGATTTCGCTTCTGGTTCTTTTTTCAGTTCAAACAGAGCATTCCTTTGATTAACAGTATGAATCCCAGAATCAGAGATCAAATCGACGAAAAAAATGTAGAAATCGATTTGAATCTGGAACCGTTTCGAAATCAAAGCAGAATCACCGATCAAGCAAAATCAAATCGACGATCACACAATTTATGAAACCACGAAACCCCTATCATCGCGATTGGAACAGCAAGGACGGGGAAAAAACAGCTTAAACGAATCAAATACAGCGAATCTAACGGAAACAAGTTTGCGATGAGATGGGAAGCGAGAAAAGCACTAACCTAGTAAAAGCGGCGTGGATCAGATTCAGAGGGGATGACAAACGCCGTTAGAGAGCGGCGACGAAGAGATCGAGTGATAGGAGAAGAATCAGCAAGAGATCGATGAGGAAGGAGGATGAAGAAGAGTGTGGAATGTGGATCGTCTTTTGGCGGGGGAGAAATATAGAGAAGAGAGGAAAGAGGAAAGAGCAGCCTTCTCTGGTTTATGGCCCAATCATTTGGAGGGAATTTGTTCCCCCTTTTTTTACCTTTTAAATTCCTTTTTTTCCTTCAATTTTTTTGTAATTTCCTTCTTTTTCGTCAACCCCAAAAAAAAATATGGAGTCCACTCGCAACCAAAAGTAACGATATCAAATCAAATCTAAGCGTTCCGAATATATAGACTTATAATTTTCATTTAATTTTTTATTATAAGTTGAATCATATGATGAAATGAAACACATTAGTAAAGATGAATCCTATTGAATAAGTATTGATGAAGCTTTTTAATGAGATTTGTGATGTATGAGGCTAATAGTGAATTTCTATGTTATTTTCAGATATAACAACGTTTAGTCAGGTAAATATTACAGCTAATTAATAGTGTTAATTTGTTAAACATTTAGTATTTGGTTTAAAGCCTGATAAATGTTTAACTTATAATAAATGTTTTTTTTAAATGAAAAAAAACAAATACTAATTTTTTAACAAATTAACACTATTTATTAGTTGTAATGTTTATCAGGCTTAACAAAAATTAAAACTATTAGTTGGAGGATTGAGTCATCAAAAATTCAAAACAAGAAAAACTCTCCTTATGCAGCTAATTTAACCAGTAGAAATAGACTATATAAAATTCAAATTCAAAAGTAGTTTTATCCTTGGAAAAACAATCTACAACTTGTAAAACAACCATAAACATACTCTAAAGTTGGTTTTAATTTAAACTATAAAAATAAAAGTTTTTGTACCATAGCAAAATTGCTCGTATTACTTCTCATCTTCTTATTAAGAGTGTTTTATGAAACAGATAATAACAGCCTCCACTCCCATTTGAAATCCACAATTTTGCGAACTTGAGCAGAAATACCTTGATACCACGATACACTAGCATCATGGTATGCCGAGCTTTTGCAAATTTTTAGAGAATATATATGAATCCATTATCGCTTGTGATGATCATCGTATTTTGAGGTCTGTGATCTTTCTTGTCCACTGATTTATAACCGATATGATTTTATTATCAGCGCTTTGGTCGTTGGTTGTCATGTCGGTCCTGAAACCAACAAAAGAAATGTTATTCAACAATCTGGATAACTAACATTTATTTCATACTTATATGTGACAATAATTTACTTTTGAAGTCATAGGCATATATGACTTTGAAACTATTCTTATTGTTTAGATCATTGTCCAGAAGTTATCCAGTTAAAAGTGAAAAAGAGCTTATTGTCAGAAACTATCTGATTCTCCCAATATATCAAATTTTCTATAATTTTCATTTTTAAATACAACATTAACTATAAGATAAATCATATGATGAAACCCATTAGGGGAATGATAGTATAAGAGTGTACCACTTCCACTTCCATTCTCATTAAAAAAAACTGTCAAGTTTTTTAATGAGATTTGTGATGTATGAGGTTGATAGTGAAATTCTATGTTATTTTCAGATATAACATCTTTTAGTTAGATAAATATTACAACTAATAGTGTTAATTTGTTAAACATATACTATTTGGTTTTAAACCAGAGAGAAATATTTATTGCTAAAATCCTTCAAAATGCCGTTAGTTAGTAGTAGTACTATTTTTCGACTGCTAGTCAACAAGTCTAAGACATGGAGGATTGAGCAATCAAAACAAGAAAAACTCTAGTTATGCAGTTTTCGTTTAACTAGTAGAAATACACTATCTATAATTCAAATTCGAACTTAGTTTTATACTTGGAATAAACTTTGAAAGTTTAAAAGTTTCTGACAATCTCTTTACTATATTAATTAGGACTGTTTAAAACTTTTAACATCCCTAAAACTATTAAAGCAAACTCAAAAGTCCAAATTTCAGCAAAATATTATACCATTTCTTATGGTCCAAAAGCTTAATCTAATAAAAAGATTAATATGTCGAAGTTAAATGCAGAGAATAATTTAATTGGCCGCATGAGAGACCACGACGACATTTACGTCAGCATATAACTTTTTCTTCATGGGTATCATCTGACTTATCCCATAATTTAATTAATTAGATCATTTCGAATCCGATTTTATTTTCTATTTTATATTCTATTTTAGAGTAAAATTTATTCAATTCTACTCTATTTCCAATTGCATAAAAGAGTAAAAAATAAAATTATTCTAAATATAGAGTAATTTTATCCTCGACTCTATTTTTTACTCATTATTCTATTTTTAACTTTATTTTAAAATAAATTTAAAGTACAATTCAACTCCATTTTGGAATTACTCTATTTTGAAGTAAATAATAGGATAATACATTAAAAATGAACTTAAACCAATTAATCGATGATTGTTTATTTATTTTATAGCTGCTGCTGTTCTAACGTTATTATTATCTTATTTCTTAGATACGGTTTATATATATAAACTCTGACTGCGTCAACGTGTGTATGAGTATATAGTTGCAGACAAATTTTCATTTCAGAAAACTGAGATTTAGATCGTCAATTAAAATAATTTACATTACAATAATATATCGAATCTTTTACAAAGGCTGCAACTTGTAAAGTGCTTAGAAATGATTTTCCATAGATTCTAAGTTAAGAAATTAGAGATGCTTCTCGTGGTCGCACGTGTTACTTTTTTTGCTAAACTTTCTATTTGCCTTTGTTAATTAACATTTTAATGGTTTTTTTTTTTGTTAAATGTCGTCGTCGACCTTTTGTATTAAGAGTTAAGAAATTACCAGTGGGTTCGCAGTTGTCAGTGCACTAATTTATGTTTTTTTTGGCTCTTAATATTTTGGAATTTAACACTACTCGAAAGTACTATATTAATTAAGCAACCGATTAAACAACTAATCAACAGTTCTATATATTAGTACTTTGTGAATTTACTAAAAAAATAATAATTGTTTTTTTCAAACAACAATAAGATTTGTAGGTTTTAATTTTATGACTGGAAAATGGATATTTTAATTCTTATGCTGTTATGCAGAATATATATGTGGAAAATAATAACGACCGGAATAAGAAACATGATGATTTGGTTTTGTTTGGATTATTCACTTTTTATCCAGCCTTGCAATTATGAGTTTTGTCAAAGAAGTTCAATTACTTAGTTAAGATCTTAAGATATCGTCCGCCTGTTTAATTAGAAATATGTGATCGCAAATTGATTTGATCTTATAAATCTCAAAATCCGAATACACTGGCCAATCAAAGTGGAGGTTGCATACCCCACGCGCTAAAAAAGATAAAGATTAGAGAATGGTCACTATTTGTAGTTTGATCTTTTCCATGCACGTAGTGTTTAGCTTTATATTATTACTCTAGTTCTTACAACTTTTGTTTTGCCTCCTTTATCTTGTTTGATTTTTTTTTGTTAAAGCTCTTCCTTTGTTCGATATATGGTTTTAAAAACAAAAACGAAAAGATGGTATTGCTTGCCAGCTTCTGGAGATTTTTTTATCGGACAGATCATTCATAAGCACTACAAAATGAAAGTAGTAGAATTTGACCATGTAGAAACTCAAATTAGTTATTGCAATTGATTCTGAGATAAGGGATTCACAATGTAGAAAATTATCGACCCTAATTAAGAATTAGATAGCCTTTCAATACAGAATAGTCCATAGACAGGTACACGTTAAATATTAGTCCAAAAGAGTTGAGATAACACAAGAAGAAATATAGTTTCGTCACTAATAGAAAACACACTTAGCGAGTGGTTTGGCGAATAAATGGGACAGGCGAACATTTTCCATTTTTATCACAAATTCAATAAAGCAAAGTTTCTTTGGCTTGTAACACATTAATTGGTGTGTGTCGAATCTTATCACGTTTAAATTTATGAAAAGAAAAATCATTTTTGGATTTAAAAAATGTATTTTAATTCACACGAATCCACCAATAAGGAGAATTCATTTGTTTTGATTTATCCATGTATATAAATATAATCGTACTACAGCGTATTTATTTATTTTCCCTGCTAACTACTCTAAATTTTCCTGCTAACTACTCAAGCAAATTAAAATAATTTAAATAATATACATACAACTTATTTTTTGTTTTTGGTTCTCTTAGAAATGTGTTCTTGTACAATCCACCATAATTTGTCTTTATTATGTTTTGGTGGTTTTCCTATATTATAACATTATTAAAATTTGTCGTCTTTTGTCACCATTCAGAAAAATAATATGTGGACAAACTAAAAAAGATGTCTTAGGTTGTTCAATTGGAGAGCTCGTACAATAATAGGTTACTAAATTTGGCCCAATCAGAGACAAAATCACGTGAAATTCGGATATTTCGAGGTCAAATTCGGTTGGCCACTATATAAACGCAGTAGTACCACCATTACCAACACACGTGGAGCATAACCGGTCCGGTATGATGGCAAAACTAACCCCACTTCTCTTTATCAGATTCCTAGACCGGACAATCTATAAAGAAGGATTGCGCTCGATAAGGATCTGATCCTACCAAGAGTTGTTCCCATTCCTAATAGGCGTGCCAGACGTTCGGATCCGGTTTAGATCCGAATAGTTCTCGTTAGTGCTGCACACTGGATCGGTCTAGACTGTCTTTTTGTATGTCCGCACTCGGACATTGTTGGCCAATTTAGTAGAATTATAGTTGGGCCGAATTTGTAATTAGGCCGATTTGTCCACTCACAACCAAAATAAGGACTCCGTACTTGATCCAAAAAACCGAAATTTTGCAAAAGAAAATTTATATCTATTGATTATCTGACTTGGTTCGTTATTCAAACTCAAACTTATTACAAAACTAGAGTTTAAGTTTCAATACAAAAAAAAACTTGATATTCAAATGTTTTTTTTTTTTGAGGGTCAAGGCTTTAAACTCAAAATTCATATACAAGCAAGTCAACATAGATCTAACAAATCAAGGTCCGGACCGGGCTTGGGGATTTGGTCCTCATTGACGACATGTAAACCGGGTTCGAATTTTGGAACAATGTTTTAGTTTATAGGCCAGTTTAGCAGAATAATAATTGGGCCGAATTTGTAATTAGGCCAATTTAGTAGTATTTTACTTGGGCCCAAGACTTTTTGAATTTTTGTTTCTGAAGTAAAGACCCTCTTAAAGAACTAGAGGGTTAGTCGAGACGTCGTTTGCTCCAGTCCGGTGTGCGAAAAAAACTCGGAACTTTAAGATCGATAGAGAGGAGGTATTGATTGATTGAGGGAGAATGTTGATTAGGAAGCTTCTGCTTCTATTGAAACCGATTGATCCGTACCCTTTCCTTCAATCAGAAGGTGTCTCGCTTGTCAAAAATCCTCAGGTAATTTATTACTGATGATTACTGAAGCACGGATCATTTCTATTTCGTTTCGTATTGAAGTTGTTCGACAATATTCCCAAGAGAGTAAGACCGATACGTTGACAATTTCGTAAAAAGGAACTCTCTTTTGGCTGGTCTATGTAATATACGATTAGGAAAGTTTTTTTTCCGGTTTTTATGAGTATTGAGGCTCTCTTCTATGTCAATTACAGAGATAATGGTGAAGAAGACTAGATTTTTAGCAACTTCACTGTGTTAACTTTGAACATTTTAGCTTAGCCTTAGATTTCTCACGCACTCAGAAAACTATCTATCTTATTGCTTCTAATGTAAATAGGCTTCTTTTTGTTTGTTTGTTTGTTTAATAGGTTCTTCAATATCTAGAAAGTAGGAGCAAAGTACACAGGAATGCTGTAAAACTTTGTCAGGAAATACTAAATAAGAAGCCAGTCGAATGGAAACCAGTTTCACGTAACGACATATCACATCCCATTTGTGATGTGGATATGGTCATTACTGTCGGTGGAGATGGTACTCTCTTGCACGCCAGTCATTTCATTGATGATTCTGTTCCTGTTCTAGGAGTCAATTCTGACCCAACACAAGCTCACGAGGTTTTGTAGCCCAACTTTTCTCGTATCATCTGCTAGGATTTTGCTAGTTATAAAGAAGCTAAAGTATTATGTTATAACTATAGGTGGAAGAACTGAGCGATCAGTTTGACGCTAGTAGAAGTACTGGTCAGCTTTGTGCTGCAACAGTTGAGAATTTTGAACAGGTAAGTTTGTTAGAGGAATATAAAGGGAAAAACTTTGGGCAGCCGATTTATGTTCTTGTTACTAGTTTCATTTGATCCATAGAACATTCAATGACTACGCAATATTAGTTTAAACATTCAGCTATTTGTTCACAGGTACTGGATGATATTTTGTTTGGTAGAGTGGTTCCTTCTAAAGTATCGAGAATATCACTGAAGTTAAATTCAGAACCTCTTCTTTCGCACGCTCTTAATGATATTTTGATTGCACACCCATGCCCTGCCGCGGTTTCAAGGTTTTCATTCAAGTAAGAGCTTCTTAGATTATAAAAACAGACATTCTTTGAAAGTTGATTATTTCGTTATCATCCTTGTTCATTTGGATAGAGTTGTTTTAGGCAAAATTATCAACTAGGGGTGCCCAATCTAGTTTTCGATTGGGATGTTGCAGTTTTCAATTGATGAGATCTAGAAATCCGAATACTAGTCAGTTTTGGTTCGGATTCTGTTTATTTAGTTACACCTTTATTTTGAATGATTGAAACTAAGGTTATAATGTTCCATTCTTTTTGAGATTTGTCTGGTTAGAGATATGGTTTGTTTGGATATGGAACAACAAAACTGGATTGGTTAATCTTTTCTTTGGTCCTGTTAAAATGGATTTGACACCCCTATTATCCAACTCTCTGAATCAATGTTCTCTACAATGTGCGCAGGATTAAGAACAAAGATGGTGAGACCCGTTCAAAGACAGTGAACTGCCGCTCGAGCGGTCTAAGAGTCTGTGCAGCTGCTGGCTCAACTGCAGCAATGCGATCAGCAGGTGGCTACGTGATGCCAATGTTGTCTCGGGATCTACAGTTCATGGTTAGAGAACCAATCTCTCCCGGTTCAACCGCCACTCAAATGCATTTAGCCTTCAAACCAGACCAATCCATGGATGTTAACTGGTACACAGACCACGGGACTATCTACATTGATGGTTGCCACGTTCGCTACAACGTGCAGCTCGGAGATACAATCGAAATATCATCTGATGCGCCGGTTCTAAACGTTTTCTTGTCCCACGGCTTTTCTCAGGTCAGATCAAGGTACTAGAGTTGTTGATAAAGTTAAGAGTTGGTACATTGAAACTTGAGAGACACTTTTCAGCCCACTTGTCTATAGATATGGTACAGATTCTTTAGTCCGAAAGATTCGTTGATTCTTGAATCTTTAGTGCTTGAAGAAGTTTAACTGAAGTAGCTATCTTTCTCCAACCAAGAACGTGGATGTATCTGATCCTCTTGAATAAAATTATATTTTAAGAATAATAATATCAAAATCATCTGGAATTCTCTCCCTTTCCGTGCAAATTGTTAATTTTTGGAAAATATCTTTTTCAAAATGGGACCTTATTAATGATTTGATTGATTAATAAATTTGTTTATGGTTTGTGTTATTCAAAATATCTAGTATTATGTAGTAGGTCCGAATCCTCCTCTTCCACCCGTAACCATACGTGGATTAATATAACCGTTGATATTATAAAATGGAGATTTTTCTAGAAAACATTTCGCTATCATATTGATGAATAAAATTCATGAACCGGGACAAATTTTTATAAAGTATAAAAATTAAATAGGTTCTTCCTAAAAAGTGGTCAAAATGAATAGTCTTATCGTCTGAAACTAAATATTCTTACGATGAACATACATAAAAGTATCACTTTCAGCTTATGATTTTATTTATATGGGGAAAAAATCTAATGAAAATGATTAATGGATTCATTACCATAAATCTCTATTGTAAAAAGTGTTTTGTTTCCGTACTCATGAGTCATGACCATTTTTTTGGGGTTGAATTTACCTACATTATCTCTGTTTTTTTTTAATTGAGATTATAATCTTTGGTTATGATATATCTAAATCAAAAGATATTTTGGGCACGAGTGATAGAGAGACGAGTGTGAGTGGCCTCAAAGCAGTCTACGATATTTTTGTCTTAGAGGGGGACCTAAATTTGCGATCTTTTGATACATTTACAGCTCGACACACCAAAGACGGTCTCCTGCAATTAAGACACTTGTATTAGATTAGCCACGTTTCTACCCATTGTTCATTCACTCATATAATCTAACTCTAAACAAAATATCTTATATAACTCCTCCATATTTTCTATTCTACCCCACCACTTATAAATTGCTCACATATACCCTCTCTTTTTTTTGTTTTAATTGAAAAGAAAACTTCCTACTGCCACTATTTTATTACTTATTTTATTAATTTAAATGATATTTTCCAACCACGACTTATCTAGAATCCAAATTCTTTCAATCTACTCAGAAAGTTATAAATACGAGTATAATTCATTTTTGAGAAAGAAAAAAAAAATTCAAATAATTTCTCCTTCAGACAAGTTGAGAAAACGTCTTAAAACCATAAACCTCATTTCCTCAACTGGCTCCACTTTTTTCTTCCCCTAAAATTTATCAACAATCAAGTCTCCGACAATAATCCAAGAAATAAAGGATAAGTTTTGTTTCTCGAGATTTGAATCTTTTCAATAAATATTTTCGTTCTCTGGATGAGTTGGAGATAAAGAAGCGGAGAAGATGAAGATTCAGTGCAACGTTTGCGAGGCGGCGGAAGCGGCGGTGCTATGTTGCGCCGACGAGGCTGCTCTGTGTTGGGCTTGCGATGAAAAAATTCACGCCGCTAATAAACTCGCCGGAAAACACCAGAGAGTTCCTCTCTCTTCTTCTTCCTCTTCCATACCCAAATGTGACATTTGTCAGGTCTGATCTCTTTCTTTTCCTCTAAATTCACCGATTCTTTGCTCTGATATCAAAAACACCCATGTTTTAGATCCTCAATTTTTGGGGTTTTTTTCCCTATGAAAAGTTTGAACCTTTTTTAGGTATGAAAGGTTTTGAGTCTTTCAGCTCTTAGATAAACCAGTTTCTTAGTTATTTGGAGTTTATGGTATTTACTGATTGGAGAAATCTTGTACTGTTTCTGATTGTACACTCTTTGGCTTTTGTACTATCAAAAGTCTCAACCTTTTTAGATTTTACAGAGGCCATCATAAGCCTATATTTTATCATGATTGGAGAAATGTTTTTGTTATTCTGTTTGCAATTCCCTTAAAAATATACTCTTTTCACAGGAAGCTTCAGGATTCTTCTTCTGTCTGCAAGATAGAGCTTTACTATGTAGGAAATGTGATGTTGCAATCCACTCCGTGAATCCTCATGTTTCAGCTCACCAACGATTTCTTCTGACTGGAATCAGAGTTGGTCTTGAATCTGCAGACACTGGTCCTTGTGCAAAGTTATCATCACCAACCAGTGATGATAAATCCATGGAGACTAAACCCTTTGCTCCATCTATCTCTGAGCCTCAAAATATGGACTTTGATCACCATCATAATCAGCAACAGCAAGAAGTTTTACCGGAAACTAAAGTCAGTGATCACATCTCCACAAAGCTTCCTTTCGCAAGCAGCGGATCAGCTACTGGAAGCATTCCTCAGTGGCAAATAGAGGAGATTTTCGGGCTATCCGACTTTGATCAGAGCTATGAATACATGGAGAACAACGGATCATCTAAGGTAATAGTTTAGTTATCCTAGTTAGTGAGAGCCTTGGGAAGTATGAATCTTTATGGCTTTTGGTGTCTCATTTATGAAAAAATCTTAAGCTTGATACTTGTTGCAGGCGGATAATAGTAGACGAGGAGATTCAGATAGTTCGTCGATGATGAGATCTGCAGAAGAAGATATAGAAGATAACAATAACTGCTTGGGAGGTGAGACATCATGGGCGGTTCCACAGATTCATTCTCCACCTACAGCTTCTGGTCTAAACTGGCCTAAGCATTTTCACCATCACTCAGTGTTTGTTCCGGATATATCTTCTTCAACTCCTTGTACCGGTTCATCCCCTAACCAAAGGATTGGGAAACGGCGGCGACAGTTCTAACAGCTGCAACTATCTTTTGGCCGTTTGAGGAAAGAGATCGACTGGTTTTGTCATATTGGTTTGGAAACTTGTACTGTACTTGGTCTGTGAGAGTCGATGTTAAAACAAGCAAAGAAATGTCGTTTCAAAAAGATGTTTAGTTCGTTAAAGATTTGAAGGAGATTAAATTATTTAATTACCAAATTGGCTTTAGTAGAATAACACTATTTGGTGTCTAATATGTTCAAGAACACTACGCAGATTAAAAGGACCAAAATTTTATAAATTACAATAAAGAAAAGTAATCATCGTGTCATGTAGATCATTTCCTAAATTCTAAATCCATAGAGTTGAAAGAAAAAAAGAAATGAGAAAAACAGAAGCCTCATGATCCAAACTATTATCTAAAGTTTCAGTTGCTGCTAGAAGCAGGAGCAGTCCAATTTGGTGGAAGACGGTCGGAGACAGGCAAAACAGTAGAAGGAGGCATGTTTCGGACATTGATATCAAGAGGATACAATCGATACTCAATGTCAAGCTCTCTGCAAATCTTGGCAATCTCTTCAACAAGTTGAGATCTTCGAGCCCATTTCTCTCCCATATCTTGATGATTCATTCGATGCGTTGGCCAAACTGCAATCCTCACACTGTTCAATGACTCCATGTCTTTAAATACTATCATTGGCGCTGGATACCAATGATCCTTCTTCCCCTCAATGTAACTATCATAATGAAAGGAGGTAATGAATTATATATGGATTCAAGGTTTTAAAATTAGTGAAATTGTGAGTTTAAATTTGCAATGTACCTTGTGATTCTCTGTTTGATGAGGATGATTTTCTCAGCTGGAGTAGTAATGTGAATGGAGAATTCGATTCCGTCTCCCATATCAGGACTACGGTAATAGTTTCCAATGGATTTATTCCAGAGAAGACTGTTCGGGTACACGACTTTCTGGTTATCGAATCTCAAGAAAACTGTTGTCAATATGTTCATCTCTTCCACAACCATCTGCAAAAAGAAAATAGAGGTTTTTTGTAAAACATTACGATCGAACAAATGAGAAGTTTCATATACTGGTTTTTGGTTGTTTGAGTTTACCTGGACTCCATCGATTTCACATCGATCGCCTACATCAAACGGGTGTATCACAAACAAGTAGATGATAGATTCAAATACTATCTTGCACATGTTTCCAAATATGAATGCCACAACCACGACTTGAGAACTCATGACCACAAGGAATTTGGTGGAAGTGATTCCAAGTATGATAAGCCAAATGACGAGTATGATGATCCCAACCACGATATTCACCATCTTGTGGAGCCTGTTTACTGCTGTTTTGGTGTCGTTTAGGGTCAATGCAAGAGCTCTTCTCTCCCTAAAAGCATTCACCTGTGAAAAAGTTGTTGCACCTATTCATTAATATCCGAATATGTTAAAGGGAGTGTACATTTATTCCAAAGTTCTTACCACCCAGTTTTTAAGAGATGATTTGCTGATCCTATTCGTCTCAGATGCTCCTTCAAAGAGACTTAAAGTCTTCAAAGCTTGATCATCTGGTAGAAACCGCATAATGTCCTTTGCGTAGATGAACCTAGAATACGAAAATGTGCAATTGCTACTGGTTAATATCCATAATGTGATATTGGTAAAGGCTTTATATGTCTTAGGAAAAGTGATTTTACTTACTTTGATCCTGGTTTAGCGACATTATGAAAGATCTTTCTTGCGGCGAGCTTTGCCTCAAACTCACTTCTGATTTGGTTTCCATTATCATCATCCAAGTTTGGATCTTGAAGCTGTTCATCCAAAGTGGTAAGTGATCCATTCCGTATAATATTCATCAGCCTCTTCATTTTCCATGCCGAAACATTCTTAGTATTTAGCTTATGAAGACTATCGATCGTAATCCCTTTGTTGTCTCCTCCTCCTCCTCCATTAGATAGAACACGAGAGAGCAACGGGCTTTTCCCCACCACCATCGGACTTTTCTGAGCCCCTGACTGAATCTCAACACCACCGGGATTCTGAAACTTCTTAACTTCGATACTGATTCTCTCTTCCTCTTCCTCGTTTCTTTGAATCTCAATCAAAGGAGGACCCGAGAGAGCCTCAATCACATACTGAGTAAACAAAGACTCTTGAATCCTATCGAAGTAAGTGCTCATATGGAACGAGGAAGCAAGAACTTTAACCAAAAGTGTCTTCACGAGCCACAACAAGAACCCAACCAACATACACACAAAGATCTTAGTCACAACTCGAAGCGCCCTAGTGTTAGCTGCTTTAGCCACTTTCTCATCGAACAAGAAATGCCAGGCGAGTAAAACAAGTCCTAACCATAAGCAATTCTGCACAGCTTTTCGGACACCGTAAACGAAATACAAAACCCTTTTCCTCAAAAGGAAGTTCCTTTCGATGAAGAAGACGACAATCCTGACGATCCAACTAGAGACTAATCTACCACAGATCAACACTAAAACCATTGATTCCCATTTCCATAGCTGAAGTTCCCAGAGTTTCTTCTTACGCAAGGTAGGTATCGAAAGTGTGCAAACAAATCCAGCTATGATCAAAATCAAACTCAACCATTCCAATACAATCCATAGACTAAGTTTATCTTTCCTGTACTCTTCTGGTAAATCCTCTTCTGCAAATGGATCATCTTCTTCTTCCTCCCCTTGATTTTTAGGGCTTCTGCCGAAAAAACCTGATTTTATTTGCCCTGATTTCATTTGCCCTGATTTTTGAACTCGACCCGATTTAAGCTCCGCCGTTTGCGGTGGCAGCTGAGGCGTTGGTGGATCCGAAAGCCGTGACCTTGTTCGCATCTTAAGCAAATTACTAGAGTTTTTCTGAGTCGGAGCTGTTCCACTACACTTTACAACTTCTCCATCATCGTTATTGCTGCGACTATCTCGTCTTCCCACGGCGTCAGGTTTGGTAGACGCCGGAGATTCCAAAACCGGAGTTAAACCTCTCGATTGAAGCTCTTCCATAGCTAAATCCATATCAAGACAAATCTCTCCCGAAGCTTGCTGTTTATGAAGAAACTGACCAATAAGTTTCGTCGGAGGATCCTCGCCGCGTCGAAATTCAAAAGCTTCCTCTTTTTGTTGTTCCTCCGACATAGCGGCGGATCTATCAACATCAGACGCAGCATTAGTTCCTTTTTGAAGGTTACCTTCACCATCAGTCCAAAAATCGTAACTTCCGTCTCTCCATATCTTTCCGACAGTCTCACCGGAGACTCCATTGTTGCTTACGTTATCACTGTTGATTTTGACGATAACATCACGCCGGTCAGCTGAATCGACGGCCATAATAACTAAACGAATGAAGAAAAGAAGAAATCCAGCGAATTAAGGGTTTCGCGTATACAGAAACGATTAGAAAGAAAAAAAGAGAATGCAAAATATTTAACACTTTTGGGTAACTGTGAAAGCTAAGAAGAGAAAACGCTTTTATTTGATTATAGCTGGTGATGACTCTGAGAGAGAGAGAAGGAAACGAAACTATCTTATTAAGGTATGACGCGTGTAAGTCAATCGCTACCACACAAGAAGACACCACATCATCCATCACTTTGAAATTTGAACGACACATAGTGACATAGTAGATGTTTTTCTTCTCTCTCTTTCAGTACCAAACTTTGGCAAAGTTCGAGAAGAAGTTGGGAACTTTACCACGGCGTATTATAAAGTTTTTATTTTTATTTCCGGGAGGTTTTTTTTTGTTTTCCCTTATCGTTGGCAATATATTAATAGTATTTCCTTTTTCTTTTACGTTTAACATATTTTATTTGATTCTATCAAATATTTAAAAATCTAATTATTCTATTTTTGGGTTTGTTTAATAGTTAGGTCTGTGTGGAAGGTACATTCGTCGCATGTACGTGAATCACGCAAAACGATGATTATTGTATTTAATTATTTTGTTTTGGTTAAAAGGCTTATAGTGTTTTGTTTTTGTTAAATACCTTTAAAAGGCTTATAGTGAGTACTAGTAGTTTATTATATTTAAAAAGTAGCTCTTTTAGAACTTAAAGAACTAACATATAGTATTATTATTTTTTCAAAGAAAGGTTCCAGAATTGAGAAAGTTACAAACTTAATTTACGGAGCCAGTTTGATTATTAATTTTGTTGTTGTCAAATTTCTGAAATTCTCACAAATGTTACGATGTTTATCACAAACGTAGAGAGTAATTAAGCCAAAAATGCTGAGTATTCACGCGCGGAGTGGTGGAGATTTGACTTGAGAAAGAAAAAGCTAGATTTAAGGCGGTATAATATCAGCCGTATATTTCACGCGTTTAGGAAGCGCGTGTGGTTAGTCACTTGTCAGCTATGAATTGGATGTCACGGCCCATTGGCCATTGTCGTATCATATTCCGGACCACAGGTTCGTAGAAGCAACGCAATTGTAAATTTGTCTTCGTGTTTCTAACTTATAGAAAGCAGTATAACAGCCGATGGATGCTCGGTTTTATCTAGAGGCTTCTAATTTAAAAACTGGCAATCACAAACTTTATCTCATGTAAACGTCAAGAATATAGCAACAGAAAAAAAAGATGACAGGACGACACAGTAATGTTAAAAAGAAGAATGTATTCGAGAAAATTACGACTCTTGTTGCTTAGTTGTTGGCTTCTTTTTATAAGCTCTTTTCCCACATTTTATCACCACCAAGAAATTAATGTGTTTTCAATTTTCTCGAGTTCCTGATATCGCACAATAGGCTTTAGCATTTTAAGAAGGTGGAAGAGATCAAATGAATGAATCTCCTAAGAAGAAAACTAACGAGACGAGAGTTTTATGAGATTACAACAGTTTCTGTATCGACCGGATAAGGGCTAATTAAATTCAAAGACATATAATGTATAATTGCTAGACAAGGGTCCCAGAAGTTTTATTTCCCTCATTGATGTGGGCTAATTGTACATAATGTAGAGTATGTACAGATAACAGAATAAGAACGACTGTTCACATCAACAGATTAAAAAATCTAACCTCACTGGCAAGCCATGACCTCTATGACAAGTTTTACTTGACCCAATTCTGGAGTATAAACTGCTGCATCAAAATCGCCACCATGCTTCCCAAGCTTATGTTGATCACGTTGACTACATCATTGTTTAGCTACAAATAGGTAAACAGAGTGAGAGCAATAGGTAAGCAACGGTATTTTCATCTGATTATCATCTTCTTGCATTGACAATAGGTAGACAGAGTGAGAGCAATCAAACAACAAAAAAGAATTCATTGACGTGAGCATACCCATTTGAATCCTTCTTTGTCCTGGAAAGTTGCGCCTATTATGCTCTCTCCAAGATTGGCAATCTGGGAAGCTAGTACACATACAGCTGCTTCTGGAGGAGTTATCTGTGCTCAACAGATCAACAGGAAAAGAAGTTTGCAATCACACAGTGACGCAGAGTTATTTTCTATGAATATCTAACGATAACATACATGCTCAGTCGGAAAAAACCGCATTAAGGTTGCCATATATATGTGTATCAAGCTTTTCATTCACGAGCAAATCAATATTACCTGACCCAGGAAACATCCAACAGAGGCAAGAAAAAATGATGCTAACAGTCCAGCCAATGTTCCTTCAACACTCATAGCTCCCTCAGTTCCTCTTGGTACAACCTTAAGTGTTGTGGCTAAATACCTGCAAATTTGCATCAGTTAGTAAAAGGAGAAAATGCGTGCAGATCATTTCAGTTATCAATTGGATTCATGTTATGACATCACAAGTCCATGACATTTTTAAGACAGAAAAAAAAATCCCAAACCTTAGCTATTTGGAAGTTCCAAGTAACAAAAACCATTACAGAAGAGGTCATATCTGAATAGCAGAAGCACACTCACGTTGTTTTACCATAGGCTTTCCCTATCTCACTAGAGACGGTGTCAGAAACTTTAGTGCAGAAACTGGAAACAAAACCAAGACGGTAAAGCTGAGAAAAAGCTGTTCCTCCCACTTGATATATTGAAAGAAAAGCACAGACACAACCAGCAGCACTTGAACCAATCACACTGCGTGGTCCTCTTCTACCCTTTCTCTTCTCAGCCACCCCTTGTGCTTCCTTTTGCGACATTTTAACCTTTGTTGCCGCTGTTCCCTGCCACATTGTAAATCATCTAAACCAACTTCAATGCCAGAAATCAATTAGAAATTCAGTGTCACTCTTTTCAGCTCTGGGTGAAACAATATTTAAAGTCTTGAACTTTAAGGAAATTTGCAGAGTGAAGGCAAACTATTTCAGTGTTGAGCATGATCAGAAGAACTAGCTCCTTAATCTCAATTTCAAATCTTTACGATCTATAAAAGATTCAAAATTCCTATACTAACCAATAACGCAACTCAAAAATTCATCTAAAATCTAAGGACATTATTCATTCATCTGCTTGAAATCAAAATCAAATTAGCCAAGTTCATAACAAATTGCACTTACTATGACGAAGTAAGCAGCAACTAAGAGGAAACCAGCAGAGCCATAAGCCCGCCAAGTTAAAGTACCGAGCAAAAAAGCGGCAGCGATCCCAGAACCAGATAATCCGGTAACAAGAAGCGGTGAACCGAGAACAAAGATCAATATATTTTTAGCCACGGCAGATTTCCAAGTAGGTGAAGCCGATTGGATCAGCTTCATCGTCTCCGTCATCACTCCTTCCACGGATATAGCCGCCGCCGTAGCAACGTCGGCTCTGCTTCCCGACGAAAACATTCCGTTATTGCAGATTGAAATGGATTCGAAATTCTGATTTACAAATCGGCAGGATCTAGGGCATGGAGAAGAAGAAGAAGAAAAGCTCGAGAATTTGGGGAATCTCAATGGTAAAACTGATCTAGAATTTAAGAGTAGAGTTGACGAAATCGTTGCCATGACCGTAGAAGAAGTATACAACACACTTTTGATTGCTTACCGAAGACCTTTTTCTCCTTGTCATTAAAAATAATAATTAAATTAAAAAGGAAAGAAATCAACGTTTCGGACTTGGATCCGGAGCTCCGATAAATCCGGATTATTAACCCGTTTTATATTATGTTTTGGGTCCTAATAATAAGATTATTTACACTAGTGCCACTAGTTGTATTTACTGAAGAAACCCAATCTTATCCGAGAAATTGAAAGAGCAGAAGAATTTTGGAGAAGAGAGCAAAACAAAAATGGCGGTTCTCTGCTCGTCTTCGACAGTGATACTCCCTTCTTCTTCAGTTAAACCATCAGGGACTTATAGAAAGTCTCCATTTTTAGGGTTCTCTCTATCTGCTATCTCGAAGCCATCAGTACGATTCGGCATTTATGCGAACACGAAAAGAGGATTGCAAGTGAAGTGTGAAGCGGAGCAGGCAACTACTTCTCTTGTTCCGGCGAATCAGCGATGGATGTTCGACGAAGAAGAAGCTAATGGCCCTGTAATGATTTTATCTCCCTCTTTGTTTTAGCGTCTACGCTTTTTATTATTCACATCTTTGAAACTTGTGTGCTTAACCATACTTTTATCAAGTGTCGAAATTTTTCTCCTGATTGAAAATTTTCGTGGATTTTGTGAAAACTTTGAAGTATGATTCGGTTTCTTGTTTCCCCCATTTGCCTTTTGACTCCGTATCTGTGTTTTCTGCATCAAATTGGCTTTACGAGTTGATGTTTTTTCTTCTGGATTCGTTGAATGGGAAGTTTTACTTTTTGATGTTTGGTTGGAGAAAAGTTATCGAGAGTACTATGGTTTACAGGACATCTGGAACACTACATGGTATCCAAAAGCTTCAGACCATGTGAACACGGATAAGCCCTGGTTTGTGGTTGATGCAACTGACAAAATTCTTGGTAGATTGGCTTCAACAATTGCTAATCACATCCGTGGGAAGAACCTTGCCTCCTACACTCCTAGTGTCGACATGGGAGCCTTTGTGATTGTGGTATGAGTTTCTTGAGCTATCTGTATAGAAATTTATATGCTTTACTTATTTCTTGTCTAGATGGAGGAGTCTGTGATACTGGTTTTAATAAGATTTACAATCAACAGGAAGATCTAAATCCTTTATGTAGATGTTTGGGCAATTCTTATATAACTTGGCTCTTCTAATGCTTATTTGGTTGTTTGGTTAAAGGTGAACGCTGAGAAAGTTGCTGTATCTGGAAAGAAGCGGAACCAAAAGCTGTACAGGAGGCATTCAGGACGACCTGGTGGTATGACAGTAGAAACATTTGATCAATTGCAGCAGAGAATTCCTGAAAGAATCGTTGAGCATGCTGTTCGTGGAATGCTTCCAAAGGGACGGGTTAGATAGATCATTCCTAGCTCTTTATTAGTCCATTTTTTTACACTGAGCAATACGTTTTTCTTCGGTTCTATGGATTGAACTTTTGAACCACTTGATATTACTTTTACAGTAATTACACTAGTCTTTGAAATCTCTCTAACTTTGGTCTGACCATTTTGTGGCAGCTTGGGAGAGCTTTGTTCAATCACCTGAAGGTGTACAAAGGCCCTGACCATCCCCACGAGGCTCAAAAGCCTCTTGATCTGCCTATCAGGGACAAGAGAATACAGTTGCAAAAATGAAAACATCACGGAACATTGACTAAGCTCCACTGTTCCATTATCACCAAGCGTAGAGAGTTTTTCTTCTCGGTTCACTGTAGTTTCTTCATCTCAAAACCAGAAGAGGCTTTACAAATTCTTGTTTTCGCTTTATTAACTCTGTTATGCTATAAAGCTTTCTAATGTGAAATATTTATAATTCGATTTTTGCTGCTGACTATCTTCTTCAACATAAGAAAGACGACATATAACCAATAACGAAACAAATTAGTGTAGAACACAAGAATTTTTTCATATTAAGTTGGCTACCAAAACAACTACCATAAGCAACACCAATCTCTATCAACAAAAACTTCCTCTTGACTTGGTAAGAAGTCTTCTCAATGAGATCACAGATGCAAGAAAAGTCTAATACTTATGCCTTAATCGAGTCATTTCTTCAAAAGCTAGTAAGGAAAGACGATCTCTCTCTCCCAGAGATTACTGGTTTAGTAGCTTATTTTCTTCTGCAGGAGCTTTTGTGGCTGCAAGAGAAAGCACACGAAATTGCAGCTGATAACGAAAACGATCCCAGAAGAGTCCAATTTTGTCTCTTGCCCGCAAACCTCTCCTGCGGAAAAAATCATGGCGCCAACTACCCTTTAGACAATAGTTCTGTTTCGAAATCCATCTCACCAGAAACAGCCGGTGCGAAGAATCCGTTTCGTGGTCATGCACGTTAACCATGATTCCATCGCCTTGCCTGAGTTTCTTTTGGTCATCTTCAGAGAGATATTTCAAAATGTGCTGTTCAACGTCGGATCTGCTCAGATAAAGTATTCCGCAAGTAATTTCGGTCTTGTTCAGATCCTTCTTGATGATCCATGGATCCGTCAAATCTCTGAATCGCGCCAGGTCTACTTTTACCTCCTCAATCTTTCTAGTTTGTTCTGTTAATTCTTCGTTTCTTGGAGCGTAAGTGACATTGGGGTAATTAGGGTTTCCGCAAGGCCATGTCTCGTCGTATAAACAGAGGGTCGTGGAGATCAAAACCTTTTCAGGGTCTTTCAAGCAATTAGTCTTCTTCAATTCTTCATCTGGACTCGTCGAAAAAGCAGAGGATAGAGGTATAGGAACGCCGAAGAGACGAAACTCCTCCGTTTTCTTGGATGGCACTCGCGGTTCTTGGCTCATATTCGTATGAATCTTCTTCGCCGGAGGTTTAGTTTCCTCAGAATCCATGAAACGGTACTCTTGAAGCGCTTGCGAACTACTGGTTCGTTCTCTCTTGTTCCCCGTAGATAAAGTAGCATCGGAGATAGACTTCTCTGTTTCCTCTTGAATCGCTTGCGAAGTACTTATTCTTCCTCTCTTCCTCCCCGGAGGTATAGTTACGTCGGAGATAGACATCTCTGTTTCTTCTTGAATCGCTTGCGAAATACTTGTTCGTTCTCTCTTCTTCTCCGGAGATATTTTAGCTTCGAAGAGACGCAATCCCGTTTCCTTAGATGGCAAGACAGAAGAAGCTTGAGTGGTCGCACGCGGTTCTTGGCTCATATTAGTACGAATCTTCTTCGCCGGAGATACAAAAACGTCGGAGATAGACATCTCTGTTTGCTTGGAAGGCAATAAACAAGATTATTTAGGGATCTCTTGCGATTCTTGGCTCATACTCGCTCGATTTTTTTCCGCCTGAGAGAGTTAACGCAATTTTAAATAGAGACTTTGAAAGATGGGAGTAGTGTGATTAGTGAAGAGAGAGAGCTAATATATATATTACTAGTTAAATAATTTCAGTATTAATTAATTAATTAGTCATTACTAAATGGTTTTGGGCTGTTCAGAAAGTAAAAAATGATTTGGGTCTTTTCTGGCCCAAATAAACATGAGTCATCACGTGAGTGGCACGTGATACCGTAGACCCTCGTCTCCGATCTGCTTCAATCAAATTTCCGATGTCAAAATACGTAAATCGAACCTTGCAGTGTAATCGGAATAGGGTTAATTGTTGAAATCTGAAGCTTCTGTTTGTAGTTTGTTGAAGTATTAGTGTGTCGATGTGTGCTTTAATCAGTCCTGAGATTCAGAGGTGTGATATGAAATTGAACAATTTAGGTTATAATGGTTTCAGGGAATTTACAAATGGCAGAGTCGAAACTTCTCGCTTTCATCAAATACTGCTAAAAAAAGGTGAATTGGTTTGACAATGCTTGTGCTCATTTACAGATAATGTGAAGCTCTTGTTTATATAATTATGTCTTTTTTTTTTGGGTCATTTGGTTAAAGGTGAATGTTACTGAGAAAGTTGCAATATCTGGAAATAAGCTGAACCAAAAGCTACAAAGGTAAGTAGTAAATCAATTTGTTTGTGTACAAAGGTAAGCATCAAACTCTCAAGTTGGCTACAAACATCTACATATAAGCAACATCAATCACTGTTTCATCTGCAGGAGCTTTTACGAGAAAGCACGCTAAAATGAAGCTTAGAATCAGAGAGATCCCAGAAGAGTCCAATCTCCTCTCTTTCCATTAAGCCTCTCCTTTTGATAAAATTTGTATACCAACCATCCTTTAGAACATATCTACGTTGGAATGCTAGACATAGTTCTTGAGTTGTGTCTGTGTCATGGTCGTACACCTTAACCTTGAGACCAGGCTTACCTCGGTCTATCTTTTGGGCATCTTCTGGAGGGAGATGTTTCAGAATGTGCTCCTCAACGGACCTTCTTCCCAGAGTAAGTCGGCGGCAAGTAGCATAGTTGACATCGCTCTGTGTCAGTTCCTTCTTGATAGTCCAGTGTTGCTCTTTCGAGGTTATCTTCATTTCCTCAATCTGCAGAAAGAAATCACAAATCCGTGTTCTCAGATTGAAAAATTGATTGATGTTTTAAGTGGTTGCATTCAAAGTGAATTTCACTGATGACTTACCAGAGAAGAGCTAGTTGTAAATACAGACAGAACATTCAAGTTATTACTACTTAGGTCGACAAATCCTGGGTTAGGGATCATCAGAAACTGGCCAGAGAATCTTTGTGAGCCAAGCGAAATGTAACTCTGGTATCTACTAGACAGATCATCTGCAAACACAAGAAGAAGTTAAAGGTAATTGAGAGAAAATATGAAGCATATTATTTACTTTCTAGCCATATCTTATAATATAAGAACCTCTGGGCATGCCACCAGGATTTTGCAGGTTTCCATTGTTCATAGAAGTAGCTGTGATGTTATTACTTTTGAGGTAATTTGGGTTTTGCCAGAAGTAATGACTCTTCGAGGCTTCGTCTGTGTTCATTGGAGACGACTCTTGCCGTTCTTGGCTCATACTCGTATGACTCTTCTTCGCCGGAGATGTTGAGAGTCTGGAGAGAGTGATCTCCGTTTCATTTGATGGCAAGAAAGGATCTTGAGTTGTGGTATTTCGCAGTTCTAGGCTCATCGTCGCTCGATTCTTCTTTCCCGGAGATATAGAAACGTCGGAGATAGAGATATCTGTTTCCTTGGATGCCAAGAAAGATGACTCATGCGGTTCTTGGCTTATATTCGTCCGACTCTTCTTCGCCGGATACATAAGAACGTCGGAGAGAGACCTCACTGTTTCTTTGGATGTTAAGAAAGAAAGATCCTTTAGGGATCTCTCGCGCTTCTTCGTCGGAGATACACAGTAACTTGGGTGAGTTATCGCTGACGCCATTTTACAGAAAAGATGAAAGAGGATCGTGAGACTGCAAATGACGGGACTCGTATCTATAGACGTATTTTATTGATCTATTTTTTGTTTTTATGGTGAAACTTTAAACGCAATTTGGTCAGGAGTGGGGATTTACACCAGCCGTTTTTTTTTTCTGTTTCAAAATAAGGAAATTAATATATGTTGACAAAAAGAGAAAGTCGAATTATATAATCCACTTTATTTGCTGGCCCAAAAAAAAAAACTTTAGATCCGGAGATTAGTGTTTGTTAAATACATCTGAAAACAACATAAATGATTTAATTGACTCAATTAGAAAAGCTACAAAATCCCGATTTAAATCTGGTTTTCACAATTGAGACTTGAGTCACATATCAACCGATCTTAATCCTAAATTTGGTTTCACTTTCAATTTTGTATACAAAACTTTCAGGCAAAAAAAAATAATGAGAACTAAATATTGTTGAAAATAATGACAATTCTCCCATGATTCTTTAGACCCTTTGGTTTAAGGTAGCTCACATCTATAACGAATCAAGAAATCTGTCTGTCTCAATACAAAAAAAAAAAACAGGATCCTTTGTGTTATATATAAGTCAGGGTGTTCAATCCGACTTTATACTTCATTTATTTTTGTAGGTTTTTTTTTTATCTTGCGGATTTTTTATTTTTTAAATTTATATGAGTATTTTAAATATTGTTATCCACACCGATAATGATCTATAGTGGAACGTTTGGTACAGTCTTAATTTCGTGATGGATCAGTTTATCCAGATTGAACATCCTTTGTACCAAATTTGAAGATAAACTATCAAAAACCCTTTTCATTGTCATTAACTAAAAAAGGAAAAAAAACACCTTCTCACACGAACTAAGTAAAATCAACTCATCTAGTTTATTATCTATCGCTATATAAAATGACGCATTCTCACGGAAAAGTGGAGTCTAGAGTCAGCACCCCAGAAGAGTCCAATCGTGTCTCCTTCATTCAAACGTCTCCTCTTCACAAACTCTCTTTTCCAGTCACCGTTGAAAATATAGCTTTGTGATGAATCGTGTCTCAAGAACATCAGGCTATGCTCAGTTTTCGATTCGTGGTCGTAAACTTTAACCTCGACTCCAATGGCTTCTTGGATATTCTTTAGGGCATCTGCAGAGAAATGTATGTTGAGGTGGCTCTCGACGTCCTCTTTTCTCACCGTAAGTCGGGAATTTGTACCGACATCGCTAGCACAAAGTTTCTTCACGATGATCCATGGTCCTGTAATTAGCACCTCCTCTTCTCTTTCTTTTTTCGGTTGAGATCTCTTCTTCTTATTCTTTCTAACACCTTTTTTCTTTATTCCTGCACAAGGAACCTTAAAATAAAGGTTAGGGTTTCTTGAAATCGCAAGAGAGCGATCAACAGAGAATAAATCCTCTTTATGGTTCTTCAAGTCTTCAGCTGCCTCTTTCGCCGGAGAACTAGGAACGTTGACGAGAGGCATCGCTGTTTCATTAGACTCCAGAGAGGGGCGCCCGAAGAAGTGTAAAGATAGGAATTCTATCTTCTCCTCTCGAGTCATCTCTTGCTGTTCTTCGGCCATAACTCGCGTTTGATTCTTCTTCTTATTCTTCACCGGGGATATATAAGAACTTGGGATATAGAGAGGGACTCGAAAGATGGATTGTGAGAGAAAAAGTGATTATTGAGAGGAGTATATATATAAGAATTACGTAGGCTTTGTATTGGATAGGTAAAATTCTAATCTGGTTAGGAAGTGTGAAAGTGTAGTCTCTTCTCTAATCGGAAAAGGAAATTAAAACCTACAATTTTGTTGAAATGCACCAAATTTTATCGAAATCAGTGAATTTTTAAAGTAAACCGAACCAAATTTGGATTTTTAAAGTAAACCCCACTAAAGAGTAAGGTAAATAGCAATTAGAAGATGTCTTTGGGCCTTTGGCGGCCCAAACAAAAAGTCGCCACGTCACGTGAGTGGCACAGGCCTACAGCAGATCCACCAGAACCACATCGATGAAAATTCCATTTCTTTAAAGAGCGCCGCGATAGAGAACTGGCGGGAAATCTAACCATTTTCGCGAAGGAAAACCTCCCAAATCTGAGAATCGGAAAAGATGACCCACACCGAAACCCTAAATGTTCTCGATGAAATCGAGTCTCTTGTCTCCGATCAGCTTCAAGTGGTAATTAACGATTTATTTGTTAATTTCTCTTTCTCGTTAAATTTTCTGGTTAGGGTTCTCCGATTTCCACTCCAGTGACTTTTGAAATTTGTCAAAACTCGTTTATCGCTCCTTGCAACCTAATCGAAATAGGTTTAATTGTCTAATTCTGATGTTAAAATTGAGAAATTTGGGTTATGATTACTGATTCGCTTAATCCATTTGGTTTCAGGTATCTTACAAATGGCTGAGTCGAAATTTCTCGCTTTCATCAAAAACTGCCAAAGGGTACAAGTTTTTCCCCCATTGAGAGAGTTCACTAAATTTTGGCTACTGGCTACTGCAGATTTTTTAAACCAGGACTCGTTTGTTATTATTAGGTTGCTTAAGGATTTTGTCGAGAAACATGGCAAGGGTTTGGAAGTTGTATATACTGTGTCCGGGTGGCTAAAGAACAAGCCTTCCGATTATCACACAATGTTTGTATCTAGTTCCAAACTTCCAGGTCTCATTCTCAAGTTGATGACTCTTTGTTCTGGTTCTTTTGCAAGTTGATCGCATACTATTCTTATGAATTTACGAATTTCGTTAGGTGTCTCTTTCTAGTTCACCTGTGTTTTGTTCACCAGACAATTTATTGATTTGACTCTTCCTGGTCATTACTTCTATGCAGAAGTGGAGAAAGAGTTCAAAGGAACATATTTAGTTCATATCTATAGTGTTCAAGCTAGTATTCCAATGGATCCGGCGGCCATATGGAACACCGAGTTTGTACAAGCAGAAGAACTCTTCAGGCAGCCTTCTGCCACTGATAATTGCTTGAGAGACAATAGGTACACCTTTTCTGTTATTGCATGAAAGTTTTCCAGTACTGTTAACCATCCTTGCCCATTCTAACTAGATAGGTCTGACTTTTATACCAGGTTTTGTGGCTTCTCCAATTCTTTTGTAAAGCGTAATGTAGTGGGAGCCACTGAAAATGTTATGGCCCGACGAACAGAAAGTGTGGGAACAACAGTACAATCAAAAAGTAGTTCGAACTTTCAAAAGAGTACTGGGTTGCCAAACCAGGGAAAGAGATTTCAGCACTCAAGCACTAATGCTGGCCATCAGGCTAAGAGTGAAACTAATGCTACTCCAGCTCAAAATCAGTCTGCGAAATCCTCTTCGGATAAAGAAAAATCTTTTCCTGTGCCCGTTAATAAAAAGAATGGACAGGGCGAAAAGAGCGTGACTGGAACTGGTGGTTTGTTGAAAAATATGTGGGGTCGTGTGCCTGTGAAAACAGAAGATGATTCTACAACAGTTGAGGTCAAAAATCATATTACAGATCATTCGGGTTTGTTTTCTAATCTATCCACCCCAGTTGTCTTTCGAATATTATGTGAAGCATTTATTCCTGCCTTAGGTACAATCAATGGCTGTGGCTGATTTGGTTTCTGTTTTTGTTCCTCTATAAAATGTTCTTTAATTGGTGCAGAAGCCCCAAAACCTTCTCATGATGCCAACAATAAGGGAGGCAGCGATGATGAAGCTCGAGATGTCAATTTCAAGAGAGCGCCTAAAAATGATAACAGAAAAAGGAAGGTGATATTTGATTTTTCAGATGACGAGTTTGAAGATGTTATCAGCTTAGTATCTCCTAGTAGTCCAAAGGTTACTTCATTTCCAGATGTTGAACTCAGTTCCAAAGATTCAGGTCCAGAGAAGCATGATGCAGGTGTTTCTCTCTCGAGAAATTCTGATGAACCAGAGGTCAGCGAAGAAGACAGGCAAAGAACTGCTTCTATTGATGCTTCTACTACTTCATCAATGACGAAGATCCAGGACATTGGTTCTGAAGCTCAAGCGAATCCCTCAAAGGGAAGAATTACTGCTCCTAGTTCACCGAAAAGGAAAAAGGTGTTGAAGTCACGGATTGATGATCGTGGGAGAGAAGGTATGCTCTCTCACACGCTTAATCATCCAATATCTTTTTAAGTAGTAACAAATAGAAACACACATATGCACTATTTAGCCAAGAGCTGGCAAAATGCGAGCCATGATTTAGAAATGTCAATGTCTCTGACTTATACAATCCTCTTTTGACTTCATGTAGTAACTGAGGTCGTTTGGGAGGAGACAGAAACAAATGCAAAGAAGAAAGAGGAGACTGACACAAGCAAGAAGTTAAATGATGGCAAAAGCGCAAATGCTGTTAACAGGTATGTTTTGGGAGATAATCTATAAGAGCATTTGAACACAGTGAAACCCGATTCATACAAATCATAAAGCATGAAAATCTGAGTTTGTTTGTTGTTACAGGGCAGTTGCACAGAAGAAGAGCCCGGCCATGGGAAATGCGGCAGCAACAAAAGCAGGAAGCAAGAAAGGCGGAAACGTGAAAGATCATAAGCAAGGGAATATAATGTCGTTCTTCAAAAGAGTTTAAAAGCATTTCTCTGTATTTGTTGCTTGTTAAAGAGTTTCGATTGAGGTTATCAAAATCAGAACATGGATTCATCTGATTATATGTTTTGATCTGTATTTCTTAAAAAAACTTTTGAGCCGTTTATGATATTCTTATCAACTTGTCAGGATATAAATATTTCAGGTCGAGTCTATAGTTTCGCGAATCAACGGCTAGCCAACAATCCCGCTGGCTTGTAGTAACATTAAAGAAGAAGTGGGTCCCACTCTGAGAGGTAAGGTTATATTGACAGTGGCTTAATAATATACATATCTACGTTTTTGTCAGAAATGAATAATTTAGGAAGAAGGTGGATTGGTTATGGAAAAGAGTGTGCGTGGAATTCAATGAGCGATCAACGAGGCAGAATCAGATGATCGAGAATTGCTTATATAAAGAAAAGCTGAATCGTAATTCTTACTCACTTCACTCTCTCTCTTTCTCATCATCTTCTACCTTCATCTTGTTCTCGAGATGTGGAATTACATGTGTTTACCGTTTTTACTCTTGGTTTGGAACGATATAGGTGTGGCCAAGGCTTCCGAATCGATTCTCCTGCCTAGTCAAACTGGAGTTGACAGTACTCGGAGTCTTGTCTGTTCTTCGCCGGATCCGAACCTTAACTACAGGCCGGTCATCGGTATCCTGAGCCACCCTGGCGATGGCGCATCGGGTCGGTTGAGTAATGATACGAGCTCAACGTACATCGCAGCTTCGTATGTGAAATTCGCCGAGGCAGGTGGAGCACGTGTCATCCCACTCATTTATAACGAGCCTGAAGAACTTCTCTTCCAGGTCTTTCTGATTTATGTCAAATTTAATTAGGTTTCTAATCTTTACTTTGGCTTATTGGTGAATTTGCATTTTGGATCTACAGAAGCTAGAACTGGTCAACGGTGTGATATTTACTGGTGGTTGGGCTAAAAAATATGAATATTTCAATATCGTCAAAAAAATCTTCAATGTTAGTTGTCATCATTCAACGCTTATCTCTTTGCTAAACATTGTTTTTGTTCGCGTGTATTATAAGATAGTAGTAGAATATAATTCCAATATTTATGTTTCTCACAGAAAGCTTTGGAGAGAAATGATGCTGGAGAGCATTTTCCAGTTTATGGCATTTGCCTCGGATTCGAGCTTATGTCAATCATCATAAGTCAGGTGACTCTCTCTTATTTCCTTCTGTAGAAACTCTTGTTTGCTCAGTTGATCATCAGATTTGTAAAGCTATAATTTTAAGCCTTCCTATACTTTGCTGAGTTTCATCTGGTGCAGACTTTATTCTAAAATCTCTCAAATCCTTGTCATTGGTAACAGAACAGAGACATTCTTGAAAGATTTGATGCTGAAGATAATGCATCAAGTCTCCAGTTTTTTCAAAATGTTAATATCCAAGGAACTTTATTCCAAAGGTGCATACCTTTTTCATTTTTTCATGATGCTTTTAGTTCTTCAGTTTATACTACCAAGACCTCAACGTTTTCCGTATATAATTGTAATGTTTCACATTTGCAGATTTCCTCCAGAGTTGTTGAAAAAACTCAGTACAGACTGCTTGGTTATGCAGAAACACAAGGTTAGTATTGCAACCTCTTATTTGCTGCAGAATATGGAATATAGTTGTCAAAAGTTTAACAATTTTTAAGAAAGCAATTTCACATTAAGTTTTCTTTGGTTGTTTGCTGATATGAAATGTTACTATTTTTCAGTATGGTATCACACCAGAAAACTTTCAAGGTAATCCTGCTTTGTCGAGTTTCTTTGAAATCCTTACAACCTGCATTGATGAAAACAGCAAGGTAATAGAAAAGGAATCTATGAATTCCAGAATCCCAAGTTACTACGAACGGATCTAAATATGTTTCTTATGCAGACTTATGTTTCAACTGTTAAAGCAAAGAGATACCCAATAACTGGCTTCCAGTGGCATCCTGAGGTATACTGACCAATTAAACTCATGTCTCTAATCCTATTCTCAGTGTGCACTGCTTTTATTTTAGAAAAACAAAAACAAAGCTCATTATGCAATAAATTCTCTGTAGAAAAATGCATTTGAATGGGGATCATCTGCAATTCCACACTCTGAAGATGCAATCGAGGTGACCCAGCATGCTGCAAGTTACTTAGTCAGGTAACATCTCTTATCAAGTTTTCCAACAACATTTTTGCACTTATTTTGGATAACATTTTGCACTTGTTTCTCATGGATTGCGGTTTGAATGTGTTGCAGTGAAGCTAGGAAGTCATTGAACAGATCAGAACCGAAGAAAGTGCTGAGCAACCTCATATACAACTACAAGCCTACATACTGTGGATACGCAGGGTAAAGCCACTCGGATCATCTTTACACAATTCTCTTATTTTGTTTTTTCTGTTGTTTTATCATTCTTTGTATCACATATTTTTCAGGAGGGGTTATGACGAGGTCTACATATTCACACAACCACGATCACGTTTCTAAGAATCTTCTCGTGTTTATAAACAAAAATTGGATATTTTTCAGGAGGGATTATAAACAAAGTTCATATGTGCAAGTTCTTTAATCTGAACGTTTGTAACTCTGATTTCAGTTTTGGGAGCTTTACTCTAAACGGGATGCTAAATTCGATTTGTTTTTACTGTTTTAAAATTTAACACTTAAGTTTGAAAATCCAAAAAATATATACTTTATAGAAAAATAATCATAAATATTAAATTTTATTTATGTAAAAACATATTGAACATCTAACACCTCTAATGGACCAAATATTTAACATAAATATTAAGGATGGATGTAACATTTAAGTTTTAATATTTAACATTTAAGTTTGAAAAAAATAAGTATTTTATATATTTAAAACCTTAAAATTTAGTTTATTTAAAATATCATTTCAAAAAATCATAAAATCCGAAAAATAAAGAATTAGTTATAAGTATAGTTTGTGAAAACAGGATAGAGTTCCTTACCAAATATATGATGTCCTCTGAATAATTCCACGAAACCGAGTAGTGATGAGAGCTGCAACCATTCATAACTTGACGATTGGAACCTGTAGTAAGAAGAAAACAAAGAGAGTGATAACAGAGGCATCTGAAGTTATAATTCCCGAAACAAGATTTGATAAAACATAAATTTTGTATCGTCTTACGTGAAAAAAAAAAGCTTCAGTTAAGAACTGTGACAAATCAATAAAGACCGATTTATGCCCAAATTGAGTATACAGATTCAAGACGCTACTCTACAAACAAGTTACCAATTACAGATAAAGTTAAAAAAAAATTCTTGAATTTGGTAGATCATATTCGTAAAACAATAACAACCCTAGAGTGGCCAAAGATCATGAAACGCAAAAGAATAAGAAAACAAAAGGAAAGGATTATTTAACTCTAGAACGGCGGCGAGATCTTTGACTCGAATTGAAATTGATATCGATTTGATCAAACGCAAGATCTTTCTCGAGTTACGATTCCGACGGCGTTGATACTGATAGTCTCTTGACGTCTTGTTAGATCAACTGCTTGACGTACTCTCTGTAAGAGAGATTCTAATTAGAATTCGCAGAGCCTACTCCAAGAAGAAAACATGTATTAGGAAGAAAAACAAAAAAAAAGAGGAGAATTATGATTTGAAAGCAAGAGGAGACGAGTTTTTGTTTTTGGGTTAATATTTCCTTTTTTTTTGTCAACGTTAATATTTCCTTTTTTACTGGTCAAAATAGAAAAACGGATGAGAATTACAATTTTACCCCTTTATTTTTATCGTTTTAAAATTTAAACAAGCCTATGAAACGGCAGCGGTTAATAACATATATTAGATTGGGGTAATATGATGATGTTACGAGATTAATTCTCTAATCTACTTCCGGTCAAGTTTTATCGGGTGGGTAATTTCACCAAACGGGCCCACTCTGAGAGGCACCGAGAGCACTAGTGACACGTGACAGACTGACAGTGGCTAAATAAATACATATATAGTTGGGAATGGATGAGTCGCGAATTGACACGAAAGATATGCAAAATGATTGATATGAAATTAAAAAGCTAAAATCGTGAACTATCGGCCATTGACGTTCGAACTACCTCCACCGTCCCTTCACGCCATTTTCACCCTCTGAGATGTGTAGATTCTACTTCTTCTTACCGTTCCTACTCTTTAATATTAGCGTGGCGAGCTTTGCGGAATCTATTCCGTCGATTTTCCTCCCAAGTCAAATCGGAGTTGACGGTTCCCGCGCAATTGATCATCGGAGTAGTTCTGCATGCTCCGCGCCGGATCCGAGTCTCAACTACAAGCCGGTCATCGGGATTCTGACCCACCCTGGCGACGGGAGATGGGACGCTCGTCGTCACTCTCTGAGCTACGAGACTAACATATCGTACATCGCAGCTTCGTATGTAAAATTGGCTGAGACAGGTGGAGCTCGTGTGATTCCGCTAATTTACAACGAGCCTGAAGAACTCTTGTTTCAGGTTACGCTGATTTGAGCTCTAATCGATTCTAGACTAACATATCGTACATCGCAATGTTCGTTTTGGCTATTGTTTGCCAAAATTAGTCCATGTTCATCGTAGTGAATTAGTTACATTTTGTAATTGCAGAAGCTAGAACTTGTAAATGGTGTGATATTCACTGGTGGTTGGGCTAAAACGGGATTGTATTACGATATTGTGAAAAAAATCTTCAACGTAAGTTCTCATTATTCAACACTATCTGTTGCTTTCATATTAGCTGAGCATTTCATCCGTTAGTGTTGTACAATTATTCAATGTATAATATTTTGAAATTCTTATGTTTCTCACAGAAAGTTTTGGAAAAGAACGATGCTGGAGAACATTTTCCGGTTTATGCCATGTGCCTCGGGTTCGAGATTTTGTCAATGATTATAAGTCAGGTGACTCTTTGGTTTCTTGCTTCTCAGATTAACTCTTGTTGCTCAATGCTCAACTAACTTACATATCTGTAAAGCTATAAATTTATGTGACGAGCATTGCTGGTTCCACACTGCCTTATAGACAGTTAGAGGAGCTTTTAAGTTACAGTTTTCAAGAATCTTGAGCTGAGAGGGATGTGCAGTTTCCATTTTAATTTTCTAACGATTTTGTGTTTGTAAGTTGTAACAGAACCGAGACATTCTTGAAAGGTTTAACTCAGTAAATTATCCATCAAGTCTCCAGTTTTTTGAAAATGTTAATATCGAAGAAACCGTATTCCAAAGGTGCATATAGCGAGGCTTTTTAGCTTTTCAGTGATCCAAAAAACAATATATAATTGTATTGTTTCATATTTGCAGATTTCCTCCAGAGCTGTTGAGAAAACTCAGTACAGATTGTTTGGTTATGCAGAACCACTATGTTAGTATCACACAAGCCCTCTAATTTTCTGCAGAATATGAAATATAGCTCTCACCTTTTTGTTGCTTAAACGTAATTTGATTGCTGTTTTCGTCTTCTACTTTCTTTATCTATTTACAGTTAAACACATTTCTGAAATTAAATTCTTATTGTTTTCCAGTTTGGTATCTCACCAGACAACTTTCAAGGCGATCCTTCTCTGTCAAGTTTCTTCGATATCCTCACAACCAGCGCTGATAAAGACAGCAAGGTATTAAAATGTTCCTATGAACCATAATATGATTATACAAATTCCAGAACCTGACAGTTTCAATGAACGGATCTATTCATCTTATCGCTCCAGACTTATGTTTCAACTATTCAATCAAAACGATACCCTGTGACTGCCTTCCAGTGGCATCCAGAGGTATTAATTACTAATAACCTTGTGTTACATAAATTTATGTTATACTTCTGGATAGCTTTTCTAAGAAAGATCCCTTATAATATGCTCTGCAGAAGAATGCATTCGAATGGGGATCATCCGAAATTCCACACTCTGAGGAAGCAATTCAAGTGACTCAGCATGCCGCAAATTATCTAGTCAGGTTAGTTCTGTATTTGATCAATGTAGGAAGATTCAGTAGACTTATGTAGTGGTCTGATTTTGGTGCAGTGAAGCTAGGAAATCAATGAACAAACCATCTTCTGAGAAAGTGCTGAGCAATCTCATCTATAACTACAAGCCTACGTACTCTGGATACAAGGGGTAGAAAAAGCCACTACACTCTTTACTCTAATCCTTACAATTTGCTTTATGTTTAAACACTGTCTCGTTGATTTTGCAGGAGTGGGGACGACGAGGTTTACATTTTCACGTAACAAAGATCTCTTTTCTAAGATCAAGTATATTGGGTTTGCCTGTAAATTGTGATATAAAAAATCTTATTATGGAGCAATCCTATACTAGACACACACAAAAAAAAGTCCCTTGTCATTAGGCAACATTTAAGTCATTTTATATTTTCATCAGCAATCGTACTGGCCCAGTAGCTTCATTTTTATTGGGAAAGTAGTTGATGGGCCCCACACTAAAAAACGTACATAAAATTCATAACACGTGGACGGTGGAGATTAGGTAGTGTATTTGAATAAGAGGATTGGACAAACTTGGATATATGAAAAACCCAAAATCGTGAAATTCACATTTCGTCTCAGATCATCTTCCTCTTCCTCTGAGATGTGGAGCTACGTTTGGTTACCATTGGTACTAACCGTGTATAAGGATTCCCTTATAATGGCGAAGGCCACCGATTCGCCAGCGAAGATTCTCCTCCCTAGTCAAGCCGGAGTTGATGATTCGCCTCGGAGTTCTATATGCTCCGTTCCGAATCCGAACCTCAACTACAAGCCTGTTATTGGGATTCTGAGCCATCCTGGTGACGGCGCGTCGGGTCGATTGAACAATGACACGAATGCGTCGTACATCGCGGCGTCGTATGTGAAATTAGCTGAGGCTGGTGGAGCACGCGTGATCCCACTCATCTATAACGAGCCTGAAGAGCTGCTTTTCCAGGTTACCATAATTTAGCTCAACCGATTCTCCAATCTTTACAAGTTTCACCCGACTCGAATTTGGCTGCAATGAGTTTATAGGAAATATCAAACTATAATTAGGTTTTAGATGTTATTATGTTTGTTTTGAGTTAAGAATTGGATTGCTTCCTGATTTCTTTTTCCAATTCATCTTGGTCAATGTCCACTGCAGAAGCTAGAATTGGTCAACGGTGTGATATTCACTGGTGGTTGGGCTAAAGAAGGATTGTATTATGAAATCGTTAAGAAAATCTTCAGTGTAAGTTGAACATTTTATTATATTTAGTTGAATTTTTTTGTGTATTGGACAATATAATTTCGGTACAATGTTCTTATTGATATTTCTGTGATCTACACAGAAAGTTTTGGAGAGAAATGATGCTGGAGAGCATTTCCCGTTATATGCTATTTGCCTCGGATTTGAGCTCTTGACGATGATCATAAGTCAGGTAACGCTTTATTCTTGATTCTTAAATTTTGTAGCTCAATTAGCTTATGTTTTTGTTAATCTATGAAGTTAAGTATTTCTAGATTTTGTGTAGTGTAACACCATCTGAATACTGGAATCTGTACTAGTTAAGAACCTTCCTTCCTTCACGTTGTGTAATAGACAAGCAGCGAGATTTAAACTAACCATTTCATATACTGTAGACTATGAAGTAGAGTTTGAAATGATAATCTGCATACTCCATTCAAAATCTCTAATCCCTGCCTTTGTTACAGAATACAGACATTCTTGAAAAAGTTGATGCAAAAAATTCTGCATCAAGTCTTCAATTTGTTGAAAGTGTTAATATCAAAGGAACCATATTCCAAAAGTGCGTATAGCTTTTCATGATGTATATATATACTAATACCCCGTGTTTTGCAAAAAAGTTACATATGTTATTGTAATGTCTCATAATGCAGATTTCCTCCAGAGCTGTTGAAAAAACTCAGTACAGATTGTTTGGTTATGCAGAACCATCAGGTTAGTATTTGAAACCTCTAACTTGCGTCACAGTTATACCTTGGAATATAGTTCTCACCATTTTTGTGGCTTAACATACTTATACAGGGAGCAATATGACATTAAAAATGAGTTGATTGCTGTTCGCATCTTATAGTTGTGTTTACCACTATTGTTAGGCAATTTTGTTTTTGACATTTCTAATTTCTTGTTCATGAATGGTTATTATTCACATTCTATCTGCTTGCTGAATACAAGTTTTCATGATTTTTCAGTATGGTATCTCACCAGGCGGCTTTGAAGGCAATATTGCCCTGTCTAATTTCTTTAATATCGTCACAACATGCATTGATGGCCACAGCAAGGTATTATTACGTTTCTAAGAACCATAAAGATCGAAAAAGATGCCAGAGCCTGACCTCATAATACGAATCAAATTTTGGTAAATATTTCCAGGCTTATGTTTCAACGGTTCAATCAAAAAACTATCCTGTAACTGGCTTTCAGTGGCATCCTGAGGTATATACTCACTAGTTAACTTACGTCTCTCATTTAGTCCTTTCGTGCCTAGGCTAAATAATCTCTGTGGTCCATTGCGTTATCCTATAATTTATGGAAGATTGGTGTACAGCTTTTATAAAAGAAAAGCTCCATACAATACTCTGCAGAAAAATGCATTCGAATGGGGATCATCCAAAATTCCACACTCTGAGGACGCGATCCAGGTGACTCAGCTCGCTGCAAATTACCTAGTCAGGTTAGTTCTGTATTTCTTGTTTGGTAAGCATTGATAAGAGAGTGCATTTGATTCCTACATTAGGAAAGTAGTAAACATTAGAATCTCTATAAATAAGAGTTAGTTAGATCATGTAGTAGTTGTTTCTCACGGATAGCACAAGAACACTCGGTAATGTATGTAGCACTTTCTAACGGATCGAGTTTGAATGTGGCGCAGTGAAGCAAGGAAGTCACTGAACAGACCGGAGTCTGAGAAAGTGCTTAGCAAACTCGTATACAACTACAAGCCTACATACTGTGGATACGCAGGGTAAAGCCACTCGGACCATCTTTACTAAATTCTCTCTTCGTCTTCTTTTTGGTTTCCATTTCTTTTCTGTAACGATTCTTGGAATTATTATCTTAATATGGTATCTTCTGCAGGAGGGGTTACGACGAAGTTTACATTTTCACACAACAACGATCCCTTCTATAAGAACGTACGCTCTCTTGTGTTTGTTCAGGTGAACCAGTGAAATATGTTTCTTCAACCATGTACTAATCTGTGAACTTTATGTAACTCTGATGTCTCTATGGGCCATTAGCTTGTGTTTGTGAAGTGTATTTATTGTCATATTTTGTTCTGTGTAATGTATGCATGCATAGAAAAATTAAAATCTTATATATACATGTTTAGCTAATGTGATCTGTTTCGTTAGAATATGAATTATAAATGTTCAATTTTTTTCTTTTTCATACCAATGGTTAACCTGTATTTTCTAATCTAGAATTTACAGTTTCTTTATTTGTTACAAATATAAAATAGTTTTTAGACAATTATAGTACCACAAAAAAAAAAAACAACAAACGCAAATCAATATATTCGTAGGCTTAGACATGTAATATAAATATGTTGGGCTCAACAGAATTCCAATAGCCTGATAACAAATAAATTTAACTGTCTTCATTGCCAACCGGCAACTGAAATTCTGAGTTGCAAAACTTCCCGGTTTGTTTCTTAATCGGTATCCCCATCTAACCGTACCGAATCATACGAACCAAATTCTACTGTTCTTCTTCGCTTTGCACTGCGTTCTCTCCCTCTCTCTCTCGATGAATTCCTCCAAACAAGCTTCTTCGATTTCCCTCTTATACCAATCGTGTGGTCTCGTATCTAATTGTAAGTTCTCTTCCTTTTCGAACTCTTATTTCGATCTCAATTACATCGTTCTTAGGAGAAATTTAGTAAAGAGATTGATAAACCCTAACTGTTTCGTCCTATCGTTAAAAATTTCCTAGATTAGTGGAGATTACTGTTTTAGAGCCTGATGCTTGAGAAATGAAACCTAGTTATGTGCATTGAGTTGGTATAGAAACATTGTCTACTTTTCAAGTTTTTAATTTCAATTGATTGTGATTCGATCTATTGAAGGGAGCGAAGTTTGAAGCTAGCTTGCATTTCTTGGGAAGAGGCATAAATGGGGAAGATAATGGAATGGGCAGCAAGATCTGATCATTTGGGAGGAATTCCAAGGAAAACTGTGATAATGGCTGTTAGTGCGTGTGCAAAAGCAGTAGCAAATGTTTGCAACAAAACCACAGTTCACAATTCAGATACTCTTATGAATCTTGTCCGGTCTCGACCACCTGGTGTTCCTCTCATCATTGTTAGTAATCACATGTCGACGTTAGTTAATATTAAAACCTCAATAGTATGATCTTTTCTTAAAGTCATTCTTTCCACTCTCTTGTGTTTAGATGTTGATCTATCTTCTTTGTATTGCGCCTCTTGTTAACAGTTTGGATGATCCAGTCATGTGGGGTGCGTTCAAGGGTCTCCTTTCCTTTGATCCAGAATTGGCTCGATGGGTTCTTGCTGCAGAGGACATATGTTTCAAGAACCCGATTTTCTCATACATCTTCCGCACTGGTATGTCCCTTATTTTTGTTGCTTCTTCTCAGGTGAAATACTGTTATTAGATTGTTGTTCTTGTTTTTGGATGGATTTGGACTTATGTCGAATTGCTGAAAATTTTTGAGTAGATTTGGTGGTGGTTGTCTTCTTAACAAAATAGGGTTTTCTCAAGATGAATGTTATTTGATTTCTTTTGACCAGGAAAATGTATACCTATTACTAGAGGTGGTGGAATCTACCAAGAACACATGAATGAAGCTCTCCAGCGATTGAAAGATGGATCTTGGGTAGTTATCTTCAACTTAACAAATACTGAGGTTTTTCCAGGCCTTTTCTGAGCTCTAACCTTTGAATTTAACCATGACTAGTAGCTGCATACCTTCCCAGAGGGAAAGGTGTGTTTCAAGAAGATGTTCCTATAAGACGACTTAAATGGGGAACCGCAAGCATCATCGCTCGTTGCCCAGTTACCCCGATCGTCTTGCCAATCATTCACCACGGTTTTGAGGAGGTAACATGTCTTATCTTTTCCAGGTCCATCTTAGACTACTTCACTCAATAATCGTTTAAACGCCTATAGGCGATAGCAAAATTCCAAAAATTTCTTTGATAGTAGTATTATGTTTTCATTCCAACACTTACCTACATTGTTCTAACGAGTTAGATGATGCCGGAGAACTCATTCTATGGAAGAAGGCCACCGCTACCGCTGTGCAACAAAAACCTTAAAGTTGTGGTTGGTGAACCAATTGAGTTTGATCTTCCCATGATGGTTGAGACCGTTGTCTCAGCCTCCCACCATGAAACGACTCCTCTTCAAGAAGCAAAATGGCCTGTCCTTACTTCTGCAGGCCGAGAGCTAGACGAGACTACTCAGAGGTGCCTCTACACTGCTCTCTCCGAGAAGATTCGAACCTCCTTGGAAACATTGAGACTCTTAGCCAAGAGGTTGTGACCAGAATCCGGTTTAGATCCCAAAGGAAAACAATGATTTGTTTTATTTAATTTCCAAACCTGAGTAGTTTCTACAATTTATAATAATAATGAGATCGTAGCAACTTAAATTCCGAATTCAGTGAAAACTAAAAAACTAAAATGTGACAAGAATTGGATATAATCCTCAACAAAACCTGACATTTGTGTACGTCGAAAACAATACGCAAATAAATAAATATTACGAACTTATATGTTAAAATATTATGGGCTCTGTACTCTTGAAATCTCGGTATAAGAATAAATAAATTGGTTAGTTTTTTAATGTAAAAGACCGTTATTTGTGTGTTGTCGGTAACGCCTATGACCTGGCCAGTTCTGTCGCTCTGCTAATGATGTTCGACAGAAACAGCATTGAACGACCAGTTTGAACAGAGAGAAGGTTCTGATAAGAAACAACGTGAGTGGCACACAGACGCAGCGGCCACGTGAGACTATCGAGCCACCGATGCGGCGAGTGGTGCCTACGCGAATGGCAAAAGAAAACAGTTTCTGCATGGGCCCTACAGGGTCACGCCGGGACGCACTATCACGTGAAAAGAACCTTCTAAGGTCAGCAAAAACGGTCTCGTGGCCTTTTCGTAAATCAGATTGCGTTTTAGGGGCAAAAGCTAGTTCTTGCACGTGATAATGGAGCTTGATGTGTGGTAAATTTGTAAATCAAGGGGAACTCGCGGGGTAAAGGTATATGCTCCCACGTGCTAGTTCCGGAGAACGCGAGTAACCTCATGTAGTGGCAACCTCGTAAATATAGGGTCAAATATCGGGTAAAAAAGGTAGTACAAAACTATCTGTGTTTGTTTAACTCCTCTTCTCTGGCACGAGAGTTATTAGCTTCAGCTCCTCCATCTTCTTCTCAAATTCCCGGGTTTTTTTGTTCTTATCTTCCTCCGATCACCGGAAAAGTTACCACTGTTAAATTCTCCGAGCATCTTGATCTGCGGCGTTCATCTTAATTCTTTTTTTTCCCCTCAGTTTTAGAAAGTGATATTTTAGCCAACAATTTTGCTGCAACTGTTTTCACCATGTTTGTTTTCCTCTAGATTCTCTCCGTCGAGTCAGCTTACGTGAGAACATTTCTCTCGGACGAAATATCCAAGTTGCAAATCTAATCCAAAGCTGATCGGAGATTGGAAAGTGCACGCAGCATCGATTTCGTTTGTTCTGTTGATGCCAGATCTGATATATTCCTTCAACGGAAGATTCAAGTTCTTTCTCAGTTTGAATTCAGCTTGAAGTTCGCTGCGAATTGTCACTTTGATCTGCCAAAAAGAAGAGAAAGTTTCAGAGGAGGAAACGGGAGTGATGACGTCGGGGACAAGAATGCCGACATGGAGGGAGAGAGAGAACAATAAGAGGAGAGAAAGACGACGGAGAGCAATAGCAGCGAAGATCTTCACCGGATTGAGATTGTACGGGAACTACGAGCTGCCTAAGCATTGTGATAATAACGAAGTTCTTAAAGCATTATGTAATGAAGCTGGTTGGATCGTTGAACCTGATGGTACCACTTATCGCAAGGTTCGTCTCTCAAATCGAGATCTCATTTTCTCTTCTTTTACCTTCGGAACATGAAATTTTGATTTTTGATACAAAATAATTCGTTTTCTGTTCTGTGAATGCATCTAACATGCGCCAGAGCCTTTCCGGTCAGCGGATTGCTATCGTGTGTCCTGATATGCGTAGGTTAGCGTTAGAGGAGCGTTAGTCAAATGTTAGGATTCTTTCTGTGTGACTTTTTATTATGCGTTTCTCTAAAAGAAGATTCTTTTCTCTCTCTGTTTTATGGTGTGGGAGACTGATTTAGAGTCGTCCAGGTCGAGTCTATTCTCAGATGATACCCACCAAAAATATAAAAAAGAGCAAAAGCAAAGTAGCATAGATCTCAATAAAACTGATAAAAGCAATGTCTTTGCACAGATTTCAAAGTGTACGTTTTGATCTGTAGATTTTTGAAAAAGCATTTGGCTACTTTTGCTTTTATGTCATTTCGAGAATCGAGTCCAATGATAATCTGTCGGCTTGACCTGATCAGTTTTAGGAAACAGAGAATTTGTTTATGTGACCTGATCAGTTTTAGCTAAGTGGCTGTTTCAGTTGTTTTGACATTGACAGAACCAAAACTACTTCTACTTGTAAGCCTTTAAGACATCATTAACACATTCAACATAGTCATTTCTTTATGATTCATTTAGACCTCTTAAGATGAATTTATCTCATTCTAATTATGTTTGTGCGATCTGTCTTCAGGGATGTAGTAGACCTGTAGAGCGTATGGAGATAGGTGGCGGTTCAGCAACCGCTAGTCCGTGCTCCTCTTATCAGCCAAGTCCATGCGCTTCTTACAATCCTAGTCCAGGCTCCTCCAACTTCATGAGCCCAGCTTCATCCTCATTTGCTAATCTCACTTCTGGAGATGGCCAATCACTCATTCCATGGCTAAAACATCTCTCAACCACATCATCCTCATCAGCTTCTTCATCATCAAGATTCCCTAATTACCTCTACATCCCTGGAGGCTCCATAAGCGCTCCTGTAACCCCTCCTTTAAGCTCTCCAACAGCTCGTACCCCTAGAATGAACCCCGATTGGCAACAGATCAACAACTCCTTCTTTGCCTCTTCGACACCGCCAAGTCCAACGCGTCAGATCATCCCTGACTCTGAATGGTTCTCAGGGATTCAACTCCCACAAAGCGTTCCAGCTTCTCCAACGTTCAGCCTCGTTTCACCAAACTCATTTGGATTCAAAGGAGAAGCAGCCTCTGCTGGTGGTGGTGGAGGCGGGTCAAGAATGTGGACTCCAGGTCAAAGTGGGAATTGCTCACCGGCCGTTCCTCCTGGTGCTGACCAGACAGCAGATATTCCAATGTCTGAAGCCGTTGCTCCTTCAGAGTTTGCGTTTGGGAGTAACACAAACGGGTTAGTGAAAGCATGGGAAGGAGAGAGGATACACGAGGAGAGTGGTTCGGATGATCTAGAGCTCACTCTTGGAAACTCAAGCACCAGGTAATTCCAACCCACCTGTACATTTTCAAAGCCGGTCGAACCAAACCGTTCTTGATATGTTGCTCCAATTTTATTTCAACTGTTCTCTTCCCATGTAAGGCTCTCAAAGTTAAAACACAGCTTTAAATATTCGTTTATCTGTCCCTGATCGTGATCTTCTCTCCGAATATTGTATAACCCTTGTGATTGAATCCTATCACTGCCTATTTTTTAAATGTCTTGTTTCCCAATCCATCCGGTTTGATAGCTAATCTAAACCCCTGTTTAGATGTATCTAATCAGACGGTTTGTGGTAACAGTCATATACTCACAAACAACGAAGCAAATCATGCTATTATTTCATAGCATCATCAATTCATCATCGTCGTTATTAGTCAACAAGGACGAAATAAGGTTTATGCAGGTGACAGAGAAGCCTCTGTTTGTAACGGCTACAGGTTTCATTTTCTGACGTAGGTTTTATTTTCTTCGTCTTAGTCCTTTATACTTTTTTGTAATTTACAGAGGAAGGTGGATGACGAAAGTATAACCAAATGAGCTATAATTGTCACATGGAAGACACACAAAGCTTAGGTCGTGGTCAATGCACGTACGTTTAATTATGAAATGGCCACATGCTATCCATTGGTGTTCTGCCACGTGTGACTAAATATATAAATTATTGGATTTATCTTACCATTTTATTGACACCAGCATAAAGCTTTCTATTTATCCTAATTGTATAAAACTAATTTCATATGACTATTGTATTTTTAGATCACATGCGCTCTCAGAAACCATTTGATGAGAAAAAAATTCACAATATATATCCATTCCATAAATTTATTTTAGTTCTGTATATTGTTATGCAAGATGCCACCATCGATCGAACCAGCTTTGACTATTGTATTTGGTATTTGGAAGAAGACTCCGAATTGAGTGAATTATAGGGTTTAACCAAAATAATGTTCCAAACTTTTCTGAAACGTTGATATTTTCCTCTTTTTATCGACAAAGAGATATGCCCCAAAAGGCAAAAATCTCGTAGATTCATATATGAGAATTGAAACTCTTGGCCGTAGAAACGATTACCCAAAAAAAGAATAATCTTGACTAAGATTTTTTTTTCCATAAAATATAGCATAAGCATGAGAGTTATTTCTTTCCAAAAATCGTAGATATTTGACTATTTATGTAGACAGCCATTTCAGCCAAGCCTCAAGCGCATACGTGTATTAATGTCTACAAATACAACAATTTACCCAATAAGTATAAAATCAGCATGTTATATCATCATCTCTTCTAATAAAACAAAACAATATGGAATTTTATCAGGTCCCCTTTATCCTTCTTCTTATTTTTCTTGTTGATTTATCAAATTACAGTGTATTAGCAGATAACACATGCTAATTACGAGATTAACAACGCAACTGGTTATAAAGAGAAGGCAGCAAAGTGTAACGTTTATGAAGGAAGCTGGATTTATGATCATTCTTCGAATCCTCTCTATGGAACATCGACTTGTCCGTTCATTGGATTAGATTGCCAGAATCTTGGTAGGCCGGACAAGAATTACCTCCACTACCGGTGGCAACCCACCGGATGCAACATCCCAAGGTGATAATCATTTTTACTTATCTGTAAATAAATTTCAAACAAATTAAGTTTTTAAGAAAATTGGTTCTATGAGTTCCAGGTTAATTTATCACGTTGAAATTGGATTTACGTTTTCTCCTTCATTCACGACGAATAAAACATTTGAAATTTTGTGGAAGTAATCTTAGAGATTTGGTATTAATCATTTCATATTAATATATAATAGGTAAAAAATCTCGAATACCAATGATAGTTATGTATTAGTACAAAATCACACAGCAATTAATTACAAGTTTGTAAGAATTAAGAACTTAACGGCTGTGATGTATTTGGGTAAAAATGACGTGGCAGGTTCAACGGACAAGATTTCTTAACGAGATTCAAAGGGAAAAAAATATTGTTTGTGGGAGATTCACTAAGCAACAATATGTGGGTGTCGCTATGTTGTATGCTTCATGCAACCGTTCCAAGCGCTGAATATACCTTCAAACTCAACAAGAGCCTCTCTACTTTCACCATTCCGGTACGTAATTCAATCGGTTTATTCCTGGTTATTGGATTCGGTTGATGTATACCTACACCTGCTAATCAATCGCATTGATTTGTTGTTTCCCAAACTGAAATTACAGGAATATGACATATCAGTAAATTTCTTGAAAAATGGATTCCTGGTGGATTTGGTAGGTGACAAAACAAGAGGACTGGTGTTGAAACTAGATTCGATCAGTACGGGAAAACAATGGCTGGGATCAGATGTTGTCATCTTTAACACATACCACTGGTGGTTTCACAGCCGTCGCGCAAAAACGTAAATATTAACTAACGATCTCTTTAATTAATCGCATAGCATACAAATATTATATGGTCCAATGATGATAATGTAGATGGGACTATTTCCAAACGGGAGACCAATATGCGAAAGAGATGAATAGAATGGAAGCTTTCAAGATTGCTCTGACAACTTGGGCTAAGTGGATTGATCAAAACATTGATCCTTCAAAAACTAGGGTTTTCTATCAAGGCGCTTCACCCGTTCACCTCAAGTAAAATTCTCTTCTTCCTTTTTTTTCTAGTAATCATAATTAACTAGGTAATAATTAATTAACAAGGCCTAACTCTGTTATTTTGTTTTTGGTTAATTTGAAGTGGGAGTGAATGGGGTAAACCTGGGAAGACTTGCTTGGGAGAGACGGAACCAGTGAAAGGACCAAGTTATAACAACGAAGGTGAAGCTATAGTGAGAAGTGTGATCGGAAAGATGGCTAAACCGGTGGACCTCCTTGATGTGACGGCTATGACGGAACTGAGGAAGGACGGTCACCCTTCGATCTATGCCGGTGGAGGCAAACGCTTAAATGACTGCAGCCACTGGTGCCTCCCCGGAATCCCCGACGCATGGAACCAGCTCCTTTATGCGGCTCTTCTCAGCGACTCGTTTTTAATCAAATTTAAACTATAACTTTATGCGGATATATTATTTTAATCAAATTATTAGTTTAGTTTGTTTTCAACTAATATTTCTATAATATAATTAAATAAAACAAAATCAAAAGTTTTTAAATGAATCCTCTAAACTTTGAAATCTACAAGATACGAATTGTTTCTCTAGGTAATGAGGCAATTCTTTTGGATTTACGTATTATATTATATATATATATATATATATTACAGTGCTTGCTAAGGACATTGAAGGAATCAAGGGAAATTCGATCTACTTCAATGCCACTGATTTTCGTGATCAACATGATGAAAACAATGTTGTTTTTATATATTCAATCTCGATACAAGAAAAGTGGGATTGTGAGTTGTGCAAGGCTGAATTTTCCTTAAGCCCCCTATTATATATACAGATTCGTAAGGAATAGTTTGGCAGAAGAGAGAAGAAAATGGTTCATACAAAAATGAAACCTAACCAAATAATTATCTCACAATTGCTAGTTTATACAGTGTATAAATAATGTTTTCAACGTAATTATCATCCGAATTTTTAGATATTTATTTTTCAGACGATTATCATATTGTTAACTTCAAAATATTAAACTAAATTATGTAAAAAGGTGTATGTATACTATTCAAAACAAAATGAAAATTGTATACTCTTTCCCAACCAGAAACAAACTGTAAGAATAGACATGTAGATCAAAATGAAAACCAAAATATTAAAATTTATCAAATATGATTTTAAAAACATGGTATATATTACTTTCACATTTGCAAAAGAAAAGAGACACAAGTCCAACATAAGATGTTTAGGGAATGAAAAAAAAAACATTGAAAAGATACAACAGAGTTGAGAACTTGAGATCAGTCATGTTCGTTTTTGAAATTTGGTTCAAAGCATCGGGCATCAGATGATTGAATGGACGAAAAAATACTTTGATGTGGTCTTTCAACCTCGTGTGTGTCGAGATTGAAGATAAATATATCTTTTTTACTCCAATCACGTCGATGACCGGAACGATAGCCACTAAAATATATTGAATTTCTATTGATTCCTTCGATGGCGCTGGCAAGCACAGTGATACGAAGATCCAAAAGTATTGCCTCATCTGCCAAAGAATTAAGTTTCTCCCAATTTCTATTTGATGAATCCATCTTGTAGATGCGGAAGGACCAAACATTAGAATCACTCCTTATTATGCTCTTAACCCTGAGGGCTTCTCCACTCAGCGTGACTACAAGATGTGTTTCCTTGATAGACCACACATCACCTGGGTAAATGGGGCGTGACATTCCCTTAACCCTCCAATAATCAAACTTAACTTTCGTTTCAAAGATTTTTCGTGGAATATCACTAGAAAAATCCAAGACTTTGACATCACGAGAGTCGGTATACAAATAAATCTTATCATCTTTGTATACCATATCATAAACAAATGTGTCAACACTGCAGTAATTAGCATGTTCCAAAGATTATCTCCTTTTCTGGAATAAACCAAATATCGGTATCGCTGGTAATGGATAGACCACATAACCACATAATCTTTGTTTTTTTCGTCTATCCATAATAATGGAAATTTAATATCGATGTCTTTTTCAGGAGCACCAATATATCCACCATCAATTTTTATACGGAACATATCATCTATGGTTCGTTCAATCTTTATCCTACCAAATTGAGACTCGATAGATGGAAGATCAATCCTCTTGCGGGTGAGTAGATTCATAATGTAGAGATTATATCGAGGATCTCGCATAAAGAGCCAACTTCCACAAATAGCCAAACAATGACTATTTGCAAAGTTATCACCGAGATCTTGAATTCTATACACCTCGTCTTTTTCTTGAGGATTAAACAAGAGACAGTAATCTTTACCTTTTTCTGGAAATAGAATCAGCCAAGGGATCTGATTGTTTGGTGCTGACGGAGGTGAACAATCTGATTTAGCTCCTTGAAAATCTGCAAACCCAAGACATTTAGATACCTTGCTCAGGAGCTTTGAAGGAAGTTTGGACCAGCCTGATCCATCTGACCCAAGACAAGGAGAATCCATCCAACGATTTTTTAGTGTGTCCACTAAAAAAATTGCTCAGATAATTTATAAACTAGAGAAACTCCATCTATTTAAATGACCCAAATAAACCCTAAAAAGAAAGCCTACCCTACTCCAATCTAAAAAGAGACATGTATCTGACTATAACCAATTCTTAAAACGAATGGATTCATATCTATAAGATATATGTTGTCTTTAGTACTTTTTTTTTTTGTGATAGATTTATAAAAATAAATAAATATTTATAAACACACAAAAATGGAAAAGTGATACTTGGAGAAAAAAGAGAGAATAAAAAACCATGATACATGTACATTAGATATATGCATATAGTAATTTTTGAGCTAACAAACACTAATAAAAGAGGTATTAAAAAAATGTTTGACCAAGAGGTAAGTTTTTGAGTTTGACCAAATCACCCAGTTCGTAGTTGACGATTTTTGGTCCAACCGTTATAATAAGAAAACAAGACCAACTTCCCAAAATTATGGTTGAACTAGGCTAAAAAGTTTAAATTTTTAAAAGTTTACATCATACTAATATGAATAATACTATAGTAAGTTTTCCATAACAAAATTGTGGGGTAAATAACATTGTGTAAACTAGGACAAGTCTGATCGAACAATGGAACATGCTTCATTGAGTCCCCGACGCATGGAACCAGCTCCTTTATGCGTCTCTTCTCGGCGGCTAGTTTTTAATCAAATTAAAACTATAATTTTGCTATTGCATTACTGGTGGCGGGATATATTATTTTTAATCAAATTATTAGTTTAATTTGTTTTCAAACTAATATTTCTATAGTATAATTAAATAAAACAAAATCAAAAGTTTTTAAATCATAACAGTTTTGCAATAGGAAAGGTTTTAGAAGAAAAAGTTCTTACGTAATTTCCAAGTCTCAAGTCTTGAGCTATGTTATATAATCAGCTTATAGCCATATCTTTTTGTTTAACAAATTTCTCACAAGATTCCATCGCTATTCTAAAGGTTTCTTCTTCTCAATCATTTCTGCGTCGATCGTCTTCTTTTCATAAACGTTGATACCTTGCTTCGCATATGAGTCTTCTTTGATCTTTCATCTTTCATCTTTTTCGTAAATCTTGGAACCAATAATTCGTTATCGAGCTATCGAGTGATCGCTTTTGAATTCACGAATCCTGTTTTATATTATTGCTGTTAGTTAATTGCGTTTCGTTTCAGAGTTTTTTTTTACAGACAAGAAGATGGTAGGAGGATTCAGAGTGATTCATCTTGTGAAACTATTCCTTGCGTTTCTTCCATAAGTCCAATCTCCAGAAAGAAACATCCTGTTTCGAGAAAAAGTCATATACACTGTGATCTCTCTCTTCATCTTCTTGGTTTGTAGTCAATTACCACATCTTTTGTTGGAACATTCAAGAGTATTTGACATAGCAAACAATCTGGCAATTTGCTTATCCTATCTATTTCACCCGAGCCTTTGGCAATCACATCTTTCTCTGTATTTTCATTTATCTACTCTGATATCTGGATTGGCAAACCGAGTCAAAAATACTATTCTCAAGTGACGAATCGAGTAATTTCAAAGATTTTAAAATCTAAATTTGAAGAATCTATCAAACGTCAAAAGGAAACGAATGCGAGTACTAAGTTGACGGCACCTGAAGAATGCAACCAGCGGAACAAATCTCCGTCGAGTTTTCCGGCAAAGTATCTCTGTTGTCTTAACCGTACCACTTCAGTGGCTGAGTTTCCGGCGCCCGTTCAGAGTTTCTGTCTGTGGGAAAGTGAAAAGTCTTGTCTTGAGTATTGTTACCCAAAGAATTACGTATCTGATACCTATTCGGTTTATTTTGGTTTAAATCAATTCAAATTTTCACCCTATCGACACGGTTTTCACTTCAATATTTTGATAAAGTTATACTATCTGTTGGGCTAGTAATGGGCTGTCTTTTTCATTTTAACCCCCAAATTTACAACTTCCTTCATCTTTCGCCCTATTGTTACGCCTCTCTGCAAGACAAAGGAAGAAAGCACTAATATTCTTTATTGACAACTTCCCAAAGCATGTCTTAGCCACGATAGAGTGGTACTGATTTGACCCATAAATATGATTCTTTTATGAACTCAACACTTCAACATCATCATAAACTAAGAAGAAACAAATACTTCATATTAACTAACAACTCAAAGACTTGTCTGTTTATTGGCGATGCTACGAGGGATCATCAAAGAACCACAACTTGGCATGATGTAGAGAATCTTGGAATGGTAAGGAGTTCTTTTAGGATGAAAGATTCTTCTTTCTTTATGGATTGTTGATTTCTCAAGTAATTAACTCCCTAGTTCCATCTCCATCGTCTCTCCTTTCAATGGCCTTTCCATCTCAACATATTCGAGAGATGATAAGAAACACCGAGGTCCGGACAAAATATCAATTATTTCATTCCCCGGATATTTAGTAGACCCCTGCAAGTACAATACAACCGAGTGGAAGAAACACAACTTCAGTATATGATAAACTTTCAACATTTGCGTCTTGAAAAAGAAAGTTCATGGTTCAGTAGAAAATCCTCACCACAGATTTTAGATTCGGGAGAAAGATTGGCAACATTTCCCACCTGTAGTCAGTGAAAGCAACACGCAAGAAAGATAGCTTACGGAATAAGGGTAGTGGTTCACATCTTGAGTAATCATAGATAATCTGCACAGAAAAACTTTTATCAGGAAAGATTTTTAGAATAAATTTAAGCAATCAAATAGAAAATTCAACATATGTTACCTCAAGAGTACTGGAAGTGATGATCAAGTTTTGGATTCTAGAGATCCCGACAAGAAAGTTACAAAACATATCTCTCTCTAGCAGACAATTTGGATCGAACATGTTTCCGAAACTTAAGTTAAACACAATATCAATATCAGCTTCAACAAGGGAAGCCAAATTAATTAGAATAAAACTTGTAACTCGATGATCACTGAGCTTCAGATACTCAAGCCTGGGAGCATCAATTGCAACAACCATATGCTCAGACCTTTCAGCAGCATGAGTGAATCTTAATAGAGACTGAGAGCACACACGTAAAACTTCAATACCATCACTGAAACTCCTCTCAATAACTAGTCTTTCTAGAACTGGGAATTGTGAGATGGGCGTTTCTAACGCAAAATCGTCGGTAAACTTAGCTAAAATTAAAACCATAACTTTGAGAGAAGGTAGCGAAACAAACTTGGGACTAGCTAAAGTTAGTCCACAGAGCTTTAAGGATACTAAGCTCTCACAAGTGTAAATGGTTGGAGGCATCTGGGAATCCCAACTCCCCTCTGAACTATCGCAAACATCGATATGTTTAACTCTCCGCTTAACAACAGTGTTTATCCACCGCCCGATAAGACCAATTTCAGGCTCAAAATCCCCATAACAGTCGTAGTTTTTTAACTTAATTTTTTATAAGCACGATTGACTGTTAAAATCCAGAAAGCTATCGACAAAACTCACAAATGTCTTGTATTCTGAGAAATCTTCACCATCCAAGTCCAATCTAGGAATGCCTTTCCAGAGATTTCTCCATCTACCGGATAATACACTAGTCTTAACTACATCTTTCGTCGGAAGTTTTGGAGAGTACCTCACATAGCAAACAATCTGGCAAAATGCTTATATAATCCACTCCACCCGATCGCTTGTGACGAACACGTTTCTTCCTGTCTTTAACCATGAATGCAAATATCCAATCGGAAAGAAATTCTCAAATGGTGATCAAGTTCTTACAAAATCGGCAACTGGTACGGGTTCGGGTCAATTCGGTTAATCGTGAACCGTCCACTCCACAATTACGTTTGAAACGACATCGTTTCTAGCAGGAAAATTTGCATTGTAGGTCAGGTGGCGGTGGCAGGTCATGTTTATCAATAATCTCCAAATTTATAAGTTCCTCAGTATGTCGGGCCTAAATTTTTTCCCTAATCAAGATGTAGTCTAGGAAATAAATGTGGAAGGAAGATTTCAAAAAAAATGCCGAGGTGGAAGGCCCAACCACGCGCTTTCGGCCTCTCGATTTTTTCATTTATGCGAAAAGGCCCAATAATTGTGGATGGGAATTTTGGCTTCACGCGCTCAACGCGCCTTTGATGCGCGTGGGTATTATTTTTCTTCTTTTTATTTGGGTTGCGTTTTGGGCCTCTGTTTCGGCCTGTTTCATTTACTGAAGCCCATAATTTAGGGAAGGTGGGGGATAAACATGTACACTCTCCCGCCGAGGCTCTTGCCTTGTCCTGCCCCTCTCTCGCGCAAACACTTTTTTGACTAAAGAAAACGGGGGGGAACAAAATTTCCCGATAATTTTCCCCATATTTGTTTCGTTACGATATTTACTTCAGACCTTGCTGTTTCCGGATTCTTCTGGAAGAATTGAGTGGCGGTGAAATTATGAGGGAAGAAGAAATTGAGAAGATCCGTGGCGTGGTTCGAGACTGCGTCAGTAAGCATTTGTACTCGTCGGCTATCTTCTTCGCCGACAAGGTCGCCGCTCTCACCAATGACCCAGCTGATATATATATGCAGGCTCAAGCTCTCTTCCTCGGTCGCCATTACCGTCGCGCCTTTCACCTTCTTAACGCCTCTAAGATTGTCCTCCGAGATCTTCGATTCCGTTACCTGGCCGCCAAGTGCCTCGTAATCTCTATTTCCCCCTCTTTTCTATCTATTTCTCTTGTTTTAATTGAGACGAGTTTAGGAATTTCAGATGGTTTAGGGTTTTTAGAGTTTATCGGTAATTTCTCAGGAGGAATTGAAGGAATGGGATCAATGTCTCTTGATGCTTGGTGATGCGAAGGTTGATGAAGATGGAATTGTGTATGATGCTAAAGATGGTAACGTGCTTGATTTTGATAAAGATGGAGAGGACCGAGAGATAAATGTAAGTTTGTATCTTTCTTCAGTCTAGATATATAGAGTATTATCTATACGAATCTAGAAGTTTAGCTACCGAAATTGTTGGAATTAAATTAACTGGTCGACTACTATATACTGTTTCCATTACACCATTCGAGGTTGAAGGTTATGCTAGTACCTGAACTGATATATGGTGATTAACTTTTGCAGATATCATCGGCAATATGCTTTCTTAGAGGAAAAGCATATGGAGCCTTACAAAACCGTTCTCAGGCTCGACAATGGTCAGTGGACCTTCTTTCACCTATCTTTCTTGTTTAAGGAGATCATTTTTCATCTGCATTTTGATGATTGTTAGAGAGTGATCTTATTGATTTAGTGGTTTAACCTGAACTCAGCATGTATATTAGATTCACTGACGTGCTAGTAGGAAATATTGGGAACTTCCGTGTATATTGTTATGATTGAGTGGTGTGTGGGAATCTTGAACTTCATCTCTTTTAAACTCGTGAATTACTGTTGGAATCGTAGGTATAAAGCTGCTATCAAGGCTGATCCGCTGTGCTATGAGGTACTGCTAGTGCCCTAGTCAATTGCTGCATGTTATTTCTAATTACCAGAGGAAAATAAATTCTCTTCATTACTGTATATAGTAGTAAAAAACTGAAGTACCTCTAGAAATCAGAAAACTGTTACATGGATGTGATTTCTGTAATCTATCCTTTCAGGCTTTGGAATGCCTTATTGAAAGTCATATGCTTACATCTGAAGAAGGTGAGTTATATTTGAACTTTATTTTACTGTCTTATTTGTTTCATAGTACATGACTAGAAGATGACTGAGACTTTAATTTACATAAAATTCAGAAGCAAATCTGCTTTCTTCACTGCAATTTAGTCCAGATGACGGATGGCTCTCTTCTTTCTATTCATGTTTGATAAAGAAGGTAAAGGTTTCTATGCTGTAAACTGTTGTATTCAATATGTTTTAATAGTTAAGTGGCACTGATATTTGACACTTGCTTACTGATTTTCTATTCTGCTTCTTTTTGCAAGCATCTTTTCTCTTTCTTCTCTGTACTTATTAGTTCTTCATGTCCAGTATGACAAAGAGAGCACAGTCGAAGCTAAGTTCAAGAAGCTTGAGAAAGAAACTAGTGGTAGTGTCTCGGGCTCATCTATGATCAGTACATTGGTTAATAACACTGATCTGTTGGCCTGTAAAGCTGAGTACTACCATCAATGCTGTGAATATCAGAAATGTTTCGAACTAACCTCTGCGTAAGTTGTATATTACTGTAGGCACTAAATTTTTAGCAATATGAAGTTTGAATGATTAGTCATGTAAACTCTTTTGGTCTAATTTGACAGACTCCTTGAGAAAGATCCTTTTCATCTTAAGTGTACCTTGGTACATTTGGCCGCTGCCATGGAACTTCGTAATTCAAATGAGCTTTATCTAATGGCATGCAATTTGGTGAAAGACCACCCTACGAAGTGAGTATAAAAGTTATTTTCTCAAGCTATATGGCCAGTGTGTGAGCATGTCAATTGGGATATAGTTCTTCTGTTTTTTTTCCAATCCTAGCTAGGATTTGTAACCTGTTTTACGGTTCAGCTTCTCAAGGCCATGAATAAACTTTGAGAGCATAGTTTCTTCTGTTAATTTTTTGGTTGAAATTTTTTTTTTCTGTACTTGTTCTGGCTTCAATTTTTTCACATTTTGGTGCTTCAGCTCAATTTTCTTGAGTTAGTATGTTGAGCAGGATTTATTTGCTTGATGCTTTGTGGTGTAACTACTCATTCGTGACATTGTAGGGCATTGTCATGGTTTGCGGTGGGTTGTTACTACTATTGTATCAAAAAGTATGCTGAAGCTCGCCGGTACTTTAGGTAATTATCCTATGGCATTATGCAGTCTTGATTAAGTCTAGTAGGTAGGTGCAATGGGTATGTGTCTGACCTGGAGCTCCATTTCTTCTAATCTGGTCTTGCAGCAAAGCTACGAGTATAGATTGCTCATTCTCACCAGCTTGGATAGGCTATGGTAATTCCTTTGCCGCCCAAGAGGAGGGTGACCAAGCCATGACTGCCTATCGTACTGCCGCTCGGCTATTTCCAGGGTAATCAAGTTACTCTTCTTTTCTTTAAAACTAGTGACTGTAAGTCTGTAGCTTGTGTCCAAAATGAATCATTCTCGGCCCTGAAGCATTGTGGAAGTCTTGTTATTATGTTACAAATTGTCTTTTACAGGTTGAATCTTGTTCCAGGTGTCATTTGCCAACTCTGTACATTGGAATGGAGTATATGCGAACTCACAGCTACAAGCTTGCGGACCAGGTAACAAGTTACAATCTGCGGTGCAGTGTCTTCAAATTATATGACGTATCTCTGTGCTGATATTGTATTTACTTTGATCCCTTCTCTTGGTCCAGTTTTTCATGCAAGCAAAGGCGATATGCCCTTCGGATCCACTTGTTTATAATGAACTCGGAGTTGTTGCATATCATATGAAAGAGTGCGTTCCTCCTCTATTTACAGTCTGCTTATCTCCGAAATTTCCAAATGCTGTTAAATGACAAAGCTACATTTTAAAATTGGGAGAAGGTAACTATCCTGTTAATAGAGTCTACAACATTCACTACATGTCAGGTATGGTAAAGCTGTGCGGTGGTTTGAGAAGACGTTGGCCCATATACCATCTGCATTAACTGAAATCTGGGAACCAACTGTGGTCAATCTCGCTCATGCATATAGAAAGCTAAGGTATATTGGTGCACACACAACTACCATGGTCTTCCTCATATGTAGGCAATCTTGTGTTGTGAATGTAATAAAGTTATTAACTCATGAAAATTCGTATTAACAGAAAGGACCGTGAAGCTATCTCATATTATGAAAGAGCACTTACACTATCAACTAAAAGCTTAAGCACTTATTCCGGCTTGGCTTACACTTACCATTTGCAGGTATTTGCATGCTCTTTAAACACCAGTCATTTCTTCTAAACATACTAATGTTTATTATCACAAAAAAACCGTAATTTTTCCATTCCCATCTCATACTTGTCCAGGGGAATTTCTCAGCTGCCATCTCATATTATCACAAGGTATACACACTACTACATATGAATGTTTCAGTGATTCCTTCATAGCTAACGCGACACTTTTCTTCTCTATCAGACAATGAAAAATATTTTCACTATTTTCAGGCCTTATGGTTGAAACCTGATGATCAGTTCTGTACCGAAATGTTGAATGTGGCTCTCATGGATGAATGTCAGAACGGGGTTGATTCAAAGGTTGAGCTCTTCTAGAAACTGGTCAGTTAAATTAACCGCCTTTTTCTAGTTCTTGCTGTAATTTATCTGTACTATCATTGTGACACCTGCAAACATCACTTATAACTTATTCCATGCATCAAAAAACAAGTGACTGTTACAATAGATTCTTTAAAGGGTCTAAACACGCTTCTGCTTTCTTTATTTTCCATTATAAACCAAAGTAATACACACAATAAACATTCATAGATCGTAAAGTTTTCTTAATGTGTGAAGGGGCAGCTTTGTTTCGCTGCAGTTTCTGTGGTTTTGGTCTCTGATATAGGAGGTCCCTTGAGTAGTCCCCCGAACAGCTCTCCTGGATCATAGTAAATTTCAATCTCCTCTGCTCTAAGCGATTCATCAACCTGTAGAAAACCTCTAGAAGTAAGTAGATCCTGATGCTAGAGTTTTAGTTTTAACCATTTAAAGATTATAAGGAGGGGACACAAATTCATGTTTCAGACATACCTTTAGAACTCCTAAGCCCAGGAATTGAACCATTTCCCCAGTAGGAGCATGACCTTTGAAAGTTCCTTCAAAGTATCCCCAGTGTCTGAACTTGAAGGCTATAACAGGCGGCCCAGAGTACACAGAGAGTATTTCCCACGCAAACCCGCGTGGTAAAGCAGATTTAAAGGCCTCATGTGATGACTCGAAGCTCTCTTCCTCTGGTTTATAGTACTGAAACTTTTCAGGCAAAGAGTTCTTGAGCAAAGCATTATAACTCCCAAGCCTAAGCGTCTCTTCAGCCGATAGACCTTCTCTCCCTAATAATTAAAAGCCATTTACATCTTTGTTTTTAGTATGCAGTTTAAGATCATATTGATTAAGTGTTTGTGGTAATTACCATTGACAAAGAGCTTAAATTTCTCAGGGTTTATAGTCTTGAAGTCCTGTAAACGGATTTTATGTGAGAACTCCATCTCCCATGACTTGATAGCGTTTTGCACCGTCTCTTCTAACGATCCTTCTGGCCACACCTGCGATCAAAACCAAACTCAATCAATAAAGATTCCCAGATTGTAAACATAGTACATACCTTATGTGAAAAATAAATTAACCGAAGGACCTTGGTCTGGCCTTCTTCAAAGAGCTGGTTCACACTGCTGTACTCTGGAGGGTTACCGTACCTCCATTGAACCTGGTCTGTATCTTTAAGGACAGATCTATACTTATCTCTATTTTCCCTAGTAGCCATATTAGCTTGATGTAGAGAGAGTAATGCTGGCTTGTCTCTTTTATAATGTCACAATACATGTTGATATTAAAAAAAGAGTTAATACAGATAAGTGATGGACGACGTAAAGTTGACATTGTGAAGTAGTTAATTGTCTCAATCACAGTTAGACAATTGTTTTTTTTTTCTGTACTTATCTCTAGGTGTTTAGAGATTCCTCTCTCAATCATAATTGTCTCAATCATAAGTGATCTATACTTATTTCTAGGTGTTTAGAGATTCCTCCCCTTTTTTTTTCTAATTCATTCTAAAAAGATAATTAGAAAAAGGTGGGGGGGGGGGGGGGGGGGTGTGGGTGTTTAGAGATCAGCCAGCTGTTGGATGTTGAATTATCGGTCTTACCACTTGAATTGAATGCTGAGGAGATTTATTTTCAACCCAAACATGATCTTGATCTGCTAATTCTGGGGGTTTTCCTACTTTCGTTACTAAAGAGGAGGAAACTTAGTCCCAAATGCTTGGCATTCCTAGGTAGAGCTTCTTTATGATTTCGTGCTGAACCTAATAATGGTTCCAGACCCAGGAGTCAACTTTCCCGTATGAGCATTCGGTAATCGGTACATATATATGTCCGTGGGGCGTGGGATAAGCTTAGTCGACCCATAGTGACTCCTTTCATTTGCTTGCCTCCTTCCTGACTTTTCAGAGAAGCATTTTAACCTTCTCCCTTCAACATTCCAGATTGTATATAAATAAAATTCTAACATTTCAATTTCAATTTTTTTTTTTATATAACTAATGAACCTATATAGTATCATTTCGATCGGTTCACTGGTTTCTGCAATAATTTCTTTAAAACAAATCAAGAATCCTTAGTGACCAGATAGTATCCGACGTGACTAACATTTTCTATATATAGAAAACAAAACAAGAGAAGAGAGTTAGTTAAGATTACATGGGTTCTTTCTTCTTCGAAAAGCTTGTTCACGGTTTCGAAAATCGGAGGACCACCGTGTCTCCAGCGTATGTTTCCCATCTTTTCATCGTTCAAGAGTGATCGGTACTTATCAGCAGCCAATCTGAGAGACGAAAGGCCGGCCTCAAGAGCATCGGCAGAAGAAGCCATTTTTGTGAGTTTGTAATAAGGATTATAAGATAAGAGAATACTATATTTAGTAAACACAGATGTATCCTTTTAACATAAGAGGATTATGTCACCAAAAGACAGATGTCACGGTTTGGTCGTAACAATCAGAAGAGTCATCGCTAATTGGGCGTCATCCCAACCGAATGTAAACTTAAAGTAAGCTCTAAAGTAAGTTATGGTCTATTAACCCTAACATTCAGTTACTGAGCCTAGCTGCGCCTGACATTGCTACTCATAGATGAATTGTTATCCAAATGATCATCTACAGACCATTGTTATGTATGTCTCCAGACTACTAACATTCACCCAAGTTTGACTATAAATGATATGATGGCGATATTTACACTCAGTTGATCATGAAAACATAACTGTTCTATCTGTTCACCTAAGCATAAAAAGTTCTGAGTGATTTGATCATAAGAAAATTGCCATCTATAGCTTGTATACCATGGAGAAAAGAGGACACTAAGTACATGCAAGGCATAAACTCTCCAGGGTCTATTTCCTGTACTTATTCTGTATTATAAGTCATCTTTAATAATAGATAGAATCAAGTAAAATACATACTTCGTTCTCTCTTTTTTTAACCTTTACATAAACCTTACTATAACCTTTTTAGCCTACCCGAGAAAACAAACAGAGAAAAACTAGTTGTATGAGCTTGAGAAAAACCTGTGTGGTTGGAACCACTGTTAATCTTCAGATATTACTACAAAGGAAAAGAAACAAGATTTCACTTCATTAGTTCATCAATATCAAGGTAACATAAGCAAAATAGAGCGAGGTATATAAAGAAAGATACAGAGGGACAAACCTTTGCTATCGTCAATGATACCTTAAAAGTCCAAAAGAAGCTGTGGAAGAATCCTCTCTAAGTGAGTAGCTTCAATCTTGTCCATTCCCTCAGCTTCAGCGATTATAGCAGCGCGTTGCACAGCCTCTGCCAATGCGATAAAAAATCCTTTAGATACAACATGACTAACTTAGAAAAACGATTACTTTACAAAATGCAAACATGGATGGATACATGACCTGAGACAAAACTCTTGAGAAGTTCACAGCTGAGCTTTAAAGCATTTGCGTTTGCTACAAGAACCATTAATAATGAATCGATGATCATACAAAGAAGACATAGGGGAAGTAAGGGACAATGTATAAACAAACCAGAAGCAAGTCTCTTCTTCTTGGTTGTTCCCAGAGCAACCTAATTTAGCATCGCAAATGGTATCTTCAGATCATATCTGTTACAGGTTCAATCCAAATTCTAATTTTTGACATTGAAACCAAGAGCATACCTCAGCTTCCGTAGCATCAATGGCATCGCTTCTCTCCCTTTCTGCATCGCAATTGAAGAATATTAAGATAAGCAGATAAGTTAATCGAGAAAACATGGATGCGTACCGCGAAATCTTCGGGCCCAAATGTGCTTGAAAATGGCGTGAATCAGATCCTAATTGCATGAAATTCCAATGTGAGAAAATGAAAATCGTTGAAGGAGGAAAGGAAGACGCGAGCAATGGTTTACAGAATCAAAAGTATTGCTAGCATCCATGAATTTTTGCGCATGTAAATGAAGCTTCCTGCTGCAAAAACCAAAACGGAAACCGATGAAAACTCAGATAAATCATTTACTAACAAACAAACAAAAAAGCTAGAATCATGGAAATCACCACCATTATAGAAAAAACAATCATAGGAGACAGATGAGGCGATTCTAAAATTGAAAAATCACATACCCAGAAGATGCAGCGATTTACAGTGAGGCGGCGAGGAACAGCGACGACAACGAGCTCCGATGGAGGGAAGAGAAGAGAATGGAATTTCGAAGACGAAAAAGGAAACTTTATTAAATTGCAATATGGTGGTGTACGCTCGGCCCACTAGGCCTTAACCTATTAATATTAATTTAATAGCCCAATTTCAACGACCTAGCCCATATCGTTATACCTGTTGTGTAAATTTGTCAGACGCGCCTCATTTATCTCATTTTCCTAAGTTTTCTAAAATCGGCAGATTTGTGTGGTCTAACCTTGCCGAATTGGGGAAACGCGCGCTACGCGTTCCTTCTGCGCCTGGGATAACTTTCAATTATTAATTTGAGATTTGCACGGGCCAGGCCTTATATGCGTCTTTATGCTTTTGTAGACCCAACGACAGTTTTGCGCGTGCACTACATGGGCCAGGCCTTTATACGCGCCCGGTTGTAGACCCCAACAACATCGTTTTAGTAATTTGTCAGTTTATTTTAGGAATAAGGCCTGGCCCATATTGTATCAGCTCATATAAAAGGTAGCATAAAATTTCTAGCCCACTAAACCACATATTTTATAGACCGAAATTTTCATTTACTCAGCCCATTTTGTTAGACGTTGTCATGTTGTGTACATTTGTCAGACGCGCCTCGCTTACCTCATTTCCCCAAATTTTCTAAAATCCTCCGATTTGTGTGGTCTATAACCTTGCCGAAATGGTAAAACGCGCGCTACGCGTGCTTCCTGCGCGTGGGGTAACCTTTAATTAAATTTGATTTTTGCACGTGCACTACATGGGCCTGGCCTGTTTTAGTAAATTGCAATTTATTTCAGAAATAAGGCTTGGCCCATATGGTAACAGCTTATAAAAAAAGATAGCATAACTATTCTTGCCCACTAAAGAACAGATTTTATTGACTCAAATTTCATTTACTCGGCCCATGTTTTGCAAGAGATTTACTGATACGATTTGATTTCGCCAAATACAAAACTGTCCAACCTTTCAAACAATCTTCAAGTTTAAGATGATTGATCCGACAATAAAGCTCCTGTAGTTTCAGACCTAAGCCTAAAGTACGCTGTTCAAAGATAGATCTATGATAGTAAACGGAGGAATCTCAATCTTCTTTAGGACTTGATACTACATCAACGAGATACTGATTCAACTTCTGTCCAAACGTCTTCACAGAGAATGATTCAACGATATGTTTCCTGGCTTCACTTCCCATTTTAGTCGCCAACTCAGGATTCTCGATGAATCTAGTCATCGCCAAACTGAAATCTTCTGGAGTCGGTTCACAGAGATAGCCTATTACTCCATTCTTTACTGTCTCCACGGGGCCACCGCTGTTGCAGGCTATCACAGGTTTGAATGCAGCCATTGCTTCTAATGGAACAATACCGAAATGTTCATCCTAGAAATTGAAATGAAAAATGAGAACGAGATAAGATTGAAACTTGAAGGAGGAAAAAAAAGAGATGGTGGTTTTACTGTTGGAGTGTAGAGAACGCACAGGCAGCTTGAGAGAAGCTCATTTCTTTCAGCAGTTGAACAAGATGTAATGAAGCTTACTCGATCAGAAACTCCTTCTTTCTCGGCTAAGCTTCTGAGCTCCTCCAAGTACTCTACATTCTCTTTCAGTCGTTCATCATATCCACCTGAAACAATGGAGTTTTCTTAGAATGCAAACAGTAAATCTGCATTCAGTGATCATGGAAGAGATATGAATAATAGTATGCTTGCCTGCAACGGTAAGGGTAACATCACTCAGATTTTGCTTATGTTTGCATAGCATAGCAAAAGCGGAAACTGCTAGATCGATGTTCTTTTTCCTCTCAAAGCGGTTTATAGAGAGGAAATTCAACCTGCTCGAGACAAAGAAGAGGAGAATAAATTAGAAACCGGCAGAGAAGTAGTTTGTAATGTGGAAGCTTGAATTTCGATCCTGGAAATTTGGAGTTCAGGGATATACAATACTTATAAGTATGGGGTTCATTGAACTGATCGATATTGACTGCTGGGTAAAGAACAGCTGGGCGACTTCCTCGTGCATGAAGACGCTTGAATGTGTTGGCAAATGTTGATGCTGTGAAGTTACTGTTAACAAGGATCATATCAGCCATTCCTGCAATCCCACAACTGATATAAGTCCCAGATAGATAAAAGTATGAGGAAATGGAAAACAGAGGTGGACAGTTAACAAATAAAACCAAACCTGTGGTTTGTTCTTCGATGAAGTCGATGGGTTTCCGATACATCCGTCTAAGCGCAGTTGTATGCTTAGCTAGCAAGAGATCCGGGAAATGGCAGTAGAAAACAACCTATATCCAAACATCTTCCAGAATAAACTATAATATACACTGAAACCTGGTCTGCTAGTATATGATGACTAAAGGAAAGTTTATTACCTTTGATGACCTTTTGAGTTTTAGCAATGGGACTACGACTGAAACCTGGTCTGCTAGTATGACATCAAATGAAGACCAACCCAAAAGAACACAGAGAGCAACAAACAAGCACCGCAAATATGCACAGACTGCGTGTAAACGGTAGAAAATATGTCGTGGCAGGAAAGAACCATACACCGTAACTTGAAAGATACCTGCATAGTTGTTAAGACACGAATCATAAAATCTCAAACCGTGATTATATATTGCTTACAAACTAGAGGAATATCCTAAAACTACTAAATGAGGAAATCTCCGAGCTTAGAAAACCAATTTGGGAAAATTGAGAGTGAGGAATCTCAAATCCTCCGTAGACATTTCTTTCAAGGCAAACATATTTTCATTCACACATGAAATTTCAAATAAAAGCTTCAACTCTCTTCTGTATCTAAATCGCCACTCACCGGAGAGAGTTTCCTCGAAGCATCTAGATTTGTCGTGGTGAGAGGTGAACACATGAACTTTATGACCGTGCGATGCAAGCTCAACTGCCGCATCGACGATCAATCTCTCTGCTCCACCTGCAAATATCAGAAATAACACAAAAATAAACGGCAATTCAACGCACTAGTGTGAATTTTCTAGAACCGATAAAGAAGATGCCTTGTAAGTCAAATCTAAAGCCTGTTTAATTCGTTCTTGATCTCTCAATTACGTTTAATCGATGAATTTGGTAAATAACTCTTCGGAAGCAAGATAGATCGAGCGGAAGAAGGTTGTTAATCAGGGAAAATAAAACCGAGAGATTGGTGAATATCGTACCTATACCAAGATCTGGATGTATAATGGCGATGTTCATCTTTGAATCTTCTTTTCTCCTCATTTTGATCTGACTTTGCAGACTGGCTCGCTTTTTTTTTTTCTGTTTGCGATTTCCTGAAAATTAGAGGTGATATTTGACCCGCCTGTTCTAGCCCGATTGATAATTGATTAAATTTGGGTATGATGAGAAATATTAAGGCCCACAACTGATGGGCCCATTAAAGTCCAACACCCTAAAAATAAATTTTTAAATCACGAAATTAATTTCAGTAATATACATTTTGCGGGGTTTTTGATAAAAAAAAAAAATTTGTTCAATTATATTTCTCACAGGTATTTTCTGTCAATTTTTTTTTTTTTGACATTACTAAAAATGTATTTAACATATAAATTTATGATTGCAACATTTTCTCTCCTTGCATCTCTAATATCTTGTATATATTTATCAAATATATATATATATATATCTTATATATATTAAAAGAGAAACATCGGTAATGATGACAAATTCAAACACATAGTTATTTCCAAAAAATATGATTTAATTAATTCATATTTTTAACAAAAGTTATTTCATTTGTCAAACACTCATATTATTACTTAGAATTAGTCTTATTCCATATACCAAATAGTCAAATGATAATTAAATAAATAAATTGATAATTTTTCAACTAACTCAAATTTATAAAATCGAAACACAATAGCTTTATTATCTGTAAACATATTTAAAATTCATGATATATTAATCATAATGTATATATTCTATAAAAAAAATTATAATAGCATAAAGCTTGGCACCCGTTCTTACCTAGTTTAATATGGAAATGAAAATTTTTGTTTGAATACTCCAAAATTCTCATTGAGAGAAGAAGAGAATATTTTTAATTTATCAAAATTCATAAACCAAAGTTGGGTAATGGGTATACACTGATACACATTGTCTTTGATGACTCCACACCAAGTCATAAGAAGTTTGATGAGATGCTGAAAACTAGTAATCGTACCTGAGGAGGATTCAGTGCCTTCCATATAAATAGCTTTGTTCATCTTGACTGAAATTGAATTCTCAGAAGAGAACAATATGATTATGCCTCTGCGTAGACGAAACATAAACACTGGTTTATTGCATCAAACTTAACCAATAGATTGACCAGATAAAAATGTCTGAAACCAAAAACTAAGATTTCATATCAAGAATTGTGAGTAGGTGTGATCAGGTACGATGTATACATACCATCTACTAACCAACGCATGCCTCATTGTTGTCCTGTGGATTATCAGCTTTATCTTCGCTTATATGATCCTGGAATGATTCAACATTCAATTTGAGAGATAAAAGGATAAGAGAGAGTTCTTGTTCTCTTTGTATACTTTCTTACCTCGATCACAGATGATGGCTTCTCATTGTTCTGGTTAGCATTAGATTCGACACGAGGAGCACCACCTTTCATTATTCTACGTGGAAGGGAATCAAAGTCCCAGCCAAGTAGTTCAGAGACAAACCGAGCAAAAGCCTTGTGAGCTCGTATTTTCAACTTAGGTGTTTTAATACAATGACAAACCAGTCCAAAACAGTGTTTGGATCTTTTTATCATCTTCTTATCAGTAGCAGCACAACACACAAGACAGATAAAAGCTCCACCTTCACAGTTTTTCTCGTAATAACTCTTGAGCTCAACGTTCTCTGAGAAGACTCTAGATATTAACTCCAGCTCCTCTGAAATATTTCCATCACCATTCTCCTCCACTTCATCAACCGAACCAGTACCATCCTTGGCAAAAATGTCATTCAAAGCTTCTGATGCATTCTGTTGCATTTGTAACACAGCAGTCTTTGCCAGTTCATCCACCGACATGACCCGCTGATTCTCCTGGGGATTCTTTGAGTCTGAAGGCAGCTCAGAAGCACACTCCACAACTGCATCCATGCCCACTGTCTGTCAATAATAGTAACCAAACAAATGATCAATCATATTTATCTTTCATAAACATAATCAGATCAAAATCTTTCCTCACAACAACATAAATAAACTGATAAAATTGTTGTTAAACTAAACATGGCTTGAATCTTTCTTATATTGAATCTCAAACAACATAAAAACGTATTTATACACAATAATACAATCCATCTCTCTTAGGAATAGGATATAGCTAAATCTACTAAAACATATCTAAATCTACTTAAATCTTATCACCTAATACTTGTCTTTGATCACTACAACCTAATAATAACATGAAATATCATAACTTCTAAGCCTTTAATTGGATTCCCACAAGCAAATCAATAGACTGTAACAGTTGCAATATCTTTTCAAGGTATCGAATCAAACCTGAGCTTCCTTTTGGCTAGAAGCAACTGGATTGTTAACATCCCAGCCAAGAACATTGCAGACAACCTGTGCAAGAGCTCTATGCTGAGTTTTCAAATCCGTCTTGTGAATCGCAAGTGAATGCTGAATTAAAGCCAAACAGCTCTTGAATTTCCTACAACTCTTCTCTCCAGAACCACCACAAACCAAACACCAGAATTCACCATTCCCAGTGTTCTTCTCATAGTAGTCCTTGAGCTTCCCATTCTCTTCGAACACCTTCGACAAAAACTGAAACTCCTTTGAAAAATATCCTTCTTCATCACTATCAGATCCATCACCACCAGCTACTGAGCTATCTTCTTCGCCGGATTTTTTGGCGAAGAACTCACGACAGGTACGATGGATATCTCTCTGAAGCATATTCGCAGCGAATTTCGCTTTCTCCTCCGCCGAAATAGGTCTTGTCTTCTTACATGGCTTGTACTCAGGCCATCCAGATCCCGATTGAAGCAATTCCTCTACGGGCCATTCTCGACCCGAATCGGGCCTCGGACGCTTATTATTAGGGTTCCTAGGTATGATCTGCGGACTAAGGGCTCCATAACGAGAGAGAAGATGCAAATCCGCCGGTGGGATGTAATTTGGCCTGGGTCTCTGAATTGGGTCGTGGATCGGGTTGAAATTAGGGGTAGGGATCGGATTCCGGGTCGGAGGACCATGGTGCCAGAGGGAGTGAAGATAGATTACTTCTTGCCTCAGAGATTCATCGTCGTAATGATTCATCCTCAAAGACGAGATTTTCCGGCGCTGCAGAATTTCAGTTCCGTTTTTGTGATTACTTCAGTTTTCATTTATCAGATCACTTTTTCTTAACAATTAACCATTTACTGCAATTTAACGCCTAAACTTACAAATTTCTCTATTTCCAACCTGTTTCTCTATTTCTAACATGGTAAACCCTGAACTTTCACTTTATAATATTTCGCCCCAAACTCTCTGTTTTAACAAGTTAAGACCCTAAATTTTTACATTTTAACATTTTCGCCCCGTCTCTCCTTTCTATATTACGTTTTGAACCATGAATTTCACTAATATTATATTTTAACCCCATTTATGTGTTTAACAAGTTAAACCTTTACATCGATCAGGAACAAACTGATAACCTTAGATTTTCAGAAACCTTTCAGTGGAATTGAAATTTTGAGCTTTAAAAATACCAAACCCTTTAAAAAATTTCATAAACATATATTTTTTGTTTCATTTAATCGTCCAACAAAAAACGAGTCAAAAGATTAGTCGAAACATTGGATATTTGTCTACTTTACATGTTCTGAATTTGTCTCAACGTTTTAGCCACTTGTTCAATTGTTGGCCCTTTCTCTGGCAATACCTCCACACAGCTTGCAGAAAGCTCTGCGCTCGCATCTAAACACATTTGCTTGCCGTCATTAATCAGATTCGACTTCAAGAACACCAAAAGATCTCTCCTTGTGGGCAAAGAGAGAGGCGTGAGAGAAGACTCTGCAACTGGAGTAGTCACCTGGTTAATCCGATGTTGAGACGCTTCAATGAACACATCATGGGGCATTCGACCAGTCAGAATCTCGATAAGCGTAGCACCAAATGCGAAAACATCAGTCTTCTCGTTGAATTTGCCAGTATCTACGGCTTCTGGAGCTATAAACCCTATTATTCCTTCAACCAATGCTTGTACATAGGTCTCGCCTAATGGAATTTCTAGGGACAGTCCAAAATCAAATAGCTTGGCGTTTAAGTTACCGTCCAGTAAAACGTTCCCTGTCTCCACGTGCCTGTGAATCAGAGGTCTCGATTTCCCAACGTGGAGATAAGCAATCGCAGATGCAACCTGAACAGCGATACGAATCCTGCATCTCCATGGCAGAATCACTCTTTCTTAACAAATAATTGGTACCTGCAAGTAAGCAGATAGATTCCGGTTTGGTACATATTCAAAGACAATAATTGGTACCTTGCTCTCCAAACAACAACCCAGAAGTTTCACCACATTATTGTTCGTGCTGACGTATGCAGCTATAGCTATTTCCCTTATGCAATATTCCACGAGCTCATCGTGATCGTTCGTTTTCTTGATTAGCACAGTTCCCCTGTTTTCAAGAACTCCATGAAACAGTGTATAGTTGTCATCAAGAAGTAAAACAAGATCTTGATCGTAGTCTTTGGTTGCTTGCTTTAGCTCGTGTTCGGAGAATATATAGAAAGGATTGTAGTCTCCGTTCGAAATACGGATCAGTTCTTCAACAAGTAAGCCTCCGTTTTTCAATGATGATAAGTCACTGCGAGGTGATTCGTAACAAGTGATGAGTTTTTTCCAGAACATAGTTTTTGGTTTGATGGAGCAACAGGAACAGATCGAGAGATTAAACAGTATTATTAGAGTTGACCCAAAAATAAGAGAAGCTCCACGGAACTTTCCTTACCTATTGACTCTCACACACATTCAGTAATTTTAAAATCAGATCCAAAATGGGTTTTTAATAGAAAACATATCCTTTGTTTCAAATACTATTATTGATTTATTTCCCTTCTTTTTAACTCAATACCCTCATTGATGCAAATTCCACAGCTTCCTATAAACTATGAATAGTGTTTTTCTTTAAGTAGTCGGGTTTCAAATTTGAGTCATGGACAATACAGAACTCTTTCTGTCCTTAATATATAATGTTCAATCGTTGGATTTCTTAAAAATAGTATAGCTTATTCAATCAAACACCAATACTGCAAATGTCAGGTATCATTCATTCAAAAGTCGAATAAAACTTAAACTAATACACCGATAACTGTTTGGTCAATTGATCTTAATAGATAACATCTTCATTTTCGGTTTCAAACCTTAGCTTCTGTCTTGGTGGGATTATATTCGGAAAACGTAATGCAAAATTCCAGCAATGCTTTTATTATATATATGCGTAAAGAGAATGGCTCCTCAACCCAAGATTACCGCTAATTGACTATAACCAATGATCAAGAGCTTGTTTAGTTCTTACATTTACACTCCTAACTCAAAAATAATGCCCAATTCATTAGTTTTTTTCATAGTTTAGTGTATATGTAAATGTATATGTCATATATATGTGTAAGTGTCAGAGTGATGATATCATTAGCCATCTATATTGGAAGTTTGGAACACAAGTTCAATATATCCTATTTCTCAAATCCGATATGAGATATATATTAACAAAATGTAATTAGTATCTAGACCACGATTGTTAAAAATATATAAACTGTAGCTTCAAATTTGGGTGTACGTTTATCACAAATGTTACAATATTCTGATATGCTTTATAAATTTCAAATTCAAACGTAAAAGTGAAAATATAATCATGAATATTAACCTATCTCAATCAACAAGGCAGAATTGAAATGCTATTTGCGGTGGACGTAATTCACACTGGATCCTTCACGGCTTCACCACTGCAGCATAAAACTAGCATACAGACACGATTAAAAAGTAAGATGAAAAATAAAGTATGCAAATCCGAACATTATTCATTTTCCATATATTAATTCAACTGTCACATGATTATTTATAAAGAATAAAACAAAACGATTTCACCATTTTAGTATTTATAAATTGTTAAAGTTATTTGGGCTTTCAACTCAAAATCAATTGGCAATAAATAGATTGACTCATATCCCTTATATACTTGTGTTAACTCTTTTATATAACCGATGTGAGATATTAACATGCTCTCTCGAGATAATAGCTTTTATTATTCCATCTTGAATCGAATTTCATTTTAGGACCGATAATACATGCTTCTTGGGCCACCCTACTTGGATCAATAAACGAGGTTTTGATACCATGTTAAGTTCTATGGGCTTCCAACTCAAAATCAATTGACAATTAGTAAATTGTCTCATATCTCTTATATACTAATGTTAATCTAACATAAATATACTTGAAGGAGAAAACTCAAACATTTGAGCTCCAACAAGAAAACCCACCGCAAGAAAGTAATTTACATATATACCAAGAACAAGCAATAAATAAACAGATAAGCAAATATATTTTCATACATTCACATATATACACTTACACCTAGCCAAGCCAAAACTAGGGTTTTTCGTGTGTGTGTGTTTATACTCTCTAGGGTTTACAGTGTCGTAAAATGAAAAGATGATATACGTCAAAAGTCTATTTGAAACCCACATACGTAGGAATATGTACAGTTAAACCCACAGTGAATATAAATCTCTGGATCCACATGTTATATGTGAAACTGAAATGTTTATTGATTACGATTTAGTCATATAGTTTGGCGTATGTATAAAACTCAAGTCTGCAACAAAGAGCTTAATACATATGTAGAATTGCTGATAGATCATAAACGTGGTAATAAATTGAAATTAATAGAAATAATTAAATAGAAGCTTACCATTAATTAATCCCACTTCTGTTTTATTATATAGAATTTTGTTTGCTTGCTAAGAAGGCAAGTTTGAGCTACTACTAGTTCCCGTAGTACCATCTTCACCACCATGAGTCTTCAAAAGATTCCTCTTCTTCTTCTTCTTCCTTTTCTTGTACGGAACTCCTCTTGCTTTCGACTGTGAATCTCTCACTTCCCTAAGAAAAACCCTAATTCCACCGCCGGCAAAAGGATTTCTCTCCGGCAACCCTCCGTTCTCCTCGAAAGCCGCTCTTAGCCGTCCGATCAAAGCATCTAAACTCCCCCACGCTTGTTTTAAAGGACAGTTACACTGTCCCGCTGGCTCAACTTGCCCGAAGAAAACACATCCATGGATATGAACCTTTGTCTTTCCGAATTGGTCCAAGTATTGGAGAAAATCGAGGATGTGGTTCGAGCCACACTGAGAGATATGGACTGGTGGCTGCTGATTACGCAGGTATTGACAGAACGTGTTCCAGTCTCGCCGTTTCTGTGACTCGTACCGGCTTAACGTCGGTGGGTTAGGAGGTGACTGCGGTTGTGGTTGGGATTGCGATTGAGACGATTCTTCTACTATGCCTTTGCCTTTGTTGCTAGTACTAGCCATGGCTTTGATCGTCCCTTTTTTTATTTCTCGATCGATGAGGATTACTACATGGCTAGTAAAGATGATTCATACAAAAAAGATTAGTATTTTTCTTTTTGGGGTCTTCTTTGGAGGAGAAGAATAGAGAAATATAGAGAAACTATGTCAATGATAGTGGGGGAAAACTTTAGAAAATTTTCCACACTAATTATAAACAATCTTAATTATTATATTCTCGCGTAAATTATTTGATGGGAATATATACGTAGACACACACGTAACATCAAATCAATAAGGGGTAAAAGACTCAAAGCTAGCTAGTGTTCTACTATTTTATTTTATTTTGTCAGCAAAATCTAGTGTTCTTCTATAATTTAAACAACCTCGAATAAATCATTTTTTTATCAGTAAGTTCTTTTTTAGTTAACAGTAAAGTGACTGCTACTCTAATTTATTTCAAACCAAACATATATAAAACGTAGATGCATATATAATCAACTAATCAAGTAAATGCGAATTATGAAGATGATTTTTGGGGAGTATTATTAAGTTAAGTGATAGATGAGGGAGACAGGAGATGGGACCCACGAGAGTGCTTTAGTTCTTTATTTTTCTATCGGTAGACCTATCAAATTATTTTCTCTTCCTTTAATTTGTACGATTAGCAGTTAAGTATTGCTTACTATTTACTTTATTTAAATATTTGATGCCATTAAAATTATAATTATGTTTCCAATTCAGCTTAGCAATCATTGTTAATCGACTATTGCCGCCCTATCATGTATTATGTATAACAAAATAAAACAATAATACTGGAAAGACAAAATAGCAGAAACTCTGATTCTCCTTTCTTATGCATAAATTTAAAACAAATATATGGCGTGATCTAATAAAATATTAACGTACCCACGTATGCTCGTAACTAAACAATAATATAAGTTTTTATTGTCAAAAAAAAAAAATGTTCTGAGCGTTTTCTTATACATGTAAACAAAAAAATAGAAAAAGAAAAAAAAGACAGTTGGATCTAATAAATTAACAGGCCTGAAAATAAAGCCCAATGGATCTTGTCTTACGCCCAACTCCCGATCCGCTCTTTGATTTTAATTATTAAAAGAAAATACGATTCTTTCAACTAGAAGAAACCGAGACATAAAAATCTATGGAGGTCCCAATCCTAAAGATCCGCCATGGACGCCTTGCATTTACTTATTTCAAGTTTTGTCATCAAATCAAACAGAATTTAAAATTTATGATAATTCTATTAATTGGTATAGTTCTTTTTGGCTGCCACTGAGGCACTGACCAGTCATTGTTAGAAAATTACAACTAATAAACTGGGTGAAATATCCATGATTCAACAGTTGTTTTAATAGGGTATCATAACTTTTTTGGATTCTCTTACTTTATTTTTAAAAATCTATTACCTACCTTCTCTCCTATGTTTTTATTCTTCTGAATTCATAGGAAAATTAACTTTTATTTATAAAATTTATAAAATAAACAATTCTTAATTTCTTACAAATACTCATTCAAACAAGAAAAGAAAAAAAACTGAGTAATCAGTCGTATGCATAGAAAACGGTCCCACGGCATTCATCTCAAATGATTAACTGACAGAAAAATCATGAATTGTACAGCTACATCAACTTGGCTCAACATTAGTCATGCAAAAAGCATTATTCAAGGCTTATTTATATTACAGATATAACGTATATGTATTATGTTTTTTTTCTTGATAAAGTGTTAATATGTATTCTATTTGGTCGGAAAACAACCCAAACATAACCTCTAGTTTGGTGGAAAAATAAGACTATAGTTCTTATAGTAAATCATAAATCGTTCCCATGTTATTCATTAAAGGTAGCAAATCTAGAGGAAAACTCTAATACTCGATGCAAACAATTGAAGTGTTGACTTATTTGATGAGTGTGCCAAGAAGATGAGTTAAGCATTTCTTCTCCTTTGATTCCTAGGAAAAAAAAAACCAAACACTTGCAATCTTGATCACACTTTGCCTTGCAAGCGATTACCATTGTTGGGCCTTTACCATTGTCAACAAAAGGACCATAAAAATGCTCCACGCCCATGTTTTTTTTAGTTTGTATAAGAAAATGTTAGAATAATAAATTTTCTGTTAAACAAATGTGAAATAATATTATAAAACTTTAATTTATTCAATCAATAGAAAAGTAGACTTTTATCCAACAAATGCGCGGAATCTAAATGATTCAAGTTTATTAAAATCTTATCATATCAATGGTAGATAGATACAGTAGTTAACGAAGCCAAAGACTTATAAATAAAAAGTTACCACGGTGAATCTTTACAACCACACCGATTATTCATTACGTCTCTAAGGATTCACGTTTGTCTGGTAGATAAATATCGCTAGTATTTGATGTAAGCAACAGAAGAAGTGTTGGCGTCTTTGATGAGTGTACCAAGATAAGGAGCGATCAAACATTTCTTGTCCTTCTCCTTGTAGAAGTAACCCAAACACTTGCAATCACGATCACACTGGGCCTTGCAAGCGTTTACCGAAGTTGGGCCTTGTCCATCATTAACATACGGCCCAGTAAAATGCTCAACGCCAACGATCTTGTAATAATTTACAGCTTTACCCTTGCCTCCGCTGCAAAACTGCGCCGTTTTAGGTGCCGCGCATTTATCACTCCATCCGAGTAATCCTTTTGGTGTCGGGCAAGCGACGCACATTCCGCGGTCGCAATAACCGTAATCGCCGCAAAACGACGGTAAGCCGCATTGACGGACGAAGTAAGTGGAGAAGAATGAAAAACTCTCTTCCCATTTGAGATACGTAGCTGGAGGATAATACGAGAAGGCCTTGAGACTCCCGTCGGATCCGAATCGGAGATACGAAATCGTTCCGTTGTAATTGATTTTGTTTAGGTTTAAAGTTCCGCCTCCACTTCCGATAGGTCGGACTTGGAGCAACCGACGGTTATTACCCGGATTCGTCGTGGGTTGTGGTGCGGGTTCTAAGAGAAGCTCATAAGCTGACGGCTCCGTTAAATTGTCGAATTCTCTTGTAACAGCGAACGTGACGGTGCCGCGGAAGTCGTGATTCGGCCATCCACCGTAAACTAACGGCTTACCGTTTTTGTTAACATACATGGTTAAGCCTTTTTTATCAAGCACCATACTGTACGGACCATCTGAGCCGTCCATATCGGATTTACGGCTAACGAGTTTGTTAACTCCGTTAACTTTTAAGGATTGGCCGTTGAGGAGTGTATCGGTAGGGTGATCAAAACTCTGCCAAACGAACTTGCCGTTTTTGTCGTGTAGCACGATGTTGCCGTTAGGCAAGATTTCGAATCCGGTGACCCCTTTGTTAGCTGTGTTAGTCTGCCACTTGACTCGTCCATCTGCTTCAGCGAGCACGAGGTTACCGTTGCGGCCGAGTGAGAGTGTAGAGTTTTCTCCGACGGGGTTGTTCCGGTTAGCATCCCAGATCCAACGCATTAGAGACTCGTCACGCCTGAGTCCAACTCGGAGAGCTAAGACATAGGCGCTAGGGGTAGTATTGTAAAACAAGAGCTGGAAAGGAAATCTGAAGAAGCTCTGGTTTGATGATTCGATGAATCGGTAACTCGCGTCGTACTCAGTAATATATTCGCCGAATTCGCCTTCGTTGACGACTCTAAATTGTTTCTCCGGTGGGACTTGAGCTAGAACCACTGAAACAGTGGCAATGGCAAGTGATAAGGTTATTAAGATAGACATGATTTTGTTTTTGACTGAAAGAGAGATGATATCGTAAAAGATGCATCTTTGAGTGGTATATATAATTTTTTCAATTTGGGCCATTGGCTGTATTCGTTTGAAAAGTCAACGTTGCTAATTGCGACTTGACTATATAGACAGACCAAGCAACTTGGTGCTGTACAATGGGGCCCGATGGCGATTTATGATTTGGATAAGGTTTGTCTACTGCAAGATTTGCGAATATTCGTTATATATTATGTTTTTTTTAAATATCATATAATTTATTTTGTCATAAGTAAATTATGAACTTTTGTTTTTTCTTCCCCCTTTTTTTTTAATGGATCGTTTATAATATTTTTTTAACACTTGAATACGGAATTTAGACGACCAAAAAAAAAAAACCGGAATTTATGATTAAAATTTGAATGCATGACAAGCTTTCTAAATTTTTCTAAGAGGATTGTTTATTTTTGATACATCATCGCAACACCATACTTTATGACGCGAATCTGTGGTTGTGACAGCAATGTGGATTTAGTTTTGAAAACAAATGATGGTTTAATAAAACATCAACGGTGTAGACTTTTCATCCATTTTATGCGATGGAGGGTCCAAGGACACGTATCCATTGGTAGCTGAGATCAATGAATCATATTCTTACATGTACACCGAGTGAAAACCGAACAATAATTGCTGACAAAGATATCTACGCGTTATCAATAATATTACGGCATTTTGAATTTACCAATCACAAAAATTATAAATTTTAAAAGTTACGATGTTAAATCAGAACAAGTATGGAACCTAAAAAGACTTACGAGCATAAGAGTTTAACACTTGGACTTGATCATGACTAACAGCTTCAATACTAATAATGAACGAAAACTTGACAAGCCGAAGAACGTCTTGGAAACATATTGATTTGCTTGACAACTTGATACTTGTCTTCGGATGCACGGCAATGGAAACAAAAAGCAAACTCCCTAAGAACTGTTGCATTCCTTAAGAGATATTCGACAAGCTCCGTTACAACCGGTTAGTTCTCATTCGAGCCTATCATCTCAACGAACTCGAGCGATGTTAGCAAACACTTGGGCATATGGGATTTTAAGATGTACTGTGTATCTTAAGGACGGTGAATCCGCTACTTATTATTAAAAAAAATAAGAAAGGGAAAACGCAATGAGAATGTATATATAAATACGTAAGAAACTTAAAGTTCTAAACTAGAGCGTGATTCTCGCAACAACTACAAAACGTATGAACAAAGACTTGACAAGCCGAAGAACGTCTTGGAAATGTAGGGACTTGCTTGAGAAATTGAATCTTGCCTTCGGCTCTACGGCAGTAGAATTTAAGTGTAAGCACCTTGAGAAGTGCTGCATTCCCTAGGAGGTATTCGATAAGCTCGGGTTCAACCAAGCCGAATATATCAACAGACTCGAGAGATGTTAGCAGACTTAGGCACATTTAATCTTAAGATGTCCAAAATCTCTAGGCGAGGACAGTAATGACTCTACATACAAAAAACGACAAGAAAGGAAAAGGTAATGAGAATGTACAGTTTAATTTAAGTAATTGAGCAAAAAAGAACTCAAGAGTAACAGTTACCAAAACTAAAGATTCTAGGTTAGGACAACTTGCGAGAATTGTCGCTAGTGACCAGTCTTTTTCAGAGGAGTAATCCATCATAACTTTCAAACGAGTCAAGTTAGAGAACTGAGGCAGTGGTTCGAATCTTGTGTAAGCACACAAGGCCTACCAAAAAAAACCAAGAAAAAGAACATTCGTAATCAGTTCTCGAGACAGAGTATTTCTCGAGAAAAATATATACGCATACCTTTGGAGTAGAGGAAAAGAGTGAAAGATTTGTGACCTTCGATATCCAAGCAAGAAAAGTACGCAACGTTTTCATCGTCGACGAGTTAATAGAATAAAAATCGCTTTCATCGAAGGGAAGATTTGAATACACATTTTGATGGTAGATTTGAACATACACTATTCAGTACAAGGTCTTTAAAATGGTAGATTTCAAGACTCAGACACTTAAGCCTGGGAGCATCAATCACAACCCCATTTATTTGACCATATCTGGTCAAATTTGTTTTCTCAATGAATATTCTCAAGTTATTTAGTAAAAACTCCACATTCCAAGTTTCTTCAATCTCCAAAACTTGAAGAGCTGGGGACAGGGCGGAGGTAGAAATCTTTTTTATGGGGGTCAAAATCTAAAAAACAATAATTTTATGGAGGGCAAAATGTTAATTTAACTGTTATTAATATAGTTTTATAGCCAAAATTCACCAAAAATAGACTAATTTTTTTTATGGGTGGCATTTGACACCCCTAATCATTGAATAGCTCCGCCCCTTGTTTTAACAGGATGAGATAAGCCTCTCTGTAGCCGCATCATTCGAAAACCAAACGGATGATAAATGCAGAGTCTCGAGACGAGGTAGAGAAACGGAGTCAAAACGATTGCTGGCTACGTTGACCAGCTCCAAGTGTACCAACGTCTCACACGTAGAAATGCTTCCCGGAAGCTTCATTTTATAACACCAACCTCCATAACAAGGACATACCACAAGATGTTGAACTCCGCGGTTAACCACTTCTTTGGTCCACTTGAATCCTTCAGTTTTATAATTGTGACCTAAAAATCGTAACTTAAATTGGTATATGAGTGATTTCTTATCCAAATCTAGAAACCTGTTGATAAAACCCTTTAACCCTTTGCATCTTCTGAAGTCATTATAGCCAAGGTCCAATCCAGGAACACTTTGCCAAAGATATCTCCATCTCGTCGATAAGACACTGGTTTTAACAGAATCTCTCGTCGCAAGTTTTAAAACTTGGCTAAGCAAATCTGTCATGATTTCGACCTTTGTGATTTTGGCGATCCGTGGCATAGTGTATCACTGAAAGAGTAAGAAGAAAAGCACATGTAAGTCACAAGCAATCGCAACGTGAAAGTTAATTGACAATTTGACAACAATTAAAGCTTCGTGTTCAAGTAAAGTAAATAAATAGAAAACGATTAAAGACGAACAACGAGATGAATAGGAGGAGCAGCAGTGTCGGAGATACGAACCGATGAGATATCGTCGGATTATTAAAGGTGGAGTGAGACACAATCCGATGAGAAATCGTCGGGTTATTGACGGTGCCGACTCGACGCTTTCAAGGGTTTGGTTTTGTTGGAGGGAAAAAGGAGAGGCGAGACGTAAGAGGTTTTATATATACAATAGATGAATATTCCTCTGAACAAAGCGGGACTGGCCCAACGGAGAAGAACTTAATGGGTTCCAAGGTAACACTTACAGGCCCAAACATCTTGGAAACGTATTGATTTGCTTGACAATTTGATACTTGTCTTCGGCTGCACGGCAATGGAAACAAAAAACAGCTCCCTAAGAACTGCTGCATTCCTTAAGAACTGATTATTAGTAATCAAATGAAAGACATCTTGATCAAGGAACCCACGGTTCATTTCAAGGTTTTCCGATAGGACATTGTCATGCTTTGGGAAAAATATTCTTTAGCCTTGGAGCATCAATCAACAGTTGGTTTGTTGTCGTCTGATAACCACTAAATCTTCACAACTAATAAATTATTTTCTTCTTTTGGCAATGTTTAATGGTTCTTTTGAACTACAAAAATTAACTTAATCTTCACAACCAATAAAATATTTATACAATTTTTTTATGGTGAACGATTTCACAGCCAATTGTCTGCATCATATTCAAAGTAAACAGTTTTACTTTTGAATTAGGAGACCACGAAGAACGGTTATACATCCACCACACAAGAAAAAATTTCGATAATTTATTTCTCCATTACGTGAATCAAACCACAGATTTAATGTAAAATCATTAAGTAACTTTTGGTCAACCACTTAACAAAATGTCTTGTACAAAATTTTAGAGGCAAAAGGTCTTAAGCGTTTCGGACCAAACTCCGCCAACTCTCAAATCACAAATCAATGTCCAAAACTAAGCACATTGCTTCCTCGACTAGCAAGGGATAGTTGGGCTTTAACAAGGTATAAAGGCTCAAAGCCGCTCAACAAACTGAAGAAGGTATAACATTTGTGATTTCGTTTTAAGCGTCAAACATTCCATGTATAATATGAAGTAAAATAAACAAAAGCTCTATGTAGTATTTTACTGATTATCTATATAAGTAATTGGCTTTGAAACTAATTTTATTTCTACAGTGAATCGTAAATGCACACGGACTACTTATTACTCTTTAAGAATTTACCAATAAATCTCGTAGAGGGACATAAGAAAACATTTGCGACAAAAATTACAAAAAAAAAAAAACACCGGTGAGGAAATAATATTCTAACACTTGATGTTGGTGACATAATTTACAAAATTTTGCTTTGTTCGATCGATAGACAAGTAGATGCAACAAACGAGCGGAACCAATGGTTAGTTTTCACAATTATGTAAATCATTAATTTTGTTATTTATTAAAAACTTACCATATAAAGCCAAAGACTTATAAATATGTAAAAAGTTAATAATACGGTGAATCATTACATCCACACCGTTTATTCATTAATCTCTAAGAACTTACGTTGGTTTCGGTTTTACCGTCACTAATATTTGATGTAAGCAACAGAAGAAGTGGTTGCGTCTTTGATGAGTGTACCGAGATAAGGAACGATCAAACATTTCTTGTCCTTCTCCTTGTAGAAGTAACCCAAACACTTGCAATCACGATCGCACTTTGCCTTGCAATCGTTTACAGAAATTGGGCCTTGTCTACCACTAGCAGACGGCCCATTAAAATGTTCAGCTCCGACTATCTTGTAATACTTTACTGTTTGACCCTTGACTCCGTTGCAAAACTGCGTCGTTTTAGGAGCTGCGCATTTATCACTCCATCCGAGTAATCCTTTTGGCGTCGGGCAGGCGATGCACATTTCGCGGTCGCAGTAACCGTAATCGCCGCAAAACGACGGTAAGCCACATTGACTGACGGAGTAAGTGGAGAAGAATGAGAAACTCTCTTCCCATTTGAGATACGTAGCTGGAGGATAATACGAGAAGGCCTTGAGACTCCCGTCGGATCCGAATCGGAGATACGAAAATCGTTCCGTTGTAATTGATTTTGCTTAGGTTTATAGTTCCACCCGTACTCGTGGTGGTTTGTGGTGCGGGTTCTAGGAGAAGCTCGTAAGTTGACGGCTCCGTTATATTGTCGAATTCACGTGTAACGGCGAACGTTACGGTGCCGCGGAAGTCGTGAAGCGGCCATCCGTTGTAAGCTAACGGCTTACCGTTTTTGTTAACGTACATGGTTAAGCCTTTTTTACCAAGCACCATACTGTACGGACCATCTGAGCCGTCCATATCGGATTTACGGCTAACGAGTTTGTTAACTCCGTTAACTTTTAAGGATTGGCCGTTGAGGAGTGTATCGGTAGGGTGATCAAAACTCTGCCAAACGGACTTGCCGTTTTTGTCATGTAGCACGATGTTGCCTTTAGGCAAGATATCGAATCCGGTGACGCCTTTGTTAGCTGTGTTAGTCTGCCACTTGACTCGTCCATCTGCTTCAGCGAGCACGAGGTTACCGTTGCGGCCGAGTGAGAGTGTAGAGTTTTAAAAATGGTTTAGGAAAACATCATGTGTATACTTTTCATCGATGTTAGGCGATGCGAGGGTCGATTACTAGCTGAGATCAATGTATCATATTCTTTTACAATGTGCACGGAATTAAAATCAACCTAAACTCAAAGTTATTAGTGTTTGAGACCTCACACGCAAAACTTGCACATTTTCATTTCCTTCAATGTTCAAAACTCGAAAAACTTGGCAGGAAGAGATATGCCTCTTTAGACCCGAATCACTAGAAAACCAAACCATCTCCTAGTTCCAAACTATGCATGTCTCTACATTGTCAAGCTTCAAGTTTATGCTCACACGAACAAAAGCTTTCTGGTAGTTTAAGAATCAATTATTATTCTCATTAAATGTTGATTCACTTGATGTCGAACTCCACGGGCAACCATTGAGTTGATTCACTTGTTCAAATATGATCCATCAATTTCATACTTCTCAGACCCAAAATTTAACACAAATTAGTATATTGGTGATTTCTTATCTAAATCTATATAGACTTATTTACAAAGCCCTTCAGACCATCATATCTGAAGTCAGTATAGTTACGGTCTGATCAAGGAACACTCGTTGATAAGACACTGGTTTTAACATAATCCTTTGTCCGAAGTTTGAAGAGTATCTGATGTATCAAATGATAAGGCAATTGGCTAATCAAATCTTTCTTTTCCCAGTTATTTGATATTTTGTGATCATTTTTGTTGTGCCTTTGTCCTTTATTGATTTTATAATGTTGGTTAAAGAGAAATTTGAACGACTTTATTGGTCTTCCTTTTGCTATAATTTATTAGTATTAATTTTGCTGGTTTTATTTTCGAATATTTCAGATGTCAGAGCTTATCTTAATCCCAACCCAGTCAACGATTAGGTAAAACCCAGTCAACTATTTAGATTTTACTGAGTGTAAAAAATAAAATAAAAGTATGACATGTTTCTCTTACAAATCTATAGAGTTGATATATATTGATTATACTTATTTTTTGTCAGTTTTTAATTGTGGTTTCTTGCACTACATTAACATTAATTAAAATGGTTAGGACTAGGAGAGCTGCATATTGATTCCGAAGTAATAAAAGTAGGGCCAATCGACTAACCACTTTTAGTTAGGAGCCTCTCGAAAGATACTCAACGTCGATTCTCTCGTCTCTTTGGACCTGTCTTCATTATTTGTTTGACTCATGTCGCACAAATTATAGAGTAAATTTGATATGATTGTTCATACTTCATAGTGAAGTTAATCTGAACTTAACTGTGACCACTTGCTAATTAAGAAATTTGAAGGTGTTTTATAAAAATATACGGACAATGGTAGAGAACTCTCTATGTCATTAATCATGATCTAGATAAATATCTGGTCTTCACGTGTGTCCCAATACCCCGCGTGGTCTGATCTAAGACAATGAGACAATGAGAACAAATGTTATTTAAATCACAAAGTTTTTTAAAAAGGTTATTTTAAACATTAATTTTCTTGTTAGCCATTTAAAAAATCAACTTATGTTTATTATTTTTTTATACAGAAACTTGTCATTGATTCGGTCAATTAGATATACCGTTAAATCTGTCATTAATAGCTCTGTTAATGATAAAACAACATAGTTTTGTCGCAAAATTTAA